>CM040632.1:66349704-66908218 GCA_022818045.1 Neotoxoptera formosana | reverse complement strand
CGGAAAATACGCTGGCCAAACCTAATTTTCTCAACACTGCACTTATTCGGGAATGGAATTTATTAAGGATTTATATAGTCAATAATAAGGAAGCTCTTACCTCTGTATTTTCGATGTATTGACAAAAGTTGTTGCTCTGATTAATTTTGCGATACATGCCTTCTTCAATTGACTTTTGAACAGCACACTAATGTTAGACACCGCTTTATGCTAACGCGAATGCTGATACTGCTCTACTTTTCACTGCTCTAGTCTCTGAACGACTGCACTTCGATTGATCATTACTGATGATAAATACACTAAAAATCCGGACGAATGGAGCAAAATGTTCAATAATTATAGTGAACTGTGATTTTAATTTTAATTTTATTAGCATTTTTATTATATAATACAGAATAATAATCTTAGGTAGGCGGTAGTACAGCGTTCGAGCAACGACGACGGACGGTTGGCAACTGGTCAGCGAACACATTACTGTAGCATAAATGTTATCGCGGGTCGCGACAGTCGAGATAATACATTTTATTATAAAATCGATATACCTACTTAACAATACCGAAGACAGCAGTTACCACGCCGTTCTAGTTATTTGAGTTTCCCGTAATGTGTTTCGGCTTGCGTAATGCGGCTCAAATATTCCAACGCGTAGTCAACGATATGCTACTCGGCCTCGACTACGCCTTTGCGTATATCGATGACGTACTTATCGCGTCTCGGGAAGAGTCCAAACACGAGCAACACGTCCGCGCGGTGTTGGAACGGCTTCAGAAGTACGGCAAGTCAGTGTACCCCGCTAAGTGTGTGTTTGCCGCAGCCTCACTCACATTCCTAGGACACATCATCGATAAGGACGGTTGTCGACCTAACCCGGACCGCATCGACCTTATACGCCAGTGGCCACTCCCGACGACTAAAAAAGGCCTACAGAGATTCCTCGGCTCGGTAAACTTTTACCGCAGATTCATACCGAACGCAGCGGAAATTCAAAGTACGCTGTACGACCTGGCCGCGCAAGTAAGAAAAAAAGACGAACCTCTGCAGTGGACTGACAACACACGCGCCGCATTCGACACCTGCCGTAAAGCTTTCGTCACCACGGCAAATTTAGTTCACTTCAAACCGAGCGCAGAGCTACGGATCAACACGGACGCGTCTAGTTCATCGGTCGGTGCCGTCATAGAACAGAAAGACGATAATGACTGGCAGCCCCTCGGGTTCTTTTCGAAAAAGCTAACCGACGCAGAGACCCGTTATAGTACGTATGACCGGGAGTTACTCGCGGCATATCTCGGCACACGTCATCGAAGGCCGCCTCACCACTTTATACACGGACCACAAACCGCTTACGTAAATGCTCTCCCACAAAAAATACGTCGAACGGCAAGTACGACAAATATCGTTTCTCTCGCAATATATTCACGCTGTCGTACATTTACAGGGTGCCGACAACGTTGTCCCCGACGCTTTGTCACGTTTTGAGACAGCCGCGTTACAAGACGGTCTACCCAACGTGCCACAATGGTCCTAGGCGTAATCGGACGACACGGAGCTACAGAAATTATTGGCAGACCCCAGTAAATCCGCGTTACAGCTTCAGGCACCAGATACACCGGACGGCCCGATCTACGCAGATTTTACGGCCGGTACCACACGTACGTACGTGCCAGCTGCCTTTCACCACAACGTTTTCGACGAGCTACACGGTCTCGCCCACTACGGCCAGAAAGCGACGTCCCGGCTGATCAACGCGCGTTACTGTTGGCCCGATATCAATCGTCAAGTCTGTAGATGGGTCAAGTATTGCCTCCAGTGTCAGCGTACCAAAACCAATAAGCACACCGTGTCACCGATCGGTATGTTCCCGACGACAGAACGACGATTTGGTCACCTACATATCGACTTCGTAGGACCACTGCCCCCGTTGGACGGTAATAAATATTTATGGACATGTATAGACCGCTACACTCGTTGGCCTGAAGCGTGGCCCCTAGACAACATGTCCGCCCACGCCATCGCTGTCACCCTGGTGAGCCAACGGTTCTCGCGTTTCGGTGTACCCGACGTCATTACTATGGATCAAGGGCGACAATTCGACTATTCGAGGCTGACCTGTTCCGTTCATTATCTACAACATTTGGCATTACGAACATCATCCGCAAGCCAACGGAATGATCGAGCGACTACACCGAACGGTGAACACTAAAAAACGCGCTCACGGCGTTGGATTCTGTTCACTGGAGCACAAAATTACCACAACTGGCGAGCACAACAACTGGTGGCAGCGGTGTCGTGGTCGTAATTTTTTTTTTGGAGAACTATCAACTTCAGAAGAATAAATGTTATAAATCTAATATATATCTATTCGAGGTAATTTCATATTTCTCATTGCAAATATTAAAGCTATCTCGTTCTCTGTATGTATATCGTCATAAGGACTATACATACGAGGGATACATAAATCACACTCGTCAAAAAATTTCAAGGGCGTTTCGAGTTGTTACGCGACCGCTCATCAATAGGTCAAGATTTAAACTTTGGGCACGACGCTAGGTTGTGGGGCTCCGAACAGCAGGGACAAACACTACCAGATTTAGTCGTGACTAGAGATGTGGGCCGATAGCCTGGTGCTTTCTCAAACCGATTTCCCCCAGTACGAGACTGGCCGGTCGGTTTCCCAAGTTTGGACGACGAAGCGGCTGGAGAAGGAGTACTTTTGTGCGACCCCCCTGCCACCTCCATACTAGTATGGCCACCCGGGATCGGATAAAATCTATTAATTGGTGTACCGTCGGGTAATCAGTTAAATTGCTCGCCTCGAATAAACGACGTGTTACAATCGGCAAGCACCTGAAAGCTATCGAGAATAACATGAACGAACCCAAATCTTTTATTTTTAGTGCGTCTAATAACGCAATATTCCTATTAAACGTAGACAAAAACTGGTTTAAATCTTGAAAAGACTCTTGCGACATAGACGTCGCATTTAATAAATTATCAACAAGTGAAGTCGCGACTAGACGTGGACGATTAAACCGGTCTGTCAGCGTAGACCACACCGAATGGTAATTATCGCCCGACAACGGTATACTCCGGTAGGTACCTATACCACAGAATAGATTAAAGCAGAATGGAAACTGATAAGAAAATACACGGCTCTTACGGCCGCCCAAGAATATGGTCCGCCATGTTGAAAGGGCTCATCAGTGTTGACCTAAAATTTAATATGAAATATATTCTGTACAATAAATATACAATAATTGAAAATATACAATATTTTTTTCAAAAGTTAATTTATTTTTACTTATAATTTATAAAAAAAATGTATATTGGTTGATACAAATACATATTTATTAATTACGTTATACATTGGATCATCGGTATTTAATAAAAATGATTTTTCTTTTTAACGTTGGCTAAAAAAATCATGTTTAAAAAAGTACAAACTAAATAGCTCATTAAAATAATTATTTAAGTATTTAAAACATTTTACAACATTTAAAAAAATTGAAGTGGGAACTTCTTTTATATAGAAAGAAGCTATTAAAAAGGAAACTGTTTTTGTTTGACTATAGTTTATGCAATAATAAACATTTTTATATTTTATACACTTATATAAAAAATTAAAAAAACATATAAATATAATTACATTTTTATACATTTCAGTTTATTAGTGGAACAAACCATTACTCTAAGATAAAGACATAATATAAACAAAATACATTATTTAAAAAGTCTAAGTATGAATAACAACCTTAATATTACTAATATAAGGTAATGAGCCAGTTACTAAGGCATTTGAAATATTGAACAATTTAAGAAATCCCTAGTGGTTAACTTGATTACTAGTGACATAATTAGTTATAAATATACAAAATAAAATAGTTATTATATCATATATACAAATATTAATAATAATAAGAACAAACTATTAAGTATAATTGACAAGGTGTTACAGGTTTAATGCTCAAACACCTAAAAAAATAAATAAATAAACAGTAATAATAACAAATGAAACATTATAAATGGGATAAAATAGTTAATTTTCTTTTTTAAAATTTTTTCTCAGAAACTAAAGATCTATTTAACAATTTAACTGCTGTAAAAATTCTGAACCTAATGTATAAATTTAATAAAAAAGATTTGTCAGAAAGTGTACAAGGATGACTAAAAGGAACATTACTGAAGTGAAGTCTTAACTTTGAAGCAATACCGTTTTCCAAAGAAATGGATGGAAATAATTGTATACAAATATTTTCCAACTCATAAATAAAATTGTAAAGTTCATCATGAAGCATCATCAAATTTCCAAATGTAGAGTTGTCTCTTGTGCGATATGCTTTGAGGAAAGATCAGTGAAGCGACTGGTCTAACTGTTTCTGATAACGAGCATAATCAACACAAATCTGACATATGTATTATGTGCTTTTCCAAGCACTTCTTTATAATATATCCACAGATATATGTAAACGTGTTCCTCTCTGGTAATTCTAAGTTTTTATAGTCAATACTGTACCGATACTAATGGGTTTAAATTCAAAAGGATTTTTTACTGGTTCAAGTATATCCAGAAATTCATCACTCGCTATTTCTGAGTAAAATATTTGATCCAAATCCTCAATGCAATTAGTGCCAAAGGAAGTTTGAAAATAGTTGAAACAACATTTTTTTTTTAAAAGCCTAAGTTAATTGAATGGGAGTTGGATTAAAATTATTGCCTTGTTGTTGGCAGAAAGTACAAAATAAATTTTCTAAACAATCCTGATTTATTCTGCCAGTATATGGGACATAATTAAGATCATTTGGTTGGTTTATAGAAGTATAAAGCATTTGCAATTCAGAAATTGAGATTAACCAACCTTTAATTTGAAATTCATACGTTTATATTTATATATTGCCATTATTAATAATTTCAAAAGCTATTAAAAAATTAGTTGGAAAATAGAACATTTTTTATGAATTAACTAATCAAAAAAAACTGCAAAATTTCGTGATTTTTAAGTATTTATTCAAAATTTTAACTTTTGATGCTTATAAAAAAAAATTACACATACGCTTCACTTTTTTTTTAATTACCACTTACATAATAGCTTATGAGTAGGGCTGGGATTTAATGCCCTAAAACCCCCCAAAAAATGTCCTAAAAAAAATGCTTTTATGACCCAAAAACTCTAAATAATGTCCTAAAAAACACAAAAAATGTCCTAAAAAAATGCATTTTGGCATTTTTATATTAAATTATCAAAAAAAATTAACTAAATTAATTAAAATAATTATAATATATCTTTTTGATTTTTTGGTTACACTCTATACTACTGACGTAAAACCTTGTTTTAAATTTTCAATCCTTAGTTATAAAAACTGAACATTTTATAGATTGTTAACTACAAAACAATTTGTCCGATGATGATTTTCGGAGAATATTTGAAGTTTAAATGCTTATAAATAATGTTATTATTTTTGGTGTATTATTATTTAAACAACTTATGAAGAATCTTGTATTAAATTTTCAACAAATTTGTCGGAACAACATTTTTTTTTATCGATAATTAAAGAAAAAAAATTTGAAAAAATCAAAAATTTATTAGGCCTATAATTAGCTCAAAAATTAACAAAATCTTTTTAAATTTTTTTTGGTTCATATAAATTGGTAATCTGAACAAATTTTCAAATGTCTACGGTAATTCCTTTTTGAATTACATTAAAATAAGAAAATCGTTCCCGGAAAAAACTGGTGAACATCCAATTTCAAACGCTCATAAAAAATTAATTTGAGTTTCCGGTAAATATTTTCTTTTTTAGAAAGGTCGAAAAACATAATATGTTTTATATCTCTATATTATAGAGAATCTTGTGTTGAATTTTAAAATTAAAAAAAAAATTGCAGAATTTCGTGATTTATACATATTGTGTCGAAATTTTAACTTTAGACGTTTATATAAAAACTATTAGAGACATATGTTCAACTTTTTTTTTAATTTTCACGTACAGCAAGTTATGAAGAACATTGTATTACTTTTTCAATTTTTTTGACTGACTAAATAATATAATACAAGACAATCACAAAAAAAAAATCGAAAATTAATCATGTTTATAAATAGTTCAAAAATAGTCAAAACATATTGAAAATTTTATTGTGTATAGAAATTGCTTATATAAACATTTTGTGAAATGTAGGTACATGTATTTACAGTCATTATTTCTTCTGTTTCACCAAAAATAAAAATTAATTTTGTCAAAAATTTGCTTTGCGTAAAAATTTCCGTTTTTTCCTTAATTTTTTTTTTTGTTTTCCCCCGACGCGATTAAAAACTATTGAGAAATTTTTACTTTTGACCCCCCAAAGTACCAATTACATCCACTTTCCTATCAGAAAAGATGCTGATGAAGAAAATTGGAATACTTTTACTGCCCTTAATCGTGGTGACAGATACAAAAAAAAAATTAATAATTTCATATACAAAAAAAAAAAATTATGATAAACAGTGTAGCCAAATAACACATAAATAGTATAGACATTTTTTTTGCTATATGGGAAAACTGATGAGCCCTTTCAATATGGCGGACCATATTTTTGGGCGGCGAGAGTTTCCATTCTGCTTTAATCTATTCTGTGCCTATACCCCGGCTGCTTCCACGCATCACCTTTTAAACAGCCTACTAGATAATACATTTTATCAGTATCTGATAAATTAGGGCACTTATCAAGTAATGATGTAAAGATATTTTGAAACGTTACCCAATCCCGGAGATCCCCATCGAACGTTGGTAACGGAATCTCGGGCAAACGCGAATACGTTTTGTCGTTTTACCTGGGTCATCGGCCGGTATCTGGGAAACCAACAATTTATTTTGAATATATGACATATCAATCACCTCCGCACCTTTAGGGGTGACTTGGGGCGTATATCGATTGCGCCGAAATTACTTCTTTACCTGTGAAAAATCTATTAATTCCGCCGGCTATTGACTCCGCCGAACTATTTTATATATTAATTCCGCCGGCTATCGACTCCGCCGAAGTTTTTTATTAATTGATTCCGCCGGTTAATATTTGTAAATTATTTATTTTAATAAAAACAAAATATAAAAGGCTTAAATTAATATACAATTAAATTTTCAATTCACTCGTAACAACACTCGTAATCTTGGAGCATTACATGAACATAAAACTTGAACTTTGAAACGTCTTAATCTCCTAACATATTCTATAATATACTTATATAGCTATCGCATATTATCGCATACATCTTAATCAATATAATCTATAAAATTGTATCGAAAAGAGACATATTTTATTACACGTAGGTACATCGGTATTATTAGAAATAAAAGAAAATATTGTACAATATGTTTTGTGTCCAAATAATCAACATTTAGTGATAGTTGTAGTCTTGTTCGCGTCTTGCATTGTGCATATACCAGATACCTCGTGTTAAAAATGAATTTTGAAATCGTTATTAGTGAAAGAAAAAATCAATTAATATTATATGAAAGTTTTAAATTTTATAATAAAGCTTACGTAAAATATTTAGACGCCTATAAATGGCAATGTGTCAATAAAAAGTGCACTTCAAAAATTTATGTTGATCGTGATATGAAGATGATCGTAAAAGATGAGAGCTTACATAATCACGAAAATGAACCCGAATCTGTTAGAAATAAAAAAAAATTTTCAAATCAATTAAAAAGAAAATGTGAAGATGAATTGGAAAGACCGTCAAAAATGATTAACAACGAAATCCAAAAATATCCTCAACACTCTAAATTATTTACTGGTACTGATGTAAATAATATATATCAATGTTTGTACCGGTCTCGTCGATCTTCTTATCCAAAATTACCAAAAACCATTTCTGAAGTCATCGAAGTAATGAAAAATCGGAAGATTACAACAATAGAAAATGAAGATTTTTTACTCGATGTAGACTCTACAAATAATATTTTATTTTACTCTACAATTTCAAATTTGAAATTACTTTGTTCGTGTGATAAAATATTTGTAGATGGTACATTTTATAGTTGCCCTAAATATTTTTACCAACTATTTACTATCCATATTTTTAAAAATGGACATTATGTTCCATTATCGTTCTTTTTACTGCCGGACAAAAGTGCAAATACCTATGCTAGCGCATTTAGATGTGTTGTAGAAAAATGCTCATCAAAAAATTTACATTTCAATCCAACAACACTTATTGCTGACTTTGAAGAAGCTATACATGTAGGAGCACAATTTGTATGGCCTCAAATTAAAATAATTGGATGCAGATTTCATCTGACTCAAAGTTGGTGGCGACATATACAAAACTTTGGTAATTACTTATATTTTTTTTTATTTTTTTTTTTTGCATATATATTATATATTATATACATTAACTATATTATAGGTTTATCGCAATTGAATACAAGAATTCCAACAGCGAAATTGGACAGTGGTTGAAATGGATATTCGGTTTGCCATTATTAAATGCAGAAGAAGTAAGTGAAAGCTTTATTGAAGATTTTATGTCAGTCGTTCCTGATGACCCAAGGTTAAAAAAATTCTGCGATTATATATGTGATAATTATATTGATGAAACATCAAAATTTAATCCGAAAATGTGGGCTTCTTCTTCAATTTCTTCCGAACGAACAACAAACAGTTGCGAATCGTTTCATTCGAAACTTAATACCCAATTCAATAAAGCACATCCTAATATATTTTTGTTTTCGCATGTATTAAATTTAAAAATTCAAACTGATACATATATAATAATAAGAGGGCTCGATAATACTAAAATAAGTAAAAATAAAATGTATGAAAAAATATATATAGAAACAATTTTTGAAGACTATTTAAATAAAAAAATTGATAGATTTAAATATATAAAACTGGCATCTAAGCACTATTCTGAAAAATAAATCAATTAATATTATTATTACATTTTAACTATTATTACTATTATTTATTTTATTTTTTCTAAATAATTTTTGCTGTATTATTCATATATTATTATTTACTATTATTTATTTTATTTGTACTACAATATTTTTGCTTTTTTGGCGTTAACTAAATAAATTGTATAACATTATTTTACTATTTTAATACATTTTACTTACAAAAATGTTTGAATTATTTTTTGAAATGTTTTTTTGAAAAGTATTTAAACTTAAAATAAATTATAGTTAGGTTTTAATTAACTAACTATTGATTAAACTTAAAAAAATTGATAAACTATTGATTAAAAAATATACAGTCAGCGGAATCAACATAAACAAATTTCCGGCAAAATTGATAGCCGGCGGAATCAATAAATAAAAAAGTTCGGCGGAATCGATAGCCGGCGGAATCAATAATTAAAAAAGCTCGGCGGAATCGATAGCCGGCGGAATCAATAAATAAAAAAGCTCGGCGGAATCGATATTAAAACGGCGGAAATGATAAAACCCCGTGACTTGATCTGCTATTGCCTTTGACGCCGTAATAAGCCCCCGAAACTCCGCAGGTAGCCCGACATCATAATCGTTCGTTGCGTTAAGTTTAACTAAACTGCTCAAAACTGAATCGTCTTCAAGCTTAAATTGGTTCCATAAACTGTCTAAATCAGTTATGGCAACCAAAAATTGGGGAACTAAGTCGGGTTCGTTCCCGACGCGCACTGCTAAAATATGGGTTGATTTAATATTCGACACCACTGCAGTGGCGAGTTTAACTACAGCGAGTGATTTAGCCCACGTTTCACGGTCGATTTCATGATCACCGGCCATAGTGCTGCTAATTAAGAAATTTTAAAATTACAGTTACAAATAATGCCACAATAAGTGTCTAACACCAATGAGGAGATACCTGTTATCTACTTAAAAAACACCGTACGAACCTAGCCCAAAGCGCCACAACACAAAGCTACCAAACCCCACACAATGAGGTCGGGAATGAACCACGCTCTGCTACCAAAAATGTGCGCCGTCCGCTCCTACTTAAAATACGTACAAGGTTTTTTTTATAATTTGTATTATGCTTTAAATGTGATTATGCATGCCAAGTTTAAAAATTCTGTAAGCCTTCCTTCGTATTCAAAATCAAACAAACACTTATGATTCAAAAAATGCTCAATTTAGTAATTTTCATATTTAGAATTTACTTTTGAAATTTTTTTTTGACAAATTGTTAGTTTACTATTTCAGTAACCTAACCCAACCTGAACTATATACAAATATTTTTTGTAAGTTAAAGTTTGGACATCAAAATATCGATTATTTTCAAATTATTTTGTGGTTAAAATGTATAAAATGTTCAATTTCCATAACATAGGATTGAAAATTTAAAACAAGGATTTTCGTAAGTATTTAATAAAGTTATCAAAAAATCAAAAAAATATATTAAAAACATACATTTTTATATGTAGACATTTTAAGCTCAAATTATTCAACCAACTGTATAAAACTATTTTAAAACTTAGATAAGGTTAGGTTAGGTTTGGATTTTTGACGCTCTCTTGAAATTCATGCCACCACTATATCAAAAATATTTTTTTATAATGACTGAGTAAGTAACAGGTATCGGTAGCCACATATGTAAAAAAAATAAACTTTTTATAAATTTGTTTGTGCATTTTTACTATGCATTACAATTATTTACAAGTGTATTTGAAATGGTAGAAAAATATTTCGTTACTCTTTTTAAAAATATTCGAATACAATTAAATAATAATAATATTCTTAATACTTTTTTTCTAATAATTCGATTATTTAAATACATTTTGAAAGTATTTTGCCCATGTCTGATTTTGAGTACAAAAAATGCGCTGAACAAGACGAAAAAATGAATCCTGATCTCTATTGATATAATATATATTTTATAAGTACTAAATTACCTATAAGTATGCATAATCTACAGTTATTATTTATTATAATGTGTATAAAATAGAAAGTCGAAACCAAAATGGTGTCCTTAGATTTCGTAAAAGACAGTAATCTCACTTGAATTATTTTGATAATTTTTACATTTTTGGATACCATGCGAATTACTAAAAAAAAACAATTAATATGTCTTAGCACGCTAATAACTACGATTTCCGTTTGCAGTTATTGTGATATTTTATTCGAAGAACAATATTTATCTGAAACAAGCGTAAACACGACTATCGTTTAATGAAATAATAACAATAGTATACTATGCAGTGCGTATCGATTTCTAAATCATTCGTCAACAATCAGTAGGTAATTACCCAGGTCATTATGTGACGTATTTGAATATATTTTCTATCGAAATTGAATATTGTCGTCTTCGCTTGTAAATCGGCTTCGATCACCGCCGACGCGATTATTACGCGTTAGGAATGAATACCTACGACGTAGGAACATAACCCAATCTTGAGCGTTTTGCAATTTCACGATTTTTCACTTTCGTGTACCGATCCGCGTATACGTATTGCATAATGGGTATGAAAAATCTTTGTTTTTATCAACTCGTTGCGATTGCTCCAAAATGTTGTGAAAAGATTTTACGTGAAGTGTATACTAGGTAGTAGGTACTATTTTAAGTGACTGCATTGCTGCAGCATCTGGCGCAAGAGTGTATTATGCATGGCGATTCACCAATTAGTATCATCACTATTATTTCCTTTACTTATACACTTAATTACATTGCGAGTTTTTGAATTTTTGAGTATATGTCATTTTTAAATGTACATCCTTATAAGCATATCATTTTTGGAAAATATTGATAAATTATATAAATACAATTTCGGACGAGTATTTTCTTAGTTATTAAACTTTATTTAATAGGCACAATCGTCTTTGACATTTCCGAAAATAGATTTATAAGGGGACTATAAGATGTTATGAATATTATTATTATTATTATCTAACATTTTATACATTTTTGAAAATGACCCCAGAACCTATAACAAGTACTAGACTAAAATATTACATTTATTTTATGTTTTATATGCATCCGTATGTTATATGATTATATTATAGTATTATACATACTAATGTAGCAAAAACATGTTTAATTTTTATATAATTTTAGTAAGAGATTGGAGAAATTTAAGAGGATAAAGATTTAAATTGCGGCGCAAAAATATCCCGGGCGTCTGCAGACCACGGTTTATAAAATGTTTGCGGTATATATTCTTTTTTAATTTATAAACAAAATATACCGTTCTGGAGCCTGCGGATACTCCTGCCTGTACACATGATGCACAGAGTGCTGTGTATAATGCATCTTGTTTATTAAATGGACAGAAAGGAAAATGGGATTTTTTTTTCTTTAGAGGGAAATGAGATAATATATATATAAATATATAATAATATTCATATAAGAAAATAACAAACACGAGGTGTGCATGTTTTACACGGGGGGTGTGGGGGAGAGTATAATAATAATAATAATATTTATTGGCCATAATATGTAGTTACAATATAATTATAATAAGAGAAAATCTATACATTATAACTTCTGATGTCTTTATGGTATTTAATAAGTAGCTTCATCGTTAAGTCATTCTTCGCCCTGTTTGGGCCCATTGGCAAACTTCAGCCCATCATGGCAGGTTGAGTTTGTGTGTAACAGAGATAAAAATAAAAGGTACGGTTAACTGCCAAGTGGTGGTAAAAGTTGACGAAGTACACACACGAACTCTTACGGTTTGGCCGGGTGTACAATGACGGAGGTCGTTGAAGAATGACAAAAGATAAACGAACACGAGGTGTGTAATTGGGGAAGAGTATTCGTACTGCCAGTTCAGCCAGAGGTCCATCGTCCATGTAAAAGTGTAATGTGTAAAAGCAGTTGACCGGTACGCTCCACTGCTCCAGGCCGTTGGTGTGGTCTTCGTATTGTTGATTGAAATAGGGACACACAGTATTGAATGCAAGGGGAAATTTGCACAATATTTGGGTGTGACACTTATGACAGGTTGGCTTGTTTCGCGTACCAGCGGCGCCGCAAGCGATGACCAACATTCAACAACTCCCGATGGTCGGTGGTGAGCTGGTGACCAACGACTTTTACGCGGGGAGAGTAGGGAGGAAAATATACACATATTATTGTTGATTATATATTAAAGCTATTGAAAATTGTTTACATCGTTATTTGTTGTTGATTGGAAAAGGGAAATATTATAGTTTGAAAATCGTGAGGGTTAGAATAGACCTTTAAATTCCGTGTCGTTACAACCTGTAATATACATGTATATGTATACCATGCATGCAATCAACGGCCTAGACATCGCAACGGAGTCTGCCTAGCGAGATATAATCAGTAATAATACCATATCGTCTCAAAAATACCGGAACAAAATTATTATCGGAACTATCGCAGTCATAGTCCACGAGAGCTGCAGCGGGCATATACAGGATGGTTCATCAAGCATGTTCACCTCCGCATTTATCCTTCAATTATTATGATTTTATTCAAAAACCATATTTTGAAATTCTTGAATTTGTTGGTACTACTAACTGAGTGTCCGGTGTCCCTTTTAGTGGATACAATTTTGAAAATGTTGATTATAAACGATTATTATCGAAAGAGTAATTTTTTAGTTATTAAAATGTTTATACTAAGAATAATAATCCTTAAAATTGGTTTTACAAGAATAAAAAGTACCCACCTAGATGTAATATCGAAACTAGTTTTTAGTACTGTTACATTTACAAATTGTTGTTGTTGATAGATTAATATCGATCAATGATCGACATTCCATTACTCATGGAGCTATTATCCTTATAGTACACAAAATTACATAACTCCAAAATTACTCGTTTGAATCTTGATTCTGATACGCAAACATTTTCAGAAATATTTTCGGGTAAATAATTCAGTGTAAAAGAGGATTCTTATTGGAAAAACAGACGTTAATGTCTCCACAGGACACTCCTTAATAGTTAATAGAAGCACAAAAAATGTAAAGTACCTATATTTAAATACTTCAAAAATCAGATTTTGAATAACTGCATTACTGAAGAAGAAAAAGGGGGTGAGCCTGCTCTGCGAATCACCCTGTATAAGCGTGGTTTGAATGTCGTTCGAATGACACGGCGGCGGAACAAAAAACCCACAACGAAACGGCGATTTCCATAAAATATATAATAGTGTTTTATGACAGTATACAATATTATAATAATAATTTAGGTAGGTAGGTCCTCGATTTTGGGTGAATGCGAAATCGACAGTGCTGAAATCGCATAAGTATCCATGAGTAAGTAGATACCGCCTGGAAAACACTTTCGAACACATAATTATAATTATATATGTATTTTACATATTTACATATTATGTGTACAGGCAAACCTGCAACGTTAAGTGTACCCGTATTATAATATAATAATAATAACATAGATATTATAGCAATATATAGTGTATTCGAGCGTAACTTCTTTATGGAGTATAATACAGTATAATATACAGAGTGATCCATTTAACGTGAGACACTCTTTATTTGAAATAGTATTTACGTTTTTGGAAATATTTTTATTACATGGAATGAAGTCGTTATAAAACATTTTTCAAAAAAAAATATTTTTTTAAATATTTTTTAACCTTTTTAATTTTTAATTTTTAATTTTTTGAATTACAACATACAATTTTAATTTTATAATCCAAAGCAGAATATTTTTCTGACTATTTTAATGCATAAAAATCGAATTTTGGACGAGTAGTTTATGAGTTATAACTTATAAGTATTTAAAGTTTAGATGAGCAGTATGGGGTGGTATGCGGGTACAACGAAAAATGTTAGTCCACTACTCTGCTCGTCTAAACTTCAAATACTTAATATAACTCATAAACTATTTATCCAAAATTCGATTTTAATGTATCAAAATACTCAAAAAAATATTCTGCTTTGGATTATAAAATTAAAACTGTATGTTATAATTCAAAAAAGTAAAAACTTAAAAAATAATACGGTTAAAAATATCCTTAAAATTTTTTTTTTTTTTTTTGAAAAAATGTTGGTTTGTAACGACTGGATACCATGTAATAAAAATATTATCAAAAACGTAAATACGTTTTTTTATATTGAGTGTCTTGCGTTAAATGGATCACACTGTATACGGTCTTATCTACTGAGTATCTTTTTCTTAAGATATATCTCATTAATTTTTACGTTGGTTTGTCACTTCTGGAATACGAAAAAAAAAATATGTCAAACATGCAATTGACGATGGATACCTAATACTAATCTTTCTTCAGGAATAGGTTTCCATTTTAAGCATTAGATACCACTATCCAAGCCTGGAGAAGTTAATAATATTTTTTAACTGAGCTAAGTTAAGTTCATAGAAAATATTTTAGCTATTCTTTCGTAATTTAAAAATATTGTTCGTGGGTACTTGAAACTTTTAAAGTATATCAGATGCAATGTTTTCGGCAAAAATGAATTTAACCTACTGTTTTATTATTAGTAATATCAATATACGTAGTTATTTTAATAGCAATAATGTCATAAAATATAATAATTAGCAATTGCCAATTAAGCTGATAGCCGATCTGAATTGTTTTTCGTATACAATGATTTTAATTTTAAAGTGAGTTAGAGCTACGAATTTAATGCTCTAAAAAAGTGTTAAATATGCATGCATTTAGGCACTCAAAACCGTCAAAATATGCACTGAAAATTCAAAAAATGCTCTATAAAAAACGTCTTTATTAAAAAACTGTTGAAATTAATACATAATAGTTCAAAATGGTATACAAAAATAATGCAAGCACTGCGAACGATGTGTCACGATAAACTACGTGACCAAGTTGTTATAATAAAGTAGGGATAATTATTTATTTTTCTAATTTGTAAAAGATTACGAATGTATGTTATGATTAGCTTATTATTAGCTTTAGATACGATCGACGAGTGCGACGGCACAGGACGGCAAAATCAGAAAGGCGCGCGAGAGGCATCGGAATTAAAATTTGAGAAGAGGTGACAGGTGTCAAAATAATTCTCGTGCTGGGCGCTGAAAGAGCTAAAACCGAACTTGGCCATAGGTATATTACTATTCAAGTGATAATCACTTATTTTAACTTATTTTAATACCTTTTCAATGCATTTTTTTTTATTATTATTAACTTAACTTATTAATTGAAGCTAAGTTAAGTTAATATAGTATTCGTTAACTTAGTTGATGTTTTATAATAGTATATTAACTTAATTTTTGATTTAATTGAAAAAAAAATGTCATTAACTTGCCCAACCTTTTTGGTTAGAGACATACCGAAAACTCGAAAGCCGAAAGCTGAGAGCCATCAAGTCATGAACTAATCAACTACCTACAGAAATGCTTCCTGTGGACGAATATTGGACGATATAGCTTGCCCCCCAAATGGGAACTTTGAATTATGTTTTTATTTTTGAGACTATTTTAAATTTGTGTGGAGAAGGTGAAGGCTTGAATAATTTTATTGTTTCCCCGTACTCTGAGTATAATCTTTCCATGTGAATCTTTTATCGATACTAAATCGGTGGAAAAGCTCCATATAAAGTATAAGGAGTATAATGTATATAATATGTATATGTTGCATAAATACAACATAACGAACTGACATAAATATAATTCTTAATAAGAGGGGTCATCGTTCACCGATAACGACGGCCCAGGCCGAGCAACAGCGTCTATCGCAGAACAGTACACATCGATATAGAGCGAGCTCGGTTGCGTATGAAAAGGCATGACCGCTGTGTCACCACATCTATATTTTAGTTAATTTTGCATTGTATATTCTGCCTTTTTGTGTGGTCTTCATATATTATATATTTATATACTAAAATATATTGGGCGGTGCGTTTTTGCCGTCTTAATTACGTGGTGTCATATATATTATACATATACGATTGTTTCGCTGTCTATATTGTCGCGTGGGAGTACTCCATATTCACCGTCCGCATCATCATTGTTGTCATCACGCTGGTCATCGTCCATCTTCATCACCTCAAATCACCAGGTCCCTCGTCATACCACATTACCACTCACGGTGTCGTGAGTTATTCGTACTGATTATTTTATATTATTCGTACTAATTATTTTATATTCGTATTTATACATATTATATGAGCCTACGTTATACCACTTACTAACACTACATTTAGCGAGAGTACTATTTTTATATTTATATCATTTTTGAAAGTTTCTGTAAAATATTAAGTTCGTGATATCAATGTATTGCATGATTTTATTTATATTTGCCTAATCCTCTTAAGCAATACGACACCCGCACAGCGTGTCCAATCTCCCGATTATTTATTAAAAGGGACTGGTACGCGATACAGTGTATATGTTATATAAACGTGCCTGTACCTATTTATATTTTAAGTCAGTACACGATTGTTTCATATGGATAAACAGACAATACGTCATACAAAAAGAAACGTTGCTTATGATATTATGGTTACGATGATTAATCTATTCAGAATGCTCTGGTGTCGGACCCTCACGAATGTATAAACAAATACTGCTCGTGACTAGAAAACTCGAATGATCGTTCGGTAAATTTTCAGTGCATTATTACTTGTGTACGACGTTCCGAATTCGGTCAAAGCCTATGTGAAACGGGTGTGAATATGCATTCGAGTACAATATTGTGAGTCCACGCTATACCTATGTACAGTATGAGAACGCCGATGCAACTAGAAAATATTTTAAGGGGATCTGAGATAGTCAATTTCTGATTGCAACGGACTTGTAAATTATTTTATCATAATAATATTATATAATATCATCTAAGAAATTCATGTGGGTATATATACTTATATTTGATGGATGTTTGTTGGACACGCAGTTTTTTTCATCAACTATTACCATCAGTGGCGTCTGTTGAAGAAAAAATACGTAGTGGAGGGTTGTGTTTACTGTTACCACTCATTAAATCCCTCCTGGTTGCTCCACTTATTCGGCCGTGCAGAGCCGAATCATAACAATATAATATACTTAACATTCACGTAGTTTCCATAGACACGGTATAACTTCCTCGTCATATTTCTCGAAAAAGTTTCCTAAAATATTTTTATAATTAAGTTCTTTGTTGAAAAAAATATGCTTATTTAGCTTTCCCGAAAACACAAATATTTTTTAGCCGTCAACAGAGCAGTATAAAAATATCATATGGTAATTCGGTAAAATTGTGACTTATACTTATCTACAGCAATATTAGAGCTTTGCGACAATAACGTCGCGATCAAAAGTAGATCTCGGCTTCCCTAATTACACGACTTATAATATTATCATGTCTATAACTTCAGTAATTTATAAACGATTATGTGTTAACGATAATATGCTGTAGAGTCGATATCACAAATTATCGTGCCTGGCGCCTGTTACTGCCGCCCGATAGTGTACCGTCCGATTGTCAGAGTGAGTACAGATCAATTATAAATACATTTATATTGCTGTTGTCAAGCCTCGCCGGATGAGACGCGCATCCTGCGTCCTGTATAATATAATAATATCATTATGTAGGTAGGTATACTGTATGTCTGTATACATATAATGTGCAGGTTGATTCACTAGTCACAATATAGGTGTACTCACTTCCGTTTTTCTTTGATAATGAATACTTATTCAGATTATGATTTTCGGTATTTTAAAGTATTCTAAAAGATCATAATATTTTCAAATAATTATTGTATAGTTGTATTATTTTTTTTAAATAATGGTGTTTTGAAAATACAATGGCCGTGTTCTTTAATAAAAAGTATGCTTAAATGCGTCGTTTGCAGCATGGAACGACTAAGATTTCAAATCGTATTCGAATGTTTCCCATGGTTTAGATTCGTGGATATCTGTCGACCCGACACTGTGGTGGGGGGGTGGTCGGCAAGGTAAACGCGCGCTAAACGAATGAATATATATTTTTGCATTGCACTGTTGTATCCGCCATCGGCAATAGAGTACGCCGACGTCGCAAAAGTAATATAGTAGACATTTTAAAATCGTTCGTTAAAGTGATAGAGTTAACCGTACCTATTAGGAAGTGTGTGCGCGTGCAAGTGTAATTTCAATGATATGATGTCCGTAGAAATGTGTCGACAAACGGACAACAGCCTGCATATTATTATTATATAATAATATAATAACTGGGGCGCAGTTGTATTTTGTGATATACAATAAACTACGTGGTTTGTATTAATTTTTACGAAGCATTCGCTTGCATATTTTCTATTGGGCATGGTCATTTTAGACCAAATGCGTACTTTTCAATTTTCGGCCAAAATAAAAAATGTAAGTATATTTGTTTTATGTTATATAGGTATATTAAAAATATAAATTGTGAAAAATGTGTATAATAATATATAAATTATAAATAATAGTGTATAATATTGTTGTCAATAACTATTAAATATAATATAGACAATTATTAAAAATCTAAAATTTCATTTAAACATTAATTTTACGTCAATACTCATAAAGTTTAAATTTATATCTATATTATACGGTCAATATTGTGTCCGGCCGTCGGCTGGTTTATCTTAGCACTGGTTCACTAAATTTTAAAGTTATTATTCAAAACTAACTGAACTAGGTATACGATACTTTTCTATATATGTACAACATAAAGTAAATGTTAAACTTTTTGGTTTAGCCGTAAAGGGGACGGCGTACGATTGTGGTCTAAAAGAGTCTCGCCCACTTAATTAACACACAACGTACCCGAATATAATATTATTATAACAGTTCTGTATGACTGCATCGCGAATAGAGTCAATAGCTGCTCCATAATATATAAGTACGTGTTGTATCGTCGTAGGAGGTGTAAATACACACAACGTTCGTCGCAGAATTTCGGGGTATAAGCGCAGATTTACGAAGTCCCAACACATATATTATAGTAATATATAAACGAATGAGAAATGTATAAAAGTCCAAATCGTGACCGTCGTGGTGAGTAGGTATACATTATTTTTCTTCATTTATTGATTCTCATTTGCAAAACAGACGTTTGCATCAACACAGGGACACTCCTAAGTAGTACAAAAATATCTCAAGAATTATAAAACACGGTTTTTGAGTATATTTAAAAATTGCAAAAGTCAGAATTTAAATAGATTCATTATTAAATAGAAAAATGAGGGTGAGCCTGCTTGGGTGAACCACCCTGACACCCCGTAGGCATGTATCCCGCACCAACTAAATATTAACATAATTTTCATTAGCTACATAATAAATCTATATTTGTAACCTATATATAATTTACGGACACAAATCTGATTAATCATTTTCGTTTATACCGATCCGTAAAACGCTACACCTATTCAAACAGCATAAAATATGTAATGTCTCGATATTGTCATTGTTGACGACTCTATGTTTGTATAGTTGTAATGCTCACTGGTTTATAGAGAATAAAGTGTTCAGCGCATGCATTTAGGCTATAAAATATATTTTGTATAATTTTATTGTTATACCTACATCCATTTGACAGGCCAGTGGTCTACAATTTATACCAACGATAAACATTACAGGATTATAATATCGACGGTTAGGTAGTGAGTTCTAGTCATAATTTTTAAAGAGTCGATGTATTTACATCGTCAGCTATCTCACTAAAATCTATATTCGTATACTATAGACATGTTATTATTTTACTTTTATAATTTATAGCTATCAATCCTAGGCAGGCCCGGATTAAAACTATCAAGTACAGATTGATGTTAACCATTCATACAATTAAAAAAAAAACAACATAAAATATCAAAAAAAAATCATAGGTAAGTGTAAGCAAGTAGATAATGTCAAAATTAACAAACTAAAAATAAAAACGAATTTAAACCAAGGATTGCCTTATGGCTTATTGGCATTAAAAAAGTTTCCATAATAATTTAAAATATGGATATAATAATCTCGAAAAAATTATTTTTCAACTAAATTATTGATTAATTTTATTTCTTCTAAAATAAACTAAATTCATCCCATAAACAATGTAAAATAATGTTCTATATGTTAGTACTTGCATATTAAGAAACTTTAAAAAATCAAATTTTTAAAAAACAATTACGATGAATAAAGCATACAGTGAACATACTTTTAATATTATTTTATTTATAGTAGAATTATTATCATTATTATTAAAATTATATTTCAGAAAAAATCATCGAATAAAACACATTGTATTCTGTTAAGTAATCAAATGAAAAACATAAACATGGAAAATATTACAAATTTATATAAAAAAGTAAAAAAGAAAAGGTGACTACTACCTAATAAAAAATAAAAATGACTAGATTTGGAATTGCGCTTCTGTAAGTTTTATTTTTAAGTTTAATATTTATTATAATGTTGTTTGAAAATAAAAACGCAAAATATTTTATGAAAATATTAAATTTATAACAAGGTTTTATTTCTTTAATCATTATAAAAACGATACCAAAATTTATTTTAATCATTGTATTGTTGTTTGTTACCTATCACAAAAGTACACATCAATTATCATTTTGTTATTGTTTTTACAAAAATATTTCGTAATATTATTATGTTATTGTTATTATTGTTTATTATCAAATTTATCAGAGTGGAATTGTATTGTTAGTATATTATTTAAAAATAAAATACCGTTGAGTTAATATAAAACTAAATTATTTTGGTGAACATTAGAAAATTAAAAGTTATTGATAATATATTTTTATGACAGTGGGATTGTGGGTTTCATTTTAAAAAAAGTTGATTTTTAGATGTTTGACATGTATTTTTATAAAGATTGAAAAAATATTAACCTGAAAAGATATTTAAAGTATTTTCATGAGTCATAAATATTTGTAGCAAGTTTATGTAATATAGAAAATAGATCAGTAGTTGTTTAGTAATCCAATTCGATATGTTATAATTAATATTATAATGATGTAATTATATATATATTTTTTAGAACTTGTCATGATTTTAAGTAATACAGTTATTATAACCTTTTATTTATACTGCTTACCAAAAACTATATAAATCGAAAATAATAGAAGGCTGAATCGAAATGATGAAGAGAAAATCCGTGATAATTGAAGCTGTGGTTTCGATATTGGTGTGTTCAGTAATTAACAACGGTAATTTAATTTAATTACATTTGCAAGTGGATGCATTATAATAATCATAGCGCAACTACCTTAATAATTGTGATATTTTCTTTTTGCAACTATTACCTCTGAATAATCTTCTTCTTCTTCAGCTTGTCGATTTATTAAGTAACATTAATTGCTAAACCATCACAAATTCACAAATCCTTTCCATCTATATCTCTCTCTCTCTCTGTCGTATGTCAGTCAAAATTCACGTTTTCATTTATACATTATTCTATATCTCGGCCAACAACGTTCACTCTCAGCGGGTTCTGGGTCCACCTAAATACCTAAAATGGTAATTTTTTATTTTGTTTTAATCAATATTTCTTTTGTTAATAATATATTAAAACATTATTATACATTCATATGCCTCGACAATTTCGTTTGCCGTTATATTATAATTGCATTGAAATACATAATTTACGAAACGCCGCGGTACCTGCATTGTCGTTTCGCGCTATTAGGTATACTTATCGCTTTTACCCAGGCTATTTACGAAAAACATATAAATTTAATTGTTCCATTGATCGGTGTATTACTGTTTAAACAAATCAAATTGATTAGATTAACCCTAATAATTACTATTACCAAAGATTCGAGAAATTGCATCGATGGTTTTTTTTTTAACTATTTGAAGTGCTTATCGAGTCGTGTGTGTGTGTATTTGTGAATAGCACACCATCTATGTACACGCAGAATGCCACATAAATATTATATTCATCATACCGTTTTCCAGTTGAATCGAAGCCGTCTTCAATTCGTTACGAGTGGGTATTGCAATAAATATTTAACCTTAAAAATAAATAATAACACACTCCATTATTTAATAAACATTCACGCTGAATTAATGTTTTGTAGTTTTTTTATTCGGTATTATATTTTAACAACACCAATAATTTATTGTAAAAACAGTTTCAGGCGTATTTTTCGGTTCTAGCGATTTGACTTATTGGAGATGCAAATTCAAACAAACGTTTCAGTGTCCGGATCCCGACGTGACGTTTTACTTGTACACGAGGTGTTTTTTTTAAAAAAATTTTGTTTTAATCCGATCGAAACTCGAGTGCATGTGAACGATCGTGTGTATGATTGCAAAGTTTAACATTTGCGGTTTGTATAATATAATATTATTAATGCGTTCTTATTATATATGTGAATACATAGTGATCTCAGGAGAAGAATTAGAATCGATGTGAGAGACAAGTGGTCGTTGTACAACAGTGGTTGGGATCCACGTAAAAAGAACGTTATCGTCATACACGGGTTCAACGGAGCGGAAAATAATAGGATCATGGTCATACTAAGAAACGGTAATATATTTCTTTTAACCTCGCGCGAGATAACAATATTATAATATAATAATATTAAATATTAATTACTCAGTATTAACGGTTATTTAATGTACCTACCTATTATGTTTTGGGTCTGCGGCGCCAGCGATAATATCATTTATAGATTTTATATTCGTTTTTAATAAAATACAATATGTATTGTTATTCGACTGCAGACATTGCAATATTATTTGTATACACCGTGAGTTCCGCTTGATGTTAACGAATTTGTACAGGTTATTTTAATCCTATTAACCGGTTGATTCCATAAAATATAGTTTTTTATTTTTTTTGAACTATTTGTTATTATAATATACATACATATTTAATAAAAATAAAACACATTAAGCATGTTATTAAAAAAACAAATTTAATGATAAAAACTTTTAAGGTAAATTTGTAATTTATTTTCTTTATTGGCCTAAAAATAGAAAAGTGGTTTTGTTATGGTTGTATAATTTATGATTATTCTTACAGCTCAGATTTCTTTAAATTCGAATCCATACAATTGTTCGTAAAAGTGATTATTGTACATATTCTAAAAAAAACTTTTAAAGGTAAATTTAACATTACAATCATGTGAGGTATACACAACACTTTAATCTATAGCGTAAATCTATCGTACAACGTTTGGGAGTAAAATTTCCCTACATTTAAGCACGTTTGGCCGTTTGGGGGCATTTAATTCTGAGACTATTATCGTTACCCAGAAGACACCACGAGGTTGGCTCAATAGTATTCCGAAAATATGTTTATTTGTACTTGTGAATTGTGAGTTGAGATAATAGGTGATATTTTTCATTCATTTTTATGTGGTTAATATAATATTATATTTTTTTGCCACAAAACGTCCTATTTTTTTTTTGTATATATAATTTAATGTAATTAATTTAATTTGTGATATTTTCTACTTATCATTATATATTTTTTATTTTTTTTGGCGCAAAACGTCCTATTTTTTTTACATAATTTAATATATTTTTTTCAATTTGACAATGTTCTTATTTTCTCAACATTTACGTAGGTACATACTTACATTTTTCTTTAACAGGTATCTTTTCTTAATTTATTTATTATTTTTCTTACGACGTTGTTTATTTTTAAATAATTTAAAATTTAAGAAAAATTAAGATTTAATAATAACATCTCATATTAACCTGTTTAATATAGTATTATTATTATTAGAAGTATAGTGGTAGTACTGTAGTGGCAGTAGTAGAAGTAGTATATTAATTATTAATTGTAACACAAACCATAAAATATCATAAATACCTATAATACACACACGTGTGTGTAAAGGTTGCCGCACACAGGATCGGATCGGGTAGGAATCGAATTTCTAACATCGGAAGGTGTCGGAATGAAAACGAATTTTATCCGCTCACTAGTGTCGGAACAAGTCGGAACTCTGCGACCGTATTCGCTATTATAGGTGCATTTTTTTGCCGATGCCCGTGAATGACGTTCGTAATTTATTGAGCTGTTTATTTATTAAAATGAATATATTTCACATATTATAATTATTTTGTCTAAAGACATTTTTAACTTTTAATTAAATACACATTTTAAAGACCAATGAAATGAAATAGGTATGAACGTCGAAAACAATAAATACTGACCACACCTAGAGTACAAAAATGATCAAAAGTTTATGAGTGTGGTCGTGTAGATAAGCGTATATTTTATCGGCGAATTCTCAGACGCTTGCGTTCGGAACACTCCGGAATTCGCCAAAATATTATTGTCCAACAGGCGTTCTTCGGTTTTCTAGATTCGGTTACAACCCAATCTGACGCGACGGTTCCGATCCGATCTGATCCACGGTGCGACAACCTTAATAATTATAATATTATTATCACAAAATGAATCGATTTTACATTACAACCATCGTTATTGCATTGCGGTACATTTCACACGCAGCCTACTTGATGCTCGGAGACTTTAACGTGTTCATGGTGGACTGGAGTCCGTTGACCGTGTACCCCTGTTACTTGTCGTCGCTGAGAAACACGCGATTAGTGAGCCAGTGCACAGCTCAGCTGTACTCCCATCTCACTTATTCGGGCGCTTCCGCTTACCGAATACACTGCGTCGGCCACAGTCTCGGGGCCCACATTTGCGGCATGATTAGCAATCACTTGACGGCGAGACAGCACAAGATCATCGGTGAGTATGATATTTAGACGGTGGTGTCATATGTATACAACCTATAGGTTGGGTCATATCGAGACAGCTCCTAATTTATACCCAGGTGTATGTAGGTATATTGAAAAACGTGGTTAAAAAACCCGTTCGGGGGAAAAACTGGTTGTGACGGTAAAAGAAAATATCGTCCGGGACACTCGTATAGGCGCAAATCGTCTAGAACTTTAGTCATTATTAAGTACAGAGAAAAACTTTCAGTCAAAAATAATATTAATTAGTTAAAAACTACCTACCATCTATGATTGTGGGGTGGTTCGTGGTGCTAACTCTAGAAATTTTAGAACTAGTAAGCACAACATCACCTTCTTTTTTGCACCATTTGAACACTTGTAATTTGCGTCAATTTGACCAACGCTTATGTTCATCAAATTAAGTAACCATATTGTCACTACTCACTTGTAAGTGCCGAGAATGCCGAGCGCTTTCGTTGGGAAACAATGCACTCGAATGCTCGTCGTATATTATAATAAATAACAATATATCATTACGCTCGACGAAATTCGTATATAATTATATTCGTTTGAGGTGGATCAAACTCAAAAACTTTATGTCAATCCCAGCCCAATAAAATTAATTTTACGCCAGGCCAAAACTTAACTGCTTAGTGCTAGCACATAGTGCCTGGGTAATATTTGAATATAAATCTACTAAAACTATAAGTTATAGTAATATACAAAATTATCATTAATAATTAAAGTAGTATAAGTCGCATTAGAAACCATATGACAGCTGGTTTTCTACTGACCCCAATACGCCGTTAACTGGAAAATAACGACCGACAGAAGTAGATATTATATTTTTCAAGTTCCAGCTGTGATGCAACGATAGGCACAACCATCGTGATTGACATCCTGCAATTACTCGCTAAATACATAATAATATTATAGTATATTGTTTATATTATGATTTATGAACAATTGGCTTTGAAAAGCGAATACTTAAGTGCGCCACTTATGTTTTCACTAAGGACTCATATTTTATTCGCTTACATTTACCGGGAATAAAATGGATACAATTTATTCGTATCGAAATATGATGTTAAAAAACCGGAGAATTCGCTCTGCTGTTTAGTAGTTATCGAGTTTACCTCGTCGTTGAGTAGGTCACAGTAACGGATGTGTTAAATTATTTGAATTCAATGATAAATCATTGCATATGAAAAACAATAATTCTGATTGGAGACTTTCAATATTTATATTTCCTTTTTTTAAGTATATTTATATTGATTTTAGCAATTAATTTTTTTATTTATCGTAATATTAAACTAGTATATTTAAATAGAACAAAAAACCAAAATATTTTGAAAATTATACAACCTCTATAAAATGATAATATATATGATCCTTACAGTCATTCATTTTTGAATTACAACAAAAATAAGAAAATCGATATTTTTGAAAACCAGTTTTGCGTAAAAATTTGTTTTTAAAAGAACTGGAAATTGTTTATCCTCAAGTAGCAACTAGGTCCAATTTTCTATCAGAAACCTTTCTCAAAAAGGTGATGACACTATGACAGACACAAAACAAAAATCACATATTATACCTACTATAATCCTATTTAGGCTATACATTCATCGTAGCCGCTCAGAATTTAAAATGGATTATTCTTGTACTATAACATATAAGAACCACATTATAAAATTATGCCTAACCAGTAACCCAAGTACCTATTTGGTTAGGTTTTCGGGCAGGTTATTGTCTTTAAGACGTGAGCGAATAAGTCGATTACCATGTAAGAAACGCAACACAAATTACGCGGCTGCATGTGTAGTAATAAATGTTTAAGGAAAACGTATTTATTTTATTTGTTTTTGATTATTATACACGTGTATTAATGTTACAGGTTTAGATCCAGCCAGACCTCTGATAGACTTGTTTACGATGGACGAATTTCGATTGACGAGAGATGATGCTGATTTCGTAGAGGTCATACACACAAACTCTGGAGTTTACGGAGAGTATCCTCAGATAGGACACGTCGACTTTTGCGTTAACGGAGGTCGCATGCAACCGATTTGCACTAACCAACCAAATATCATACGTAAAAAATATTTTTTTTATATCCGTTAACGACATTTTATTAAGCGTATAAAGAATACAATTCGCATAGGCAACATTACAATCAGTTATAGTCTAGGTAGGTATAATTAAAAAGTAAAAAGTAAAATAGTATATGAAACTGTCAGAGAAATTGTAACATACGCCATTGGGCACATGTCTCGTTTCTCTCGAATTATTTTCCGAAGGTGTAAATTATTATAATATAGGTACTTAATTTTATACAGATCGTGTTAAATTATAGATTCATAAACCCGTTTTGAGCAGATGCAGTAAATTTTAAGCAAAAATCAAAAACGAAATTATTATTTCAATATTTAAACATTCAAACTACCAATAACTTTTTTGTAGATATTTTAAAAAAATTTAGATCACTAATATACAATCAAATGCACGAGTTCGTCATAAATTTATCGAAATCATTTTTGGTTTCTTTTCGTTGCAGTTAATTTTCTCAGAAAAATAGTGCAAATAATAGAAAAAATAAAAACGATTTCTAAACTTAATTTACAATCTGGAGATAACGAACGTATCCGTGAACTGTGCAGTTAGTCATATTACGCTCGAGAATATGACCAGACACTGCTTGTTAAGTCTGAAGAATATTATTTGAAATTTATTTCAAAGATTTATTTTACCAAAAACAAAACTTATAAACGCTACATGTCACCTTTTATCTAAGTAATAATACTTTTATTAGAACTTATCGGATATCATTAAATTTACATCGTTGTTCTTACTCTATAGCACAGTGGTGGGCATTAACTTGTTATTTAACTAAAGCTGAAAAGTTAAACCTAAAGTAAAAAGATATTTCTTTAAATTTTAAACTTATCTATCTAATTATACTTAATTTTCATTAACTTAATAACTTAACTAATTGAAGAACCCATTGTAACAATTAAATTTTTTCCATTCAATTTTGAAAAATAATACATTAAGTCAAAATCGTGTTTGTACTATCTACAACTAGTGAAACCGAATTAATTAATTTTTTTTTTCAATCAATCAGTTTATGTAATGATTTTAAGTATAAATAAAATACATTTTCCTTGGTTTAATAATTTTGTAGAAACAGACGTGTAATTACATAATTAACTACAGATAGAGTGAAATTATTAAAATGATAGTATAGCAGAATGCATCTTTAACAAAATATTTAGTTATTGTTTGAAAAAAAAGGAAAGTGCCACAATATCACTATATGTAACTCTGGTGGTAATTTAAAAAAATAATTAATTAACTTCTTTTTAACTGAGTTAAGTTAGTATTTTCTCCGTATTGTATTTAAGCTTTTATTCCTAGAAGGAAATTGTATTTTTGATTCTTTACTATTGTAGCTCGACATAATAACATTCATAAAAATCGTGTAATGTTGACTCAACTGAACTAACTCCAATTAATTTTTTCATTGACATGCTCATCCTTTGCATAGCAAATTTGATGTTTATCCATTATAGACTAGGAGTATTTCGTATGTTGCGATCAACGACGTGAAAGGACAACGGAAACGCTGTACAGCTGCACATATGGTTATTTGTGGCATAAATAAATTATTAAACTTATTAGAGAAAGAAAAAAACACTTCACTACGCTACGCAAACCTGCAACCTCATTATTATTGTTTTAACTGTAGAGATTTTAACGCGATCAATTTTTTTCCCGCACAAACGCGCTGGGTGTCTCTAACGGCAGCTTCGGCGGGGCTGCATGTGGACGATGTTGATCTCTGAGATAAGCATAATAATAATATTATGTGTGTAAAACAGTGAAACAACATCAGTTTTCTTGTCTAAGGGGCCGCGTACGCATTAGTATACAACATAATTATGTAGATCGTCGAAACATATCTAATTATTATGAGATTAGGAATCGTGTTAAATACACCGCAAAAAAAAATTGCATTTGCGTACACTACAAGACTCGCGGTAGAGTGTTTCCAAGCAGTAGCGGACCGTGAAGTATTTTTTGTTTTAGTTTCCGACGAGTACTTTTTCATACGATACACATCTAATATTTGTATGTGTTTACTGTTTACCTATGCGTAATATAGGAGACCTATGATATCGACTGTTATAAGGCGAAAGTGGCTAAGCGAAAGTTTTACTGTCATTTTCAGGAGATTGAAATCAAAACGTTCTTGACTTTGGCGTTGGTGCTTCGATAATGTTTAAAAAATTTTTAGGAAATCCAAGGTTGATATTTAAGTATTATAATAATATCCATGTAGCCTCAAAAATACTATTTGTTCAAAAAACTGCCTTTGATAATATTAACATTGCACTATTGTAGCATGTAGTTATATTACAGTATTTAAAAAATCAAATAGATTTATTGAGATAAATATTTTAAATTAGAAACGCCTAACAAACATTATTGCGTCTGTTCGTTTAGAAATGTCTAGAAAAAAAAACTTAAGGAAAAGGTAACAAATTTTTTATTTTGTCATAAAAATCAAAAAAAATTTGATACCCGATAAGCAACAATAGTAGGGGTTGATGTTTATCGGATATATCTCTCACAACTTTTAGGGTAGTTTTCAAGTTATATTATACATTATATTATGTGCGAAATGCATCACGATGGATGTAACTTAACCTAACCTAACCTTTACGGGTGCGACTAAATACCATATATCAACGACGATACTGATTTTCGATAAATTTATGTTCAGAACAATCGCGGTGCAGTCATTTCAAGAGCATATGTTATTTTGCGTTGTCACTTTCGAGAAGGCGCAACAGGTTTTTGGGAGTACAATGCACGGAGACCTGCGATTCGGTGGTGCTTCCGTCATTTTCGAACAGGATCGACGTCATACCCATGGGTCTGAAAACGCCAGAATGGTAATATTATTAAGAGTGTTTCAAATTTAAATAGTTATAATAATAGTTGTGGTTAGATTTTCATTTGAGGTAGGAAAAATCTTGTAATATTTACAATATTATAATGAACTATTACATTCATTTTTATTATACCAATATATACCTAAATGCATTTGTATATACGTAATACCTTCAGACAGTCTTGGGTAAAAGAACTCATTGATTATCGATCAATCGGCGATTGAAACTAATTACTTGTAAGGATAAAATATGTTTGTTTATTATTATTTAAAGTTCGTAAATTTCAATTAACTTATACAGTCATCGAATTTGCCAATACCGATATGCTGCAGTACGCCATTGGGTCAATATAATAACAATCAAAATAAATATTTTATAATTTATATCCATAAATTCTCATAAATGTGTATACTAGTATGTGGGCTAAATGCGTTAAATATATAGAGTAAATTTATAGGAGAAAAGACATTGGTTTTGGTTTTGTAAAAACTATCGAACTCGACTAAAATAATATTATGTCGATGTGAAACTCGAGAGCAATTGCTTTAAATACTATATACAAGTATACAACAACGAATTATTAAAATTTCCAGAGCGTGTGGCAATACGCATACGATCCGTGGGATTAAAAAATAGACCTTTTGACGTGCGTGTTTAATGTTTCACGTGTTTCAAAATATGTCTTGTACGTTTGTATAGTGAATTTATTTTGTTCTGTTTCGCTTATCGTAAACGGTAGTTGTTCGTTTAAATTATACGGAATCGTCGGAGTCTAAATAATAACACTCTAATGCTTGAAATGTTTGAAAAAAATTCTCTCATGCTCTACATTATCACGGGCTTAATTACTATGTTTTATCTTTAATTTCCAATCAACATTAGTGTATTCCGTATTCATTATGCACCTACTTAATTATTTAAGACTCAGAATACCTGCTGTATGGTTTATTTTAAATTAATTAATCATTTGTATGTCAACCCAATCAAACCTGTTATTACATGACGCTAATATGACTATAGGCATAGGTATATTTGAAACCAAAATTCGGTCAGAACAACACTTTCATGTTCGAAAAATAACGAACAAAACAGTTGCACACGTGCGTAGAAATATCTTTTTAGAGTACTATTATACAGAGTGACTTTTCAAGTCAAAACAATAGATAAATCCATATTTTATCCTCAAACAAAAATACATTTATCCAAATTCTGATTCTTGGGATTTTTGGTATACTCTAAAGACTTTATTATTTTAAAATACTTTAATTCCCTATGTCGAATTATAGAAGTGTTCTTAGGCATTAATAACTTCATATTTTCTAATGAGCAACACCATTTTTTATGTACATTATTAAAAAGCGATTGATCAATCTAAATAAAAACTCAAAAGAATAATTTACCTATGAGTTATTAAACATTGTGTAGATACTATAAAGATATCATAATAGTCCTTAATAATGGTTTTATATTAAAAATGAAATTGGTTCAATATATTTTGTTCTAGTACCTAATTATCATACTTGGACTCAGCTTACAAACTATAAAACTTAAATTAATTAATATTAATTAGTACACAAATTAGTAACATTAACAGGTATTAGTGTATTACTACCTAAATAAAACATTCTTAAAATTATAATATTATCTTCTAAACCTGTTACCATGGACTATTTTCCTTAGACCTGCATAACGTTTAATAACTCATAAACTACTTGTTTGAATTTGATTTATATATATCAACACTTTCTAGTAAATAATTTACTTAACAATTAAAAAGCACAGTTTTAATCTGTAAAAAGAAGCTTTTATACAGTATACTCCGTAAATGACATAAGAAATCTAATTATTATAAAATATGTATTATTAAAGGGAAATGGAATTGAGCGTGCTTGGGAGTCACTATATGTATATATAAGCTTGTCAGGCGACTTATAATAATAATAATCAATAACGTAGCAAATTCAAAATTACGGATGTATACCATTATTTTCATATTTTATATTGTTTAAGAAATAACCGGAGACAATAATTTAACATATATACAGTATAATTTTTATTTTTCACAAGAGGCATTCCAAGAGGGTTCTCCTTTTACGAATTCCATGCCTGAAAGTAAATCGAACAATTGATATTATTAATTATTACATGGATTATTTTACGATTTTTTTCCTAGACACTTAAATAGTAGTTTGTGACTTTGAGTTAGAATGTTTGTTTTAGATTTACACAAAAGTGATAGTTAAATATTATAGTTGGTACCTACGTCATACTGTAATAACATGAACTCATATTAAGGTCATTATTAATTTTTAGAAAATGTGTTTAACTACTTGTTTTTATTTTCAATGTAATATTTTGGCCGGTAAGCTCAAATAACGGTAAACATTATATTAGTGTATGTAAATTTTAAAAATATTACATTGTATATTGTATGTTTTAGGGTTCGAGGGACATTTTACGTCGCATACGAAGATTCAGATAATTTTTGCCAATTCGATGGATAGTAACGAACTTACTTGTAAATGAAAAGTACATATAAGCAACTATGTATTTTAATATAGCTGATAAATTTGGCTAAATCAACTATTTTATGTATAGATTCTATTACCTACCTCATATTGTAGACATTAACTAAAATGTTACAATTATTTTAGGATTTATTATGTTTGATTGATCATGATGTCATTGTATTACTGCTGTTATTTAATATTTGTACACAATAATATTCTATTAATTTACTGATGCATTGTAAATTGTAAACTGAACTGTGTGTCATATCATAAATTATTTACATCACAATAATGTTTAAGTTTATAATACAATATTATAAATATAATATGTTAAGTCCAAGATACTCATACAAAATAAAATAAGGTTAAAATATATTGTATTTATTTGAAATTATACTGTAATAACTTTTAAGAAAAACATGGTCGAATTTATAATTTTTTTGTACAATAAATTTATTTTATTCAAAATGCATATTATGTACCTATATGATTATTAATAACTTTCAATACGTTACTATAATGGTCTTAATCCGTGATTCGATTCACAAATCCATTGGAACATAACAAATAGTAAAATGGATTTATATACACGCGCAACATGCATGGGTGCATTTTGGGGGGGGGGGGTTAAAATATTAATTGGTTATACTCATACTTGGAATGTGTACTTATTGGTTTCGAAGCGTTTTTAGTATAAAAACTTGACTAACAGACCACAGTAAAAACTCTGACGCTGCGTAAAATAATCAGATTTTAAAAATTGTTTTTTATTTGAAAGATTAAGACTTTATGCAGGTCATATCGGACACTACGATTTAAAAAAACTCATTTTCAGAAGTTGTAATAAACGTCTATATAGCTCGCATATTGTATATATATATAAAAACAAATATATAAATATATTTATATATCACAAATTGCTGAGTATTTTAAAATGCATTTTATGTCGTTATTTATAGTTGATTGACAAATCTGAGTCCAATACGACCCTTATAAATATTTTTCCTATTTAAAATTAAAAAAATTGGTTAGTTAAGTTAGTTACTAGCCTATCTTATTTTTAGAATTTTTAAATACACTTGAAGACCATTTCTGAACAATTTGAAGTATTGAAATCAAAATTCTAACGAGTAGTTTTTAAGTTTTTTTTTTTAACTTTGTGTATTAATAAGAATAGTAGGTCTATGACAATGGGTTTGAAAAATATGGAGGCAATGATGATTTGAAAATTTTAATAATTATTGATCAGTATCAACATTTATAATTTGTAAAAATGGTCCGATAGTATCTATAGTAAATACCTTATCCAGTATCGCAATATTATTTTCTACGTTTGTAAAATTATTTTTAACGACTAGTTTAAACATTCTAATAAATGAGAAACTACTAGTTCGAATTTTGACTAAGGTATATCAACATTTTCAAAAAAGTTAATAATTTTCTTTGAAACGATGGGTTCTTGTTTGAAAAACGCGAGCTTGTATCGCCACGGCACACTCCTCGAGTAGTACGAAAGAATCTTAAGAATTTTAAAATGCCTGTACCTTTTTTAAATTGTATTTATAAAAGTTACAAAAATCAGAATTCGAATAAATTCATTACGAATGGAAAAAAGGGGGTGGGGGGGGGGATGAGCATAGTCGGTGAATCGCTCTGTACCTATACGCGTGTAGCGTTCAAGTGCACGAAACTGTCTTTGACCGAGACCTGTTGTGCGCGTACGACCAGAAGCCCACTCAACAGCTATAGCGTCCACGCGTCTGTGTGCCGGTCACAACGCGATGGTAAATAATATATTTGTTTCGCTCTTACAAACGTTTTGACATTCAGCCGCGGCGGACCACGAGCGCGCGCTCAGACGAGAACGAAAATAAAACGCACGAAACGCGTATATAATAATTTAATACAATAAATCGAGATACCATTTACGCTTTACACCTGTTGCGGGTACCGCGTTTGCGCCCGCATAATATTATTGTAATCGCGATCGGGAATTTTTTAACCGGACATTTCGTTCGCAATTTTTCAGTCGCGCGGTTTCGTCCCGCCATCGTCGGTCCAACTCGAGTGACCGCGTTCTGTTCGATACGTAATAAATAATAATAATATTGTAAAGTGCCAGTTTTACGCGACTAATACTGAAATAAATTATTTTAATATTATTGTTTTGATAGTACTTATAGTTTCGTGTTCGTCATTTGGTAATTTGCGAGCACGGTCCAGTCGTGGGGCAGTTTACATCGTGAAATTCATCGACAGGTACGTTTGTTTTATGTCTAAAATACGCGTACATTTTTTATTTTTTTTCAGAATTCATCGTAATATTATATTATAATATCGTTGTGCCGTTTTTCTTTTCGCGCCAAGTGTCCCCAACTTGATATAATATCAACATTATTATCGATTTTTGGCCATCACACGATATAATAATATTTCATGTTATAATGCTAATATTATTATTTTTTGATTATTTTTTTTCGTTTTGTGACTTAGGCCGTTCATAAATACGTTCAGCAGGGATGTCATCTGAAAAACAAAAGTTGTTGAAGTTTTTTTTTCATTTCTGACATTCGATAAATGGCCTCAGAGATAATACTATTAGAACATAACAAAAACGAAAATGAAATGCGATTTCCGAGGAATAAACGTTTTAACGTATTTCATATGCCTCTCTTTTATACCAGGTAAATAATTCGTTTATTAAACACAATAGTTATTAGTTAAGTAGATAGTGACAGTATAAATTAATCGGTTTAATGAGTGCGTTGTTTAATCATAGCAGATAATATTAATTCTAACGTGTTTAAAATATTTTAAAATAATATTTGGTTTTATATTTTTCAATTTGTAGAGGTTCTATATAAATTATAAATGACTACATTTTTATAATAATCGAATTTAATCATTTATTTATTTGATTTATTTTGAACTAAAGTTATTTCGAAGTTAAGTTTGTTTTTACAATTAAATACCAGTTAGTGGTTCAGTGAAATTTTCAGAAGAATATAATTTCTTTCAGAGCTGTCAATGAATATTTTAGGAAGCCATTTAAAATATACAACAATTATGTGTGTCATATACAGAGTGATTAACCTATTTATGCTCACCCTCTTTTATCCATAAAAAATGTGTTTATTCAAATTCGGATCTTTAGAATTTTTAAGTAACTTACAAGCCATAATATTTCTATGTACTTACTATAATTTTTTTTATGTCATTAAAAAATTATTGTTTTGTGGTGATAAAAACTAATTTTTCTCAATTGGATACCAATATTTGTATAGTTGATACATCTAATTTTAAATTAAGTGTTATGAATCGTCTGCTTCAGAATTTACAGTAAACAGGGTGATTCTAATTTGGAAAAAAGTAATTAGATAAGATGGAATACTTCTAAAATTATAAAAAAAATCATAATTATCTAAAAATAGTAAAGGTAGGTACTTAAAAATTCCAAAAATCAGATTATGAATAAATTCATTGTTAAAGGACAAAAGAAGAGCATACTTGGTCCATCACTGTTTATAATAGGTGTACCTATATGATATATTATGCTTGCTAGAAATTTTACAGTTTTTAATAAATAAATAAACAACAAGTCACGATTATTTCTTGTCTTCTAGAAATACCTAATATAGTACAGGTTGGTTTACTTAAAAAAAAATCAATCTATTCCTATACCTACAGTTTATTTATTACGACACGACAAGGAAGAATGATGACATTTTGAGTGGCATAATTTATTACGATTTTTCCTCACAAAAATGTTACTTAAAGTGTGGCACGAACACTACGCCAGTTCCCGCGTTTATCGACTGAGGCATAGTACACAAACGGTTATTATCGTCAGTGTACATTTTTTTTTTTGTGGGAATATCATCAACAGCAGCGAGATGTGCATAGTATATTATATTCGAGACGGGTTTAAATTGCGAGTAAAATACACGGAGAAGTTAAACGTGGAAATTAATACAGTGATTTGAAAACAAAATAATATAACGCGCAACACGTGTACACGGCTGAGACACGATTGAGCATAAAACACCTTTTTTGCGACACGATTGAGCATAAATTGTCGGCGTATCAAAGGAAATTGAAATACAAAAGAAAACCAACACGATTGAGCATAAAAAACTCTGCAACGTTGCCATTTTCAATTTTAAACTCTACTATACAAAAATATTTATTTAAATAGTGGAAATAATAAAATCAAAATATTTATAAGTCAATAATAGTCAATAATATAAGTCTTTTTGATAATAATAAAATAATAATAAATTAAATTGATATACCTTGGTATCTGTTTCCAAGTTGGCTTAAATATATTAATAAAGATTCCATATTCTTACGATTTAAATACTGGTTGTAGGCTTGAATATTAAATTCAATTTTTTTTATTTCTCAGATATCATAATAATTGGTGTAATAATACGAAAATAATAAATTACAAAATATTGGCAACGTAAATTTGGCAACATCGCATAAAATATTCTATGCTCAATCGTGTTGCTAAAAAGGTCTATGCTCAATCGTTTTATGCTCAATCGTGCTTTACCGGTGTACACGGTTGTTGTAATTCTTTGATTTAGAACGTAAAAAAATATTTGGTCGACATATCGATGGGACACGCGCGATAATAGTAGGTACACAATTATTACAAAATTAAATATTGATATTTACGAGCCTATAATTTATACAAACGTTATAATATTATGTTTTAGATGTTACCATTATCTTCTAACCCATATACAAATAGTTGTATAAATGTTTAAATGTTTAAAAATGGTAGTATTGGATATTGAAAAAAAGAAGTAAATTTTTATAATATTACATCAACAACTTTATGACGTATTGTTTATAATAACTATTATATAGAAGGATGACAAATTTACTTATTTTTGTTTTCATTGTCATTGCCATTTTTTTAAAATGTGTGCACCATCATTAATATGAAAAATTGAAAACGTACACATCATTGAATGCATAAAACATTCGATATCGCTATGTGATCATCACAAACTATGTGAAATATGTTTGTTTTTTTCGTACGAAAAATTAATTCGAATTTTGCTACCTACCTATATTGTGATTACGGGTCATCGGGTGAGTTGAAATTTGACGCCATTTCTTACGGCGGTGATGAATATAATAATAATAATATACGATTAAAGTATTCGTAATTCATAAAGTGGTTTTTCGACGTTCCATCGACGAGAATCAATTACAGCTCGATGGCTACAAACACGCGGACTTTGAGCACATTTACCTAAAATTCAACTCATTTGGACACAAAATATATTATACGACTCGTTTACGCAAAAATTTACGAACAACAGTTAGTTTGCCTAACCTAACTATATTAGTTTCAAAACTTTAGGAACACCAATATAAAATAATAAATGAAGATTTTATAGAACTGTGAGTGCTTAACCTGTGAGTTCCTGTACTTAAAATATTTTTGGTAAAAAAAAAATTGAAAACAGAGAGATTGAGTGCAGTGCGTTAAATTAATCATACACTAATTAATACTAACTAAATGTTTAATTATTGATTGGCAGGATAATTTCCCTCTGTTAATGTATCTACCCAAAAATGTGGTTTGTTTATATATAATGTCTTTTGCGCCAAAGGTGTCTTCACAAAATACGTAAAAATGTTATAATGTGCGATATGAATTTCCAGTGTCCACACCATAATCGATATAATAGAATATTATAATTTTGTCATTTTTAAGTGGGATGAATAATATTGTAATCAACTGCTTTTGTAATATACTATATATGTACAGTACTAAATACTATCATCGATAAATGCAATATTATTATCTGTTTTCCATTCGATGACTTTTATATTTTACTGTTTTAGTCGTATATATAGACGGTATACAGCGCATTAGCGTGCACCGTCCAGTAAAGATACTTCACCCGATCGTTTATATTGCATTAATTCAAAAGCCTTAAACTATTAAAACTTAAAAGGTGGTGCAATGACAAGGTGGGGGAGGGGGTAAGGGGAATAAATGGCCCATGAAATTTTTCAAATTTATAATAACTTCAATATAGGTATAAAACAGTACCTAACCATAAATTATATTTTAAATAATCAAATAGTGTATTTTAAAAATGAGACTCGCCTCCCCCCCCCCCTTGGCACATGCTCGTATTACAATAAATTGTATTTACGTAGGTACATGATACAATAATTAAACTCTTTATAATATTTGTCTATACGGGAAAACTGCAAATTAAAAATATTAATATTTTTTTAGAGCATGTTATGTCTTAAAATGGTTGAGAACTCTGTTCAGTTTTGTTGATATTTCTGAAAACAAACATGTACATACTATAATACGAATGACGAATGGCTAGATTGAATTATAGAATACATGTCATCGGTAGTTACTATATGTATAGTTAGAATCCGATTAACTCGTTTAAAACACCTATACCACCCGTCGCTCGTATCGAATCAGGTAAAATATATTTTTTCTTCCCCTCCGCGTCTGCATTTTAGGGGTACATTGAGGTTAATGCAAATACAGAGGAAAATGGATATCACTTGCTCTATTATTATTACGAAAAAACAATTGTTGCAGATATCTTATAATATATGTAATTTACTCAAAATATACATGCACATTACATATTATTAAAATAGCTATGAACGTTTATTATTTACGGTGTTTAAAGCCGACCTTGACCCAAAACGCACGCAACTACGAAAGCAGGATACTATGGCTAATCGTTTACCTATAAAATAATATTATTATGTATAATGTATATTATTGTATATCGTGTGCACTGAGACTTTATTTGATTATAGCAATTATTATTATTATTATTCCTTATAACAGTTTTTTCGTATTTACGGTCTATAGACAATTTTCTATTGTTTGAATAAAAAAATTAGTTCCCCGTCTACAGCATTTATTATTACTATAGGTATTATCACCCGCGTCGTAATAATATCAGCCATCAGGTACTCATTGTACTTATTGTAAGCATTGCCTACAACTATAGCTATCCTATATAGTTTGCGCGTTAATTGTTTTTATTATTTTCCATTTCACCGGCGGCGGCGACGACGACGACGACGATTAATAATAATATAAAAATATACAACGCGTTAAATAATAGTGCCCAATTGCGTGTACAAAGCGCGCGTAAACACACTGCATAATACAAAAATAATAATACCTATCAAATTAGATCGATATGTATAACTATATATATTATTTATTATTTAAAACAGACAATTTTTTTTTTTGAACGATTTCCGAATTCAACTACAGTTATTGTAATACCTCAAATGTGCATAACATTGACATAAACCTACACTGTAGCGTATATTTATCGTAATTGCAACTCCGCATAATATACATAGATACCTCAATATTATAATATTATATAGGTGAATTCGATACCTGCTTAATAATTATAATACGTAGCATCTCATCGGACCTTCATAGTGCAGTTTTCCCGTCCTTGCAGCGATGTTGCAGTCGACATGGGGATTACGTACGGTACACAAACAATATTGTAGGTAAAATAAATATTAAGTGGGTATAGGTAGGTATCTCTAAAAGCTGTGTGTGTATTTGGTTCCAAATATGACACGAAATTGTACAGACTTTAAAAATCGAAACTGCTTCAAAATTTACTTAAAAACTTACTGGCTTGATTTAATAAATAAATTCGAACGCATTCAGAGCTGGTTTTGCGGGTACTAGCATTGAAGATGAATACATCTGGTGTGTCTATTGATTAACTATAGTAGCGAGCGAGCGAATGCAAGTTGAATATTATCAATCATTTGCAAGAAGAAGAAGGTTTAATAGTGTGTGTATTGTTGGCTTTATAAATTACTTAACACACAAATCGAATGTAACCCGAGTAACTTATACTAGGTAAGAATACCTTTGCATGTCCTTACTAGCGGTTGTCACAAAAGTTTTACACTTCTACCCATCGACAAGGCTATATTTTCCATGTCTATATAGGTATTGCCCCTTAAAACAATTTGAACTATTTGCGACTGTGATTCATAACCCACGGCTTATAATATGACTTTATAACCGATCATTTTGTCACCGTTTTATCGAGAATGTATATTATAATATTGGACGCTGGACCGAAATTTACGGGTATAGAATAGGTATCCGCGGTAAATACCGGCCGGTCGCGTACGACCTAGCTGCGGTTTCGCCATATTTAACGCCGTGGAATATATACGGCGCGATATACGTTTGCCGACATAAAAAAAATACAAATCGGAACAGAATAATAGATGCAATCCGACGGAAAATCGTATATTATATATGTTATATAAATGTATGGTGACACTGAGGCGAACACACGCATTAGTTGGCTGGCAGTGTTGCGCATTGGGCCACAATCGCGCGGTGGCGGTCGACCGTATACGACAGTATAATTTGTGCGTGAAAATTAAGATTATACTCGTTCGACGAATTATAATAACAATTTTCAATTACCAACGAATGTAACGCGTTATAGACGAATTTAGAGGAGAACTCAACCATATAGTATGCATAATATTATAATATATATAACGAAAGTAAGACCACTGCGTGTACACTGTATATATATAGTTATAGGTAGGTACCTCTATCTGTTGCGATTTCACATTTTTTTTTTATCATTATTAATTTTTACAGTGGTACATTCGAAACGTGTTATACATAACCTAAGTATGAATTACAGGCCTGCATCCGAATTGATCAACATATGCTCTCAAAAGGATCGGTCCATGCCCGCAATATGCGTATATATTTGGTGTAACTCAAGTTTTTATTAAGTCGTGAGTTCGCTCATTTTTCAATCACTTAATTATCGCATATAGATGTTATGCATTTAAATATATTATACTTAACATAAAAGAATAAGGTATAGGTATACCGACATTTCCGATTTCTATATTAACGCATCTTAAAACTGAACAACTCGAAATCGTTTATTTTTGTTTTAATTTTGAGTACTTATATTATAAGCAAAAGCGTAATGCGTATATTATAATAATATGATGTCGGTGCCATTACATTTGGACAATTTTTTACATGCAATTCGGATACACCGGATACAAGTCTATATTAATAAAAACGATAGTAATGACACCGATTCACTTATATTAAACCGCGTGTTCAATCCAATAAGCGAGTGGTTGAATTGGGTTAGGTCTGAGCGAAATTAGAGAGGACGGTATCATCTACACCGATCTTTTAAGTGCATTTTGGCGTTCCATCAATAATGATTTTCGTTTTCGATTCGAGCACTGCAGCTCGGGTCAGCCTGCTATAATAACACCTATACAATAAAGTGATATTCGATATTCGTATCTACTTCTCCGAAAAGAAATGTTTCGAGATCTCCGCGTGTGTGCCCGGCATTAGGTGTCGGCCCTTTATTGAAGAGGGTTGATTCAAGGGGTGCGATTGTAGGGATAGGGATCGTTTTATTGTTGTAAAACCCAAGAACGGTGTTTAGCTGTTATTGAAATCGTACGAGACTGTAGATCCGTCGAACCCAAACGAACGGAAATGTCTTCTATATACTCGGCGGAAATAACAACTATTATAATATGCACGGGCTTTCTGTGTCAACCCGTCGTACACAGCAGAACACCATAATATATTATATTATCATAATAACACTACGCCTCGATTTCATTATTGTAAAGAATTCGGGTTTCGTGGCGCCGTATTGGCGACGGCGGTACATGGCCACACAAACGCCGCTCAAAAAGACCCGATCCCGAATTAATATAATAAAATGATATTATAATATACTTAACGAACACTGTGCGGACGCTTAATAATAATTATTAAACCCCGTAAATAACGTGTCGGATATCTTATTTCAATAAAGCGTATTGTGTGTCGTGGAGGGCAGGTATCGTGCCGCGGTGTAGCAGGTAAACGCCGCCGTTTACTCGGAATTTATTAATAACGGACGGTCGGAGACGATATAGGTAAAAGCGTAAAATATGTATCGAAATCCAATCCTTCCCACGCACGAACAATCGTCGATCACGCCCGGGTTGGGCATTTTGAAAAACTACGTTACCCATCATAATCATAGGTCAGTATATATACTAATATAATTTAATATGGTCTCTGCCGTACCTATATATATATATATTATATTGTCGTCGTCGTCGTTTATGCGCGCAGTACCTATATAATATATATTGTAGAAGCGACTGGTTCTCGGTCAAACGGATACATTTTATAAGACCGGTTTGATTTCACTCTAGTCGTGCAAAAGAAGAAAAGTATAATAATAATATGCGTATATACACGCGCGTGTGCGATAAACCCAAAGGGCACAAGTGTTATTTTCACCGCACACGCTATTCGATTATCATTATATAGGCAACGGATTCCGGAAACGTTCACTTTTCGTGTGTACGATAATAATAATAATACACGGGTAGTCTTCCAATTTTGGATGTTGGCGCGTCCTTCTCCTGGCTCGGATGCCGACTGTAGAGTCTGCACAAAACCAGGTCATCTGAATAAGAAACGAGCACACACAAAACAATAATATTAGGATACTCGTCCGATAATGTGTCTATAATGTGTTGATAGGTAGGTGTGTGCTATATTATCAACCAAAATATAGGTAGGTTTATCTCTCTATATAATTATATTAAAAAGTTTTGTATGTTTTATCTGTCGCGTAATTTATTTTTAAAGATTTTAAATTAGAGATATTCAATTTCTAAATATAAAGAGAAGGGGACGGATTGACGGAACGACCAGTGGGGCTTACTTGTGGCAACGAGGGTTAGGTTAGCGAAGCGAGCAGTGGTTAGACCCCAATAGTTTATCTATAGGTTCTAACATCTATTGGATTTACTCTATCATTTCTCGATCAAGATAGTATAGGCAAAGTGTGTACATTGAGTGCGTTTTATGAGAAAAATAAAATAATTTATCTGTGTTTGTATAATTTGTGTAATCGTGTGATCATTTACCACCCGATAACACTGCAGCGCTGAAACTCAAACAATAGAAACGCACGGGAGACACGACAAAACGAAGTATAACGTTTTAAAACACTCGGAGCAACTATACTCTGTACAGTCAGAGAACATGTCGATTCTACGTTCTCTCGCTGAACAGAGTATAGAATATAACTTATTCTGTTCTGTTCGGCCGTTTATAGTATTGACTCCACGTAGAAGAATATTATTTGAATCATTCGTCGCAGAGATATAAGAAATAAATAATATAGGTTAACTTAACCTATACACGCACTAATACTAAAGAAATTGACAAAAAAAGTAGAAAAAAGTAAAGAGTAAAAAATAAAATTAAATAAAAAATAACTAAAAACACTGCATAATAATGATAAGATAATTTTCATAATTTTGTAGATTTAGCGTATTAAACTAAAGACAGGTAAGTTAATAAAAATTATAACTCGATTATAGCTAAGTAAAGTCAATGTTCTGAATTTTAAGCTACAATATGTTGATAGTTAACAAACGCAGATTGTTGATAAGTAACACCAACAGCTTAAAATTAATACGGAGCCAATTATTAACTAAACTATAGGTTGAAAATAAGTTATTAAATGAATTTTTTTTTCTTAATTACCATGCGAGTCGCACACACTTGCACGTATTATATTATAGTGATTGTGCCACTTAAAATTTGTTTTTAATTTTTTAATTTCTAAGTACTTTGTTAAAATATATATCTATATACTATTCCTTTTTGTTGCAAGCAAGCCATAATGGTTTAGGCAAAACGCGTTTGTATCAATTAAAGTATTAAACCATAGATTTTATTTATACGGACGAGTACCTGTAACATTATAGGTATAGGTCTATAGTATAGACTCTATACGCATTAGGTATCGAATAACGCGAATACTTACATTGCGGTTGTGTCCTCTCACGCAGTCACTCGAAATTCATTCTATTTTTTTTTTTTTCAAAAGACAAGGAGCGCACTTCTATCTGTACACTAATATTATAATATTATGCGCCGGCGGCGCCGGTACGTGTTTTAAGTAGTCGTTGACGTGAAAAAAAATAATAGCATAACCCTACAGTTACTATCGTCTGATTGACGGAATGAATTTCGTTTTTTTTTTTTTTTATAATCCGTCGTCGATATACTTGTTCCGTTTAACCGGGCGAATAACACCAGCTACACGTAAACTCACGTCGTCGTCGTCGTCTCTCTGTCGACGTTTATATGTGCGAGTGTGCGACCTATTCACTCTGACGCAGAAGGCAACTCTATATTATTATACCATTATATAAGTTTATTAGACGTACTTTTCCATAACAGCGCATAAAAAATATAGCCACCGGCCTGTGTGTGCGGTATAACCGGTCGATCGAACTGCGCGATCTCAATCCGGACTTGCACGTTGGCCGAGACGAGACGACGTCTGCGCAGCGTTGACAAAAAGTGCTGATTGTTCTCTCAAGTTATATTAATATAATACCGGCAGGGGCGTCATTTCGGGGGGGGGGGGGGTCAGGGTGTTCGGTGGCACCCCTTACATTTAAAATATTCTCAATTGGCCTGCTGAAACTAGGGAATCCCCCATTGTAGATCCGCTCTATTTTTAAATGGCCTGGTGACATTTCAAAATGGCACACCCAAAAAAAAACTGAAATGACGCCCCTGAATACCGGACTACAAACGTCGTCACCCGGACGCGTATTTACGGACCCTAACACCGAGCTAGGGCACTGTAGTGACAAATCATATATATTACGTAAATATAATTAATATAAGTGTATAAAATACGCTTGCTACACGAATATGTATTTTAATAGTGTGCCCAAAACCAGTTAGGCATGCCACGTAGTGAAGACGCTCACTACGGAGTCTAACCGCGGATTCGAGCACGAGTGCCCTGCCAGCTCAGTTAGAGTCCGAAAATAAGCCTCCTGATAACGAACACTGATTTTAGTCCCGGAAATAGAGTATCCTGCAATATATTATGAGACTTATAAACTATGATGAGGTAACAAAAAAAAAGTTTCAAAAAAAAAATAAGTTTACCTAACTATCCGTCGAGTTGTTAGGGAAAAATATAATATTGTTTGTTTAATTGATCGTGATATTATTTAGGTACGTTCGTCAAAATAACGAATGACGTCACCACACATATTATATAGAAACTGATAATACAGATGTAACAAAAAAAGTGTCTTGCAAATTTTAGAAAGACCCTCCAAAATATGTGTTCATGACAAAATATAAAATCATCACTTTTTTCCGATCGATTAAAAAATCTGATAAAAATTACATTTACAATAATAATATTATTACATATCACAGACATAATAATATTCACTGCTTAATATGTGACGCACTATTATGTATAATATAATCATCAGGCAACTGAATGCAATAAAAACTGTTAAATATGCACTATCTTACACAAATTTAAAATGCAATAAAAATTAACAAAAAAAATACAAACTAACATTTTTTAAAAAGTGTCAAAATGAATTTTTTTTAATATATGATTAAAAAAATATTTACAAATAGTTTATAAATTATCAGAATTTATAAAAGTTATTATACAATTATATTTTCCTTCATTTTTATTTTTACACATTTTGGTATTAGGAATTATATGAATAAGTTCGCAAAAAGTTTTGAGAAACATATTTAGAATTATTGTAATATGTTGTTCACTTGAAACATTACGTTACTTGTCTATTATATGCTTTACAGTCCCCCTAACATAAATTCATCACGTTACGCTTATGGACTCTGCGGCCACGATGATAATTGACAATAATTGTGTTGGTTTTAAAAAGTCGCGCTCTAGTTCGTCGTAAGACTACAGTTCTCTTGTGAGTAATGAGTTCTGTCTCGAATCATAGTCTACCTAATACCTATAGACTCTACTCGGTAACCGCGGTACAGGTAGGTTAGTAGGTATTAGGTATAGGATTATAGGCAGGTACCTACAGATGCGGTCGTTATAAGTTTATAACATTATAACGAGACACGCGTGGTTTTTTTTTTGTAACTAAATAAAGTACGACTCGTGTATTCTGTGAAGATACAATTTCCTGTTTCTCAAATAAGACCCCCTCCTCTTTCTACTATAAACTATTTAGTGACTGAAAATGGTGAGGTATCAAAATCAAAATTCAAACTAATAATTTTTGAGTTATTTAACTTTGTATACTAGGGTTATGTCCACTATAATGGGTTATACTATTATAAGTATACAACTATAAACAATAACTGAGAAACTACTCGTAAAAATTTTGAAATAGGTAGGTACTTACCTAGTGGGGTTCTTGTTTGAAAAACAGGAGTTTTCATCACCACAGTACTGCACTCTCAAAAGATTTTAAGTATAGCATTTAAATATCTATATTTAAAATATATTACAAAAATCAACATTTGAATAAATTCATTGTTAAAGGAAAAAATCGATCGTAAACATGCTTGTTGAATCATCCTGTATATTTATATTATATCGGCGATTGTGATTGTGGTTAAACATGCATAAAACCGCAGATCAGCCGAATTTTTCGAACGACGTAAAGATTTTTTCTTTTAGTATCGACGTCATTTTTTTTTTGTATAACATAACCTGAAATAAATAAACAAAAGAATTATTATATACCGGACTTGTTATTCCTTGTCATACTTGTCTACCGATGGGAATAGATCCCCGTGGTCCTATTTTTCAATATTTATAATAATTTAGAAAAAGCTACAAAACAGTAACCATAAATTATATTTTTAATGATCAAATAATATATGTTAAAAAATTAGCCACATCCCCCCGTCCCCTATGACAAAATCATTTGACCACAAGTCACAACTAAGTCTCATATTATACTATTTTTTTGATTTATTATTTTCACTAATTTAATGTTGTACTAAATTCAAACAACATATTATCCAAGGCTCGATTAACGTGTAAGTACCTACTCACAATAAAATACGAAAATGCTTAGAAAAATAATTAGGGACAGACTCTATTCATTTATTATTGTGCTCAGAAATGTATGTATAACGAAGGCTATCGTTGGAAGACGACTCCATTTTTGGTTTCTATACATGAAATTGGACACCCATATTTTCTGTCAGTCCTTCCGATCAATATAATCCGTGGTAACCAATATCAACATTTAAAATTTACAATTGATGATTGAAAAAAATTTTAAAAATGTTCAACTATAAAGCGGCAATAATGTACCTATAGGTATCAATATGATATTGATTAAATCAATAAAATGTATAGTGTTTGTATTCGACTAAAATTTAATATAAATAATTCGTGTTATCAATATTATAAAATACCGAATTATGAGTGGATATTTTAATATAATTTTAAAAATGGCATGACAATTGTAAACAAATTAAGATATTTAATTTATTTAGACTTCTTAGCGTCAGTTAAAGTTAAACAATTTTATTTTATTGTTCATGGAATAATACAGTTTATATTTGCTTAAGTACGTTTGGAAACCGGAAATTTAACATGCTCATACAATGCTAACTTGTTTTAAAACCATTATTTTCCCACGTTTTAATTTTTTTTTTAATTTCTAAATCATCAAAATATCTTCTATGCTCCACAAAATTTCATATTAGTATTATTTTACACACTACATTAAATACATTATTAATTAACATAAGCGTTTATTATTTGTTTTCAGTGTCATTGTGCTTAATGCAGAACGTATTAAATCTAAATTACTGGCAATGTGTAATGAAAAGAACGGATCAATGTCCAGACATGGATATCAAAATATTTTTGTATTCCAGGTAAGATGAATAATATAACAATGAATATTCCACATTACTTTTTGATTAGACAATACCATGTCTGTAGTCTCAAGGAAAAGGACATTAAAACCAATCAAATCCTTAGAAAATCATTGATATATAATAAATTATACAAAGTGTAGTTGTTAAAAATCATTATTCATAATATTATTATGCAGTGTATGCCGTTTAATAATTACGATAGATCTTAAAAATTTCGAATTTTCAAACTAGGTGAAGAAGGGCTTTAATTAAATTGGCGTTAACACATTTCAAAAAACATATTAGGCTGTGTGTCTTTTTGTACCTATATGAAAATTGATACTTTGTGAGCCTAATAATACCTATTAGTGTACAGATACATACTAACAGAACCATAATACGGCTATTAGTGTACAGATACATACTAACAGAACCATAATACGGACATACTTATTTTCTCCTAATTATAGTGGAATAAAATAATTACTATAATATTTAAGTTAAATTAAATACTTACGGTTAGACGATTATTTTTCAACTTGAAATAACTATCTGCAAGGCATGTAAAAATAATGAAATAACTAAATAAAGAAATAAGTAGTATATTAAATAAAATACATATATATATATATACCTTCATTTAGATTGTTGATAGTGTAGTGATGTTGAATTAGGTAAAACAATGATTAGTTTACTATGAAAAAAAAAAGAGTTAACATTATCTAACTCAGTGGCGCAACCAGAATTTGTTCAAGGGGGGGGGGGGGTGTCCGCCAGTAGCGTTATTCAGTAGTTCCCCAAATTTCAGATGACTGATATTTAATATTCATCGAAAAATGTGTACCCAATATATTTAGATAAAAATCACATATAATTGTTTATTTTAAACATAATACATTTCCAAATTCCACATTTATTTTATAAGTTATAACACATTATTATTTATAAAGTTACAGTTAAATGGGGGTGTCCAGACACCCAAAACACTCCCCTTGGTTGCGCCACTGATATAACTTAATGGTTGTGTTGTGAGGAGTATTATACACAAAAACGTTAGCTCATTAATTGTGTGTTTAATATAATAATATATAACCTATATGTGTAGTACAGCATGCTCACTTAGTAAATTTAATAGTAAATTGTAATAGGACAATAATATTATTATAGTGCCTGGAAACTAATATCGCTTACTAAAATATTATATCATACGTAGAGTACTCCTTCCTTTACAAGACGTATATTGCTCTAGCAAGATATTTACTAAAGGACAACCTGCACCACTGTTGTACACCATCCTCTGAAATTTGCTTGATAACCTAAACGCTTACTGTATATCATTATAATATAACGTCACCCGCGTCGTGCGCGTTTGTAACATTTCGTTTTAGATTTTTGTGGTAGGCATACCATAAAATAATAATGTTAAAAAAAAAACTAATAAAAAACGATTACACCGTGTAAACATAGGTGGTACGTGTTTGTTAACTTCACATTATAATAATACGTACAACGACATGCTCGTGTCCACAACATGCTTGTTTTTTTTTTTAAACAATTTTTTATGTGACTTTGTAATGGTAACATATTGTACATCGACACAGTCAATTAGATTACGCGTATGTGTGATATATATACATAAATAATATTATATTATTATATTGTGCCGACTCGACGACGTCAACTGCGGAAAATCCGATACTGTCATTTCTCGCTATTGAAATATATTCGTGTGCGCAATCAATAAACACCTCTCGATTGGAGTGCATTGTGATCGAAGAAGTGTAACAAATCAATCACTCCGCGATCCATATAAACGAGAGTGACATTGTTTACTTATTATACTTTCGTCGGTAAAAATTCCACCGAAATAAAATACACAGCAGTTTCGTGAAAATAACGGACACTGAACTGCAAACCGTTTCCAATTCGGTACAGATTCTCGGTACCTACTTGCTCCAAACTCTGCGGGTGACGACAAAAACAAAAAAAATTTAAATTTCAGGTATAGCACCTATAAAACACCCGTCTGACATTGCCGTTTCATTTTTTATATCATCGCGCGTATACGAACACGTAATAAGTTATTACTTTCGGATATTATTATATTATTGACCTGTGCTTTTATATGTATATTTTATACACGATTAAACACATTATGAATTATTTCTAAACCGTATTATATATTATATTATAGTTTGTTTACACTTGAGTGGTCGGTCGAACGAAAACTTTCGAGTATTTCAGAAAAATTAAATAAAGCTAATCTACCATCAATATACTATTTGAAAGCGTTATGACACGGATGACATTATTATTATTAGAAAGTATCATATCAAGAAACAAAAAAAAAACCTACATTTTTATCGTCTATAATTATGTAATCAATACCAATTAGACGTTATTTTATTTATTGTTTATAACTAGAAATTGCCATTGTTTTATCGGACGAGTAGGTATACAAGAGACTACGTTCTCGTATAATTATAATTATACGGTATCATGCAATGCGATTTCACAGTTGAAGCATTTTTCAATGAAAATTATACAAAGATCTTCTATTAATTTTTTTAAGAATTTCAAAAGGTATACCGTCGGTGGAAGTATTAAAATTGTTCAAACGTCAATGAAATTCATTATTGCTGTATTCACTCGGCTATCCGTGTTGCATTGAAATAATGGAATTTAAAATTTATTTATTGAAATAAATTATTGGTTGAAATATTACAGCCGCTGTCACACATTTATATGTAATCAACACTCGTAGATCAAATAAAAAGAAGCAATAGATATTTGCGTGATCAGAAACTTGATATTATTTTCTTAGCTGCACCAAAAGACAATTTACCATTAAATACCATAGATCTGTTTAGCGGATCCTTGTTAGATGAGTTATAATTTAACTAATACACATATATAGTGTGAACAAAATTTGAACACTATGTAAAATGTAATAATATGATTTTGAAAAAAAAACTTAATTATATTATGTATCGGTTGCTAGAAGAACCTATAGGTACTGTAACGCGGAATCGGTCAGAAAAAACAACCAAAACATATCTATAATCTATATGTTAGACATATTATAATCTTTAGTGCATAAATTATTATGTTGTGCATTTGACAAAAATCCAGTTTAAAGATGTTCAGATGTCATTATAAGATATAATATTAAATAGATACTCTTCATATAATATAGTAACATCTACATATTTTAAGTTTGAATTTATAAATATAAGTTACAAATAATTACGTTCTATGCTACATAATAATATTATAATAGCTAAATGATAATATGTTTTAATAAGACATAATATGCTATGTGCGTGCTTAGATGGTATAAAACACAATGAACAACTATAAGTTTTCTTTTTGACTAATTACAAATAGAAAACATAGAATACATTTTTACTGTAATAATATTGTGAAAAATGCATTCGGATACATAATTTAATATATTCTATACATAATAATTACCTACTTATATGAGATATTACCCAACTCATATAAATAACTATATGCACATAATATCATACGTTATTCCGGAATTTAAACAATTGAACATTTTTACAGCGGTGCTAAACGAAAAAAATTGATCGATGTTCGAAACAAGAACACACTGCGGTACAGCGGTTGGGATCCTAGCAAAAAAAACGTCATCATTATTCATGGTTTTAACGGAACAGAAAGCAAGACCCCGATGACAATCATCAGAAACGGTTAGTGATCTACCTATTGAATACCTACTATAAAATATCGTATTATATTATGATTATTATTACTTTTTTCACGATCAATATTATTATTATTATTATTACTAATGAAGGTTATTCTATATCAAGTATCTTATACGTATGTGTATACGCAGACGAATAATTATTTCAGAGTTTCACCGCAAAACGCAAACATTGTAAACGAAATCGTTTGTAAAACCGACAAATTGTAATAATATTATTTTTAATATATAACACAGTAGGTATATCATCCAATTACACCGTCCATGCAGTAGTATATTTAAAGTCGGTGAATGTATTTTTAATTAAAAAGTGGACGGCGCAACTCCTAAACATTATATACAGTCACTCGTCTCGCTTCACTCGCCTTCAGATGTAGGTAAAGCGGAATAGTATATAATGTTCAAAATACGCTCGTGACAATATATTATTTACATACTATTATCGTAGGCACTCGAAAAAAAAACGACTTCACCTGTGTGTTTCAACAGAGGAGATCGGTTGACCCAAAAAGCAAAAGTTGTCACGACTTTGTGAGTTTTTTTTTTAATAAAACGGTGTGCATTTTCTAAAATATATTCCAACAGTTTTTTCTATGCTGGTTTAGACCATAATTACCATACATTTTATGAAAAATTCAAAGTATATACGTTTTAAAATTTTTTTTGAGAAAATTATTAAATCAAATTTAATAAAATGTCTTAAAAATAAAAACCAAAACTATAGCAATACAATCTGCAGTCATGTCCGAGGCAAATTTTGAAAAATAATATTACTTATTGCATCTACTTTCTATAGCCAAAACAACATATTCTTCTTAAAATTGTGCGTATCACAGGACAATGAAAAATAGCAAAAGAACAGGGATGAAATTGTTTTATTTATTTTGCAGTTTCAAAAGAACGATAATATTATTGTATTATGAGAATGTCAACTCAGTATTTTTGTTTTCCCTGACCCACAAGTGACGTAGATAAAACATATTCCTGTAAAATATTTTTTTATGATTTTTGACTAGGTAATCTTAGACTCTAAGATTTAGAGTAAAATCACCTATCAAAAAAATTGTATAACATAACACGTCTTATGCAGAGGGTTTGGAAATATCAGTTTTATATGTTTTATTATAATTATATTCTACTTAAAAAATATGTACATTTAAAATTTAAATGATGGATACTGTTGTTTTAAGCAAATTAATTATACAAATCAATATTATGAACCTAACCTAACCTCAAAAATATTATTCTCTATAATTTTTCTGATAAGTGGTTTTACTCTAAGATAGTTCATGTCCTTATCGCTCGTGGGCCAGAGAGAGAAAATAAACAGTGCGCTGAGTGCTGACGTCCTCTTATGTTATGCATTGTGTTTTCGAGTTTTATAATAAAACATAGTGGATACGCGTTTACGATTTTTACAAAATCCCCACCATTATTGTAACACGAACATTTCTATGATCAGCCAGTGTACATGAGAGCATTATACGTTTATATACTTATCCCCGACTGTACAGTGTCCATCTATATAGGTAAAGAGTATAGTCGTGACTGACATAACACGGTTTCATCCACATCACCGACGTCCGGTCTCAGTGCGTCTAACACAAGCAACAAGTTCGAATATAATAGTTGTATACGAATATATACGAGAAAATACTTTCCTACGTCTATTGTAGCTCATAAGTATAATAATATAATATTATGCTGATCAGCAGTGTTGTTTTGCACCGCCGTATTATAAATTATACTTATAGTTGTATGTTGTATCGTACCATGACGATGTAGGCATTCGTGTATAGCAGGTGATAGTCTACGGGATGATGATCGCAATCAAAAAATTCGAAATAAAAAATGAATTAAAAAATGAAATAAAAATGAAAAAATGCAAGTTTAATAAACTGAATAAACAACAAGTTTATTTTTTAAGATTCATCCGTGGAGACTTAAAATCCATCCCGTAACCTTCGCCTGTGATTGGAGTCAAAACATTGTTGTTTTTATTGTGGCCAACATAAAGTTATATTCTCCATAACATCATTCTTTAACCGTAGGTTTGAAGCTATATCATTTAATTTTTGTTTTGTAAATAAATTATGATGTCCAAATAAACATTTTCACTTGAAAATTCAAACACAACATTTTAATTGTTGAATCCAATTGAAAAAAATACTTATAATAATCTGTTTGCATATAAACTAAAAATTTTCTAAATATATCTTTGTTATTTTGTATTGACCTCCACCATGCTTCGACAATGTATGTCATGGTTTGGAAGTAGTACCTACCATATGCATAGCACAAAATAAATGTGTAGGTAAAGGTAATTGTTAAGACCTGATAGATTCGCCTGTTAGATCACCTGCTACACGATTGTACTTTAAACGGCGTTACGCGAACGATAATCGCCAACAATTCAACATTGTGGTTACAAAAAAACGCAATTTTCCTAGAGTCATCGATGAGATGATTTTTCTGGTTAGCGGGTGCCAGGAACGACGATGACAGAACCCGAATGTAAAATTTAGTTTTTGGGGAAAATGGTTATGTTACAAATTCCGAAATTGTGGTTACAAATTGGCTTAGCCTTTTTAGCTAGTATACTTATCTACCGCAGTATATAGACAGCAGTTGTATACCATCCAATAATCAGTTTTCAAACTTTGTACGATATAATTATATATAGTTGTTCATAACCGTCTTAACAATAACAAGGTGGAAGGTATCGAATATACTATAAAATGTGTGATTACGTTTTTTTTATAACGTATATTCGTCATTCGAGAGATGCGTCCGATGGCTCGCTAAAGTCCTAAAGTCACAGCGGTTTATATAACAATATGTTACTGTATATAAATATAATATTATTATAATAATATGTTTGCATTTCGTGTGTGCCGCAGCGTACCTGAACCGAAAAGACTTCAACGTATTCACCGTGGACTGGGAGCCGCTGACGTTCTTCCCGTGTTACCTGTCCTCGCTCAGCAACACCAGGCTGGTGGCCCAGTGTACGGCCCAGTTCTACGCTCACCTCACCTATTCAGGGGCATCGGCGTACGACATACACTGCGTCGGCCACAGTCTCGGGGCCCACATATGCGGCATGATGAGCAATCACTTGACGCACAGACAGCACAAGATCATAGGTGCGTACACGTTACATATTAGATATTATCATAATTTGATAAGTATACGAATGATAATATACGATATAATATATTATTATTATTCGTTATATTTATTACTTGTGGCCATTTTTCTACATTTAACTGCAGCGGAAGAGCTGCAAGAACAATGTTTAATTTTACGCACTAATACAATAATAATAATATATAAATTATATATATATATTATAATATTACTAGTTGTATAACCCGACTTTTCCCTGGAAATATGAACAAACATATTAAACGCTGTATAGCTGGTGTACCTAGGTTGTATTGTACCTACATCGCAGTTCACTGGAAAATCGGCGTTGGTATACCTAACCTTTGTGACCTAATTCGACCGAGAGTATATTTAAAAATAAATAAGATATACATATACAATTTATGTTAAAATACAAAATATTATGTATTTCTAAAAAATTGCAATATACCTATACAAAAAAAACTTTTTACATACAAATTTAATTACAACTTTTTGTGGTTTAAAAAAAATAATAATGTATATACATTTTTAGGGGGCTACATTTGGGGGGGGGTCAGTACCAACCTCAGCGCACGCTGATCCTTTGTATCTTGAAACCTAATGGCTGCAGATATCATATAATTTATAATTACATGTCATTTTTAAATTTTAATGATAAAATATGTGGAAGATAAAATATTATACAAAACGTTTTTAAACAATAGTGAGTTCTAAGTAGTTAATTAATGATAATTATTATATTTTATTGATCTTTTGGTTGTCCAGACAATTATATTATGTGGAAGATAAAATGTTCAATTCATTTTTATAATAGAAGGGTAACAAATACATAACAATGTAGGTACATAGTAATAATATTTTAAAAATATATTTTAATATTAATCACGTATATCGATAACATTTATCCCTTTTTAAAGTATAAGTTTTTCAAATACTGCATCACTAATTCTAGTTTGACTTGAGCATTGAATACACATGTCAACTATACAATCAATCGGGTGAAAAGTTTAAGGGAGGAAAACTACCACTGCTGTTTCGACCGTCTCATCGTAAAACTGATAAAAATATAATGATACATATACATATACGTATACAACATTATACAACATACGTGGCAACTCTATCTTTAAGCCTTAAATGCTACGTCACTGCTTATCTATACATCAATACTAAAGTACACAATATTATAATTTATAAACCAAGTTAATAAATCCATTCATATAATTTATAAATATCATAATATATAGCATAAATATAGGTTATGGTTTTCTCCACGAGTCTTGAACATTCGTGAAATATTATTATTGGTAGGTATCATAAGCGCGTAATCTAATAGGTGCAGTACACAATATTATGCATATTATAATATAAATGCATCATGAGATTTTCTCACAAACGAGGTTCGTGTACCTCCACCGACTGGGTTGATTAATACGTATAGGTACCATGTTAATATTCTTCTCTATTGTTATACGATAAGTATGCCTATTTTGTATTTTTGTTTATCACACGATACCGCAGCGTGTCCGGACGTAGGTACGTTCTCTGTTACTATATCGAGTACATATAGCCATAGTCAGCGTTAAAGTCTCTACGAGGTATATAAAATAGGTAAGTAAATCGCGCTCCTAAAAACCAACCTAACTATATATTTATAATGTAAATGTAATCAATTAATGAGTACGCGTTCCTGAGATTGAGACCACGGGTGTTTAGCGATGAACTTACGTATACTTGCATATACATACATACATACATACATACATACATACATACATACATACATACATACATACATACATACATACATACATACATACATACATACATACATACATACATACATATTACATATACATATACATATACATATATATGTATATACTGTTTACACGTTCTCCAGATAAGAAAGAGGCCGTCGCTGCAGTGCACTTGAACTTGTAACATCGTGTCATAAATGTATGGATAATAATCTACCTATACTCGTGTACTCCGATGGTCACGCCACGGCGGGTGATGGCTGCAGGTCTATAACTGGCTTACAATAATTGTAAATGACATTATATCGTGTACACTGTACGCAGAAATTAGATTGTTTTTTTATAGCTCGCGACTGTGGTACCTACATCATACTGTGGTAAACGGTAATCGTAAAAATAATGATCACCGATTTTTTTTTTTTTATACAGCCTTTAAAATAATTATTTACTATATTCCGACACGTCCAATATGGAAATATGGCATTTTTAATAAAAAATAAAACACGATTTCCATATGCCAACACAATGTTGTAATAATGTACTTATCGATATCGATACAAATAGTTTCACCTATAATCGCTTTGCGTTTTGAAATGCCCAACAACATAAAGTCGTTTCACGGTTATGTAAATTGGACGACGATTAAATTGAGTAGGTTTATATTATACATCATGGATTATGGACAGCTGTGGCCGCGGCTGCAGTATACCTATTATTATTATTATTATTATTATATTAAACTATTTTATGTATCCGTAACCGAGACGTTTATTTTTACTATCGCGGTATTCTATTATTTTCTTACAAATAAAATACGTAAACTCGCATCGACGAGTTATATTTGAGAACGTTATAATTATTCGGGTCATCACCGGTTACGAGGAAACCAAAAAAAAGCGGTAAGATAAATGTTTCAAAATTATTACCAGCATCACCATATCTGCACGGTGACCGGTAAAAATGTATTATTTTATACTCGTATACCTGCCGAAAGTTTTTTATTTTTTAATTTGTACATTATCCGTTTTTCCTCAATCATTCGTGTCGTTGATCATTAAATATGTATATCCAAGGTTAAAGTTCAAACTCGGTACAATGTCTGAAAAATGAAAATACGTCCCTCGCCGCTCACCGTTATATACGTATACAATAAAGATACGTTATTCTACGTATATAACTATACATTAGTGTATACCATACGCGAATATGACGTCCTGACGAAGAAGATTTCTGGTAAAACCTGTTTTTCTTTCCTCTGGATAAATGGGCCACGTGTGCAGACCGTGACCTACTATCTAAAATCCTTCTCAAGATGTATATCCACAATTATCGTATAAATAATTATTCCGAAAGATATCCGTACGAATTTTTTCTCATTTTCGTTTCTAAAATGCAGTGTACCGCCTACATATATATATAGACCGGCCGTGACCGTGAATTTGGCAGCGGCATTTTTGTGGGTTCCTATCGCGTACGGCATTCTTTATAACTTTCCAGTTTCCTCTGGGCCATATTCGTCATTATACACGTGCTATGTGTATAATATTATGCATATTATATAGTTAGAAAATATTTCCGTTTCGCCTCACGGTGTAGACACGAGATGTGAGTTAGTAATCTTCTTTTATTCCATTTGAATTTGTACACGCGCTTGATGACGTCCATAATCACAAGCATAACATTTTTGATATGCATATGTGTAAGATGTAGGTATATGTTAGCTGAAGTATTCCTTCGATTCGGTCGATTACCCGATTGTTGCTTGTTCGAAAAATTAAATTAGTAATATAACAATTGATTTTATCTTATATCTAATCCGTACCTATATATTTATGTCCGGATAATATTATATTACTTGGTTAACGTAAAAAAATCACCCGATAAGAGAGACAGAGAGAAAGCGAGTATGTCAAGGAGACAAGGATTAAAATAGTATAATGGTTTCAGGATATATTAGGTCCAATCAATTTAGTCCAATATGCATTAATGTGCAAAGTGCATTTAGGTCTGATTTCTATTTTTAATTTGCTTTAGACCACCATCATAAAAAAATAAGGGTTGAGAAATTAGTGCAGATAGTCAGAAACTATATGAGCACTATAAAAGAAATGGTGAAACCAGGATTTATCTGAGAGCTATATCTATTGCCAATTAAAACGCATAGCAACTCACAATCTACATTATAGAGGTGAAACAAATTTAGAATGAAAATGTTATTGAATTCATAATATAATTTGAACTATAATATAATCATAATTTTTATTTTTAAACCTGTGGCACCAATACATGAATGCATTATTATTTATTTCGGGCGCAAAGCCCTGATTTATATGTATGTAAAAAAACCACTTCACCAACTCTGTGAAAAAAAACATGTGGTTTTTCAGCGTTTTAAACATCATTAAGCAAAAAAAAAAACATATCACTCAATAATTAGAAAAGTTAGCTATCCGTCCCATTCATGTCATGCTGTACCTATAAATGGTTTATGTAGGTAATGGACATTTGTAACATACAGACATTTACTATTTAGACATTAGACAATATTGATTGAACTCAAGTCAATATCGGAATAAACAAGTGTTGGACGAAATGTCTCATTAGACGAAAATTACTATTTGGAAGAAATTACGATTGGAATTTACTCATCGGACCCATTGTTTGTAAGTTAGCCAATGTAATTAATATAACTGCAGGATAGAGTGTTATAAAGTAATATAATATTGTATATAGTGTGATATGATTTTTTTCTGTTAGAAAGTCAGTTATTAATTTAATTAACAGTTATTACCAAAATATCTAAAATTGGCGATTTACTTATCATGTATTATTCATGCCATGCGCGTATTATCCATTGATAATTTAATATATCTTTTTTCGCATATACCTACTTAATAGTTTTCAATGTTTTTTCTCATGTGACATTATAATATTACTTATTAACTTGGAACAATAATAAAATATTTGAATTTTTAATGTCAGAGAAATATTCACACGTTTACTTTACCCGTACAATACAATATATAAGAGTCGACTGATAAGTATAAAAATAAACGACTGTTCGCGCTGACTCGCTGCGTTGTTTTCTTATGAACACCGTAAATATAAATTTAACAATTTGACGATATTCAATATTATGTTGGTGTATATAATTCACAGATCGGTCAAAATAATATATTATATTAATATAGCTGTGCACATTTCGGTGAAACGTTGATTAATAAATAATGACACCAAAATTGTACCGCGATGTGTGAAAACAAAACTAAACGATTTCAGAGTACGAACATGATGATATCAGATTTAACCCGCGGCCTAAGACACAGTAATCGACCTTAATTACACAATATTATTCTATGTATCATAAGATTGTTTTCATCTCAAGGTGTAAAATCTGAAAGAATAAATCGAGTTTACGGCGGTTTTCGACTTTTTTTCGACGTCGCGACGTGGTTATGACGAAGGCGCATGTGAAATCTGACGTTTGAAAATCGCTTAATTATATTTGGTAGGGGTGAATTATAATTTGTTTTATCATTACATTATAATCTATTACAATATTAACGAAATCGTTAGCATAAAACAAATTGTCTTTTTGCATTATGAACCTACTAGTTTTTATTGTATTAAAGAAAGAACTTTCAGTTATTGACATTTCGTAATTTTTAATACTGAATAATTTTTAAATCTGATAGTATAGGTATACTTATTTTAGCAGTTCTGCCTTCTGCAGATATAGTAGGTTATTGAAATTTTTTTTACATTCTATGCATAGTTCTGGAATTGATGCCACTAATACCTACTGCATATGATAATAAGTACCTAGGTAGGTTAGGTTAGGTTAGGCTAGGTACTATGTATTCCCACGGAAGTAATGCGCAAGCAGTCCCCGCGGCGTCGTCGGTTATAAACTGAAAAAAAAAAAAGGTACTATGTATAGATATTATGCACGCGCCATCGCCAAACCGACTAGAACTATAGAGACGTAATCTCGTAACTTCGCAAGTCCAGTAAATTGTAAAAATACTCCATAAAATTGAACCTGATCTCTCCTATAGGTATGACACACATCAATATGGTATTTTTTATTTTTACCGACACATTAAGTACAAAATGTATTCTTCGCTATTCAATGTTTATAATATGTTAATACCTTTTTTAAATAAATTAATAATAATAATCTATTCTAATTTATTACCGTTATTGAGTATTCTAACTGTGTCACAATAATAATTAACAATAATATGTATTACGCAGAAGAAAAATGATACGGCGTAATATCTCCAAAGTAATAATTATAATCTACACATTTTTTTCTCGGTAAAAATTAAAAATGCACTTCGGCTTAATGTATAGGAGGTACTTATCTATAATATATTATTATTTTTTAAGTCGGATCACCACCGTCCTACCTATACCGATGACCCGTATTAATGAGTACGAAAACGTATATATATACAGCCGGACTAGAAATAGGTTTGATTTTATTTAAGTATCAATAATAATTTACAGATTCCTGTCTTGCGTATTTTCTCTTCCTATACTCATTCACACACGTGCTCCGCGACTTTCCCTGATTATCATATAGTCATCATGTGCAGACGGCGACGACGACGCGACTCCGAATTATAACTATCGACTATCCCGTGGTACCTACCTATACATAAATTTGTCGTACAGCCTGCAGGGGTGTGATCAGTGGTTTACCAATAGTGGAAGGTACTTGTACCTGGAGGACGTTTTTTTCTAAAAAGATTTTTTTGATCAGCTAAGGTCACCCAATTTCTATATATAAATTCCTCTCCCCAAAAAAACCACAACGGACCACCCATCAACTACCTCAATGAGATATATTTATTTTTTTAAAACGACTTAAAGAGTTCTTGATTTTATTATTACTTTCTACATAACAGTATAACCGTTACAATGTCTTTATCAATATAAAATTATAAAAATTGAATATTCCTCCGACTTGGACAAAGAGACGGGTTTACTTGGAAAAATTGTCAGTTTGTTTTATTTTTCGTTGTACAAAGTGGATTGTACAAAAACGATGTCATTGTAAAAAGAGTAAGGTATAATCTGGTATATAGTTTATAATGGGGTTTTGTAGCCGATTTCTAGTAATATTGGGAACGATTTAAATACTAATAAATAGAAGTTTCAATACATATATACCCTTCAATACCCTACAAGAAGTTCACAATAGTGGTCAGTGGTCACGCACCACTGTATCAGTACCATTCTAATATTGACAAAGCTTAATATTTGTAAACCAAATATGCATATAAATATAATATAATTTAATATTGATAATTTAATCTTTAACCAATTGTAACAAAATTCGATCATTTTACAAGGAGTAAAAAAATTTCGCAGGATCGTCTTACCGATTTCAGGCTATTGAAAAACTATCCATAAAGACTATAGAAACACCGTGTGTTACTCTGCATATTAAAAATTCATTTTGGGGTCAACATATCATCAGATAACGTATCATCATCAATATTAACATAACAATTTTTAAAAAAATTCTTATTATATAAAACTTGGTAAAATAACTTTTTACGGCTAGACAAATCATATATTTCACTAATAACGAGATTATTCCACATAATATAATGTTTTCGAGTGTTTAAAATAAAAATTTAGTATTTTTAGACTTGTTGACTGACTACAATACATGTATATGTGCCGGCTGTCTGGAAATAGGTATATGTATAGGTAGCCTAAAAGATTTTTAAAAAAAATTAAATATCGGTAATTTTCAGTTACTGTACTCCAGTATACCTAATCTATATTATTCCTTAAACTTTTTATGCATTTGGCATTAATAATATGTGTACCTAAACTTTAATGCCTATAACTTTTGTAAAATAAAATCGCATAATATTTATAATGGTATGCCTCAAGTCAATGTTGTACAGGGTCGGTCATATTTATTATGATTCTGAATAAACAAATTAGATTTTGAAAGCCTGTTGTACACGTGTACCTATTTAAAATTTATTGGAGTTATTAATAACTTAAAAAATAATTATGATAAAATAAGACAGATGGGTTCCGTTTCGTACTTTCGTCGCTTTCTTACATTGATATACCTATATAATGATATTATACATATTTGTATACAGTTCATAGTTCGTCTAACCAAATACCTTTCTCCGTCACACCTCACACTATGATATGTTTGATGATTATTACAAATTTTAATTTGCAGCCCACGGGAACATTTCAATATTTTATTACTTTTTTTATTTACAAAAACGTTTTAACGATAAATTAAATACTATTTACGTCTGATAATTATATTATATTATATTATATTTTACGGGTAAGTTCAAAAAACAGTTAGTGTACATTTTATACCCGGATAATGTTAACCGTATATGGATAAGGAAATGTATACATTATCCACTTTAAATATGTATACTGCAGTAAATATTATCCAGCTAATTTATACATTAGCCGATGTGTTGTGGATAAAGTATGGTTAGGTTAGTCGTGTTAATTCGAGAATATAGATACTCTGATATATAATAATAATATCTTATAATAATTTACGTGAATTCATTTTTGTATTGTTACAGGTCTAGATCCGGCCAGGCCGCTGGTGGACAGGTATGGTTCGGCCGAGTTCCGGTTGACCAGGGACGACGCGACCACGGTTCAGGTGATACACACGAACGCGGGATTCCTTGGAGAGGCGCCACAAGTGGGGCACGTCGACTTTTGCGTGAATGGTGGCCGACTGCAGCCGACCTGCGCCAAGGAGCCCAGGAATATCCGTAATAATTATTGCTCGTCGCCAATCTGGCGGAACGATCCATTAGCACAACTAAGATGTAGGGTCACCATTTTTCTATACTATATACATATACGTAATATACAGACGACTATACAGACGACTATATAATTGTTACCAAGACTTTACACTACAGACGGTCTTAAAATGATTTTTATCATTTATTGCATAAGCGGAAACGATCGATTAATTATCAGTCATTAAAATAATATTATAGGTACGCGTGTGGAGTGATGATTAAAAGGTGTTAGGAGCCAACGCATTATATTCTATTACAAAAACTCGCCTCGCGGGAAAAACTCTCATGCCACGAGCAGAAACAGTCAAATTAAGATAATTTGTATTTTTCATTTGCATACTTGGTCGCATTGGACTCCGATTTTAAAAACTTTTTTTCGTAACAAACATCTCGCATTTTCACAAATTTTCTGGTATTTTTTGGCATTATTTAAAGTTGGTTCGAAAACAATTCAGGTTCAATGCAACACGTCTTTATTTTTGAAATAAAAAATAAAAACGATCGAATCCGACTAATCTACGGGACGTGATCATATTTTCCTGTAAATTGGTTTTTAGTTTCTGAAATGCGCTTTAATAATGATTTTTTTTTGTAACCAACAAGAAATTACCTGCATTTCACTACTTAAATAAATAACCAACCACGGCACCCTTAAATCATAATATTTTTCAGGCTGAAATCACGTTTAACACATAACTATACTGTATACACTAATCACTAAAACACTATACAGCGCGTCTCACCGTATTTGTCCTCGTACAAGCCCGCCCACCCACCTGAGACTGCGTCTCATTTGATCACTCGTCAGAAATCAGTATAATATCTCAAAATTAAAAAAAATAACTCAAAAACAACAATTTTTATTTTTTAATTATATGTGTTATAATCCAAAACGTATACTCGAAAGTTCAATAATGAGCATTTGCGTTTATGTGACATATGAGTAGTAATAATTATTCCCAAAAATATCGATTCATAAAATAGTTATCGAAGTGGAGAAACGCGGTGCGACAGCATGCGAATAATATTGTTTTAGCTTTTTGGTCAATAAGTTATACCTATAACTGCAGTACGAGGTCTTAATATTCTGTAATACAGCGTTGAATTAGATACATTACGAGATTTCTTTTGCTACTCAAAAATAAGAACACGTTACACACTTACACATTATCAAATGAAAAATTATAAATAAAACCTCCAATGTCCTTCAATACCTACTTTATAACCTAAATTATACCTAAAAATTAACCTAAAGTATTATTCGATTAATGAAATACGTTCTATGCTGTTGAATATGATTGATATGACTCCAGTCCAGTTATCATTCAAAAAACAGCCTATGTAGGCTTGGAAAAAAAACCAAGCTTTAATGTCTATAATAAAACCTTCAATGTAGCATAAAACATTGACAATTTATACAATTTTTCCACAAGTATTGATTTTTGACTCTAATTTTTTCCACAGTAGGATTTGATCCCCTTAAAGTATAGCTTTAACATTTTAAAATTTATTTCTGTAGATCATTGACAATTTTTTTTCGTAACGTTTCTTGTGTTTGGGATTTTATTACATGGGAGGCGTTTTCGTGTGAACAACGTTGTGCTAAGTTGTACTAAATCTACTGCACAGTGTTCGGTGTGGAATTTCCAATAGACATTAAAGTTTAAAAAAAAATATCAAGTTACCTACAGGTGTTTCTTACGGGTCTTTTAGTAAATAAATATCTTACAAAAAATATAACGATAAATTGTTGAAAAGAAAAAAAAATGTTATAAAGAATATTATTGCTCCGTACGTTGCAGCAGGTTGTCCTGTATTATACTATAATAGCTATATATTATAATATTCGCATACCAGCTCATTACAACGCAATAGCTATAAATTAACGAAATTAATAACTATTAGATGATACTGACGGCTAATGATTAAACAATATCGTAATATATTAAATCATACATCACCTAACTGCAGCTGTGGACTTAGTGGCTTATGAATATTTTATGTTTTCGCGGTAGGTAGACTGCGGATACCTGTTGGACGGCGAAGTATAGTAGTGACTGACGGTGTGTATAAGCAAATATTTTTGAAAGGTTTTATGATTATTATTTTTTTTTTTTTTGGCAATTCCGCTTAAAAGATTTTGGTAGAGTAAAACGCTTTTTGTAGTTATTGGCGCGTGCATTGTACATTTTATAATAATATGTAGCGAAGCGTTCCATTATATTTTTATTATACCTAGGTTGTAGGTATTATATTATAAGACGCGTAATATTAGATATATTTTCGTATTATTTTAAAATTATAAAACTGACCCTCGAAACACAAACATTTTACTAAAGAAAATATGTATGTATATATATATATATATATATATATATATAATATATATATTTATGATGCGCTAGCTCGGACAGCTCGAATATAATATATTATTTTATGCGTTATAATGTATTTATTATTACCATACACGCTTATTCTGTACATCGAGGGTGAATCGCTTTCGTCTTACCAAAAACATTTTCCAAAAAACAAATTTATATCCATGATAAGTTACTAGCAGATTAAATTTTTGTTTTATTTTGTTTTTGTTTCCCACGGATATAAAAAAAAACCATTACAATTAAAAAAATTTACCCATTTTGTCTCTCAGTTTAATCAAAATGTGTAAAGAGAAGGGGGGAAAGGGGGACCAAGAGATTGAGGGTGATGTAACAAAAATAAATAGGTTCTGCAAGATGATTCAACAATACCTCACTTATGCATATTCAATAATGCATTTGTTCAAATTATGATTTTTAGAATTTCTAATTATACTTAATAAGAACGTATTTTCAAATACATACTTAGATTTTGTTCATACCATTTAAAGAGTATCCTGTAGCGATACAAAATTTTATTTTCCAAAAAATAACCATCCTTTTTTACTGTAAGTTAAATCGAAATTTGAATCAGGAGTTTCTGAATTATTGTTAAAATTAATTTACTAAAATGGATCGTGATTAATAGTCCTTAATTATAGTTTTACATCAAATATTAAATAGATGTAACATTTTGTGTGGTATTTATAATACTCTGACAATTTTTATCTTTATATATATAATTCTACTGTACGTGTGTATGTCACTGAATTCCTCCTAAACGGCTGGACCGAATTGAATGAATTTTTTTGTATGCGTTCGGGTGACGTCCTGGGTGGTTTAGATTCACAAGATGGTGTGGTGAGGTGGTGAGGTGAGGTGCTCACACAGGAATTTTGAGATTTACAATGGAAATATTTGTTTATAAATGATTGCTATTGGTAACCATGGTTGCTATGTACTGTTTATTTATATTGTTGTTAATGGTTACATATGTATAAAGAGGAAAGATTTGATTGTTTGTTTGTATTGAATAGGCTCCGAAACTCTTGAACCGATTTAAATGAAATTTGGTACATAGATAGTTTAGACACTGAAAAAGGTTAGGATAATATAGGCTACTTTTTAATACTAAAAAAGGGCTGTAAGGGGTTGAAATAGGGGATGTTATGTATTTTTCCCTCAACGTAACACCATTATTAATTTTTTTTAATATGCAACGAAGTGCACTTGATTAGCTAGTATATTATAAAATGTTAATAAATTAGTATTAATTACCATATTTTAAAATCTCCCCCATATTATCTTCTAAACTTATATTATTGTGGTATATTATCCTTGGGACTTAAAGTGTAACATAGAATCTACACATTTGAATTTCGGTTAAACGACTTAAATCCATAAAAAAAATTGTTTACAAAAACATTATTAGTTTTTAAAATAACGAGTGTCTTACGTTAAATAAATGTGATATACATCAATATCAAAAAAAAATTGGGGGATTTTTAATTATAAATTATTATGCAACCAGTTTATTATATGAAAAATGTATTTGTACAAATGTATAAACATAATATTTATACATTTTTTTTGTTTTGCTAGATAATAATATTTTGAATACTAGAACAAAATATATCGTATTTTTATATAGTTTGTAAAAGATTGCAACAGCTGATTTGAGGTGGGTAAGTATACCATAAATATTATATTTTATTTATTTGATATGATAAAATGGCATACTATTATATCTGTAGTCTGTACTGCTGTATACAAATCACGTAGAATTATCGTTAATATTATATAACTGATCATATTATATTTTGTAAAATGTAAATTCGATTATGAGTATATGGTTAAATGGTGGCTTTTACTGTATTTTAGTTGAGCTTGATATAATATACAGGATGATTCTTTTACCACCATGATACAGTCATTTTATCGGTTTACTAATTTTTTTATTTTCATAATCTGAAATCATTAAAATTGAACGTTTTTGAATAAGAATTCTATTTCGTTAAAAAGTTGCAAAAAAGAAAATATTTTCATTAACTCACATTCATCAATCACCGATAAAATGACCGTACAGCTATAAAAGTATCACTCTGTATCAAGCGGACGCCACAGCCACATAATATATGTGTTGACTCTGTTTTACTGCAAACGTATAAACATGGCAAATTTATGTTTGACAGTTCCGATTTTGTGTAAGCTTAACAGTACTGTTAAAGAGGTAGGTATATTAAAGGTAAGGACGCTATCTGTGTTTTCGGGTGGATTCTTAACGATATTATTTAATATTTTCAAACAACTCGATGAGAATTTTTTAGTTGTAACACCACAAATCTCGACTACCTACTCACAACTCGCTTAAAAATCCTAAAAAAAAACCCCTCAAAAAAAAATAGATAATGTCCATACCTTTATAGTTTATACACTTGATAATAATATGTAAATTAGTTTACACAATATTAAAGCCAACTATACTCAAAATGGGAAGTGTTGAACACAAATTGTCCATAGTGCAGTTTTACCTATATATACGTTTTATGAAACGGAGACAACACGTCATACATCATAATATATGCGGCCGTAGCGTTCGACGACGTACGCTAAGGTATGTTGAATAGTGCGCTTATACATAATATTATAATAAGTTATAATAATAATATGACTATTATAATTTACAGTATATACCCGCCTATATTTATATACATACAATACAGCTGTAGTGCTGCAACGATATAATATAATATATCGTTTCACCTATAATAAAATATTATACAACTACCTGTATTTATTGTAATAATATTATTATGACGTTTGACGATATAACTATATATGAGTAATGAGTATACCTATATACATAATAATAAATTATGTCATATATTATATTATATTATATTATATTATTATGTCGTTATACCACAATGATCGATACGAGTGTTTAATGTGCGTCGGTCGTCCGTGTGTGTGTGTGTTGTGCAGGTCGGGCCCGGTGCAGTCACTTCCTGAGCGCTTGTTTCTTCGCGGCCTCCATCTCGGAACGGGGTAAGCGCCACCAAGGAGTGCCCTGCACGTCCACCTGCGAGCCACTGTCCAGGACGTACGCCAAAGAAGTGCCAGTGTCCATGGGATTCCACACTCCGGACAAGTATGCACACGAGCCATTATCCATAATGATTTATAAAATATATATTATATTGTGTGTCTCATGACGACGATTATGCTGTCCGATAACATTGAATGCATATTATTACGGACGATCCGTTTACGACTGCCACCGCTGCAGTGACGTATTTACAAAGAGCGAGGAGATGGTTCATGTATACGGTGAGGGGGGAAGGAGATGGATCCTCTTGACTTTTATTTTATAAATAATAATTTCATCGCATTCCAATAAATTTTTACGTGGAACCAGTGTTTTCACAGTGCAGAAAATATACGAGGTGTGGCTATTAAATAACAAGACTTTTATTGTAAATATTTTTTATTTACAATTGTTTATAGTTTAACATTTTTCTCCTTCTAAATTATACTCTCCTCCAAGTTTGACACATCGCTCCATTCGTATTTTCCATTGGTTGAAACAGTGTTGGAAATCCTTTTATTGTAATACCTTTAATACTTCTGTCGATTTTGTTTATACAGCTTCAACTGACTCAAAATGTGTCATTTTAACGCAGATTTTAATTTTGGAAAGAGCCAAAAGTCGCACGGAGCTAGATCTGGCGAATATGGGGGGTGTTGAAGTACTGGAGTTCGATTTTTAGCCAGAAACTGCTTCACAGATAAAGCATTATGAGCCGGCGCGTTGTCTTGATACAAGATCCATGAATCGCTCTCCCATAACTCAGGCCGTTTTCGTATTACTCGTTCTCTGAGTGTATAGTATACTGTAGTCAATACTTGTAAATATTAATGTTCATTTACTGTTTGTCCTTGGGGTACCCATTCAGTCATTATAACACCATTAATATTAAAAATACGATCAACATTGCCTTTAGTTTCGACCCATACGTTTTTCGTCTTCAACTTCAATACTACCCTCAAGAAATTGTTTGTGCCACTCAAAAACACGTGCTCGTGACATAACAGCATCTCCATAAACATACGTCAACAAGCGTAAACTTTCCATTGCAAATTTTCCAAGTTCCGTCGTACGCGCCGGTAGTTATAGTTGGCGTTTGACGGCGATATTGTGAAGACATCCGTGAATGTCGAATAACAGCGTAATAATAATATTAATATTGTGCAAATGCCCTATGTCGATTTCGAGAAAATAAACATGGGACGTCCTACATTTTCGCACTATAATATAATTATACTATGTACAATTATTATAGGTAGGTATAGGTACATACTTACTAAATGATTATAATATTATATAGCCTTTCTAGCTGAATGATCTCGGACGGGAAAGTGTAAGCCAAACGTATTATGAAGTCATCACAATTTTTTAAGGCAATTAGATATGAGTGAGGGGTGGAGTCCCCCTTTAGTTCACGAGCTCTGAATAAATACATAGACCCTTCACCCTAAGAAAAATCCTTAATGCGCCACTGACTGCCTATGGACCATAATCCGTATACCTTTAATGTTAAACACAATATATTTTCTCGAAAAGTAAGGAAGGTTTTGGAAATATTTTTTTTACATAATTTTACAACTATATATAAATAATAATATTATAAAAATGATAACAAAACATTTATGAAAAAAATGCATATTTTTAAAGTTATTGTTTTCAAAGTTGTTTACTCTTTTGGATTACAGAATACATTTTGAATTTCGTATTCCAAAGCATAATATTATTTTCTTTCCCGATAATTTCAAATGTATAAAAATCAAATTTCAGACAAGAAATTAGTTTTTATAATTTACAGTAGGTATACCTATTAATTTTATATTTCTCATGAATGAATTGGAGTAGGTAATAACAACTCTATTTATTAGCATATACCTATTGAGTGGATTGGACAAAGGTGGGCCAAGTTCATGGACGTGTACCACGCAAAATGCATTGCTCCTTCGCCTTTCGAGAAAATTAGTGTTAACAGTTAAAAGAATCGTTATTATACCTACTATGATAAAAACTCGACATAACTATTACGGTGATTATAGCAGTCATTAAATTGTGTAAAAACCCGTTTCGTATTACCAGCTTTTTTTTTGTACTAAAAACAATCAACATAAAATGTTTTTGACAACAAATCGTCAATAATACTATAAACTCGTTTATACTATGTTAATATATTTTTAATATTTTATTTCGTTGTGTTTTAGCGCTCGAGGAACATACTGCATTCAAATGCGTAACACTAAAGCGTGTCCATTCGATTAGACCGGAACCTCCAACGGGTAAATAATATAATATATTACAAACATTTAATTTAATTTACACATTGTGACACGTAAATAGGTACAATACAATAATATTAAAGTATTTTTCTGTGCTTCCAATAAAACCGTAGGACAATCGTTTTAAAAGTTAAATTTCCGATGACCATGATTTATGTTAGGTAAAACAAAAAAAAAACAGTAATGCGGTCTACAAACAATATAATAATAATAATTAAAATCTGATTTGCGTTTTTCTAACTTTCTACATTTAGGTACTATTTTTCATACAATCACGGTTTCATCGCTAGTGCTGTATTCATATTTTATATTAGTTTAACACTTATTAACAACAGTAAAGTATTAATTAAAAAAACTAAAATTAGGATGCATTTTGGTACGAATAAAAGCAAAATCAAAAACCAAAAATCACATACCGTATAGTATACTGTATTAACCTATACTACCTAATAAATATAGGTACTCGCGTAATAAACTTATTTGAATTTTGATGCGAGTTCAGGTTTCTCGCAAAAATTACATTTTTAGAATTTTTAAAATGTCTATTTTCTTGGTTTTATTTGTTGATTCAATAAAAAATAAAAAGTTTAGGTATATTATAATTCATTCCCATTTTTCAAAAAAATAAACTGAACAACTAAAGTACTAATGCTTTACTAGTTTTACAGATTGTCATAAAAAATATGCGCATTGTATAGTTAGAGATATTTTGTTCAAATAATTCGATCAGATTTAAGTTTTTTCTAACAACAATTTAGTAGGTACTGCAAATATCATAATATACTACATGACAAGCTCCAATTTTACTCAATTTTAATAAAAATAGTTGTTTCTAAATCTAGATCGCCTGAAAACATAAGGTTAAAAATGGCTATATATACCTACTTACAAATTTAATTCGATTCGAGCCTATAGGTAATAATTGATGGTTAGGTTATAACATTGAAGAAATATCAATTGTTCTGCGAAAATTCGATAAATAATTCGCCCTGTATGCTGTTGTACCTAGTATCTACGAGTTAATATGTTATATTATTCTGACATTTTCGCGATAATCATTGGTTTATTGAATTTCAGGAGGCACGTTCGGAGATCCGGAGAAAAAGACACGAGGAAAATACAACGAAAACAAGTGTCACAAGAAACAGAAAATCCGGACTAGAACCAAAGATTGTTATGAGCAAACTGGTTACCGTAGTTAAATATAAAGCACCGTTTCTATTTATGTATTATAACGTGTACAATATAATATTATGTAGTAACTAATAATAAATAATAATATATTATGATACGATAAAAAAATGCTGCGTAAAATAAATTCACCGCTGTCATTATATTGTATTACGATGGTTCCTATTAATCACTATCTATCCGCAGTCATAATGTAATTGTATTTTAAAAATATTCCAATCATTTTTCATTTGAATGGTTGAATTTTTTAAGTATATGAATATTTATTTTAAAAAATAATTCGAATACATTTTTAAAATACAATTACAATTTGAATGACCTGTTTGAAAACTATCAGACACTTACAAATATAATTACAAAAAATGTAATCGATTACAAATGTATCTACATGATTCATTAGTTTAAAATGTATTCCAATATCCTATTCTGGTATTCTGCTATTCATACTAATAAGTCCGCATAGTTTGGGGGACGAGTAGACTTCATCCTAGAATACAATTATTGATTTCATAACAAGGCTGCAACAATTGCAAATACTGACCATTTAAGGTTTAGGTATATGAATAAAATAAAATAAAATAATTTTGAACTTATTCAAATTTTAAAGCCTGCTGAAGTCTATAGTCAATCGTAATTTTAAAACAATTTCAAAAAGACCGTAAAAAGTGAATATGATTTACATGCTTTTTGGTATTAAAAAGTTAGTGAAGTTAAATTGATGGGCGGCCATAGTATAATTGAAATCCAATCGTCAGTATTTGCCCACTCTTAGGGTGAGTATAATACAAGCAAACCAAATAAGTAGGCACATAACAGCACTACATATTTTGCAAATTAAAAATTATAACATTTATTTATTGAGAGAATATCAATTTATTTTAGATTTCAAAAAATATATTATAGTGTAGCAAAAAAAAAATTTGTTTGAATAAAAATTATTTTTTTAAACTTATTAACATATAAGTATAAAAACCAAATTTTTTGGCAAATAAAGTTACCCAAGTAAATAATAAAAAAACAAACAAACAAACAAATACACCAGTAAAATACAGTAATATTTACATAGTTTTGAATATAAAACCTTTACCTAAAACAAATCAAATATTAAAAGTTTTCATACGTCCAAACTCCAAGTGTGTTATGTCAAATAAGGCAATTTATCTTACATTACAGATATATCTCATGAAAGAGATTTGACATAAATAATTAAAAAAACATTAACTAATACACATTATAATTGATTATTTCTTATTCTAATACAATAATTTAATTAGTGACATTATAATTTCGTGTTTTTCATTCAACATTACAAATGACTTGATAAAATAAAATATTTGTTTAACATTTGTTAGAAATATATTTTTCAGCAGTAATCAGTGTAAATTTAAGAACTTGTGTTGGCTTCCAACAATATTAGTGTTTTATAGTAACATACTATTTTAATCAGTCAGTATTATTATTTATTAGTAAGCAATTGGAATGATAACTTTTAAGTTTGGTGTTTTGAAAAGAATACCAATAATATATTACATCATACTTACAGATAGAGATTCAAAAATATAAAGCAAACTAAAATGTAAAAACTATGCAAATTTATCTATTAAATATTATAAAAAGTATTAGATAAGAATTGAAACCAATTTCTAATACATAAATTATAAGTGCTATAAATACATTTTATAACAGTCATGTTCAATCACAAAAAATAATAATTTAATAAATGTCTACTAAAAAAAAATAACTTTTACATATTATATTAGAAAAATTCACAAATTAAGTTACATTTTCTCCTTGATTATTCAAGTAAATAATTGTATTGCAATGAGAAAAGTCGGATGTTTTTTTTTACAAAATATTGTACCAATCAATTGAATAATTAACAATTTTGAAACAACACAGAAAAACACAGTCAAGCCCAAAATACAATCAAAATAATTTAACATTAAAATGCTTAGTATTGGTTAAGTATGTAAAGTCTATTAATTAATTATTTTAAAATACTTAAAGTTAATCAGAATTCAATAAATAAACTAACTTGATGAACAAAAACATTTTAAAATAGTGTATACATTCAGTATTAATTCCTGATATAACTAAATATCACAAGTACATACTATATATACATAGTGTTTTAGAAATTTTAATTGAAATATTTAATTATTTATGTATTTAACAGAATATCAACACATACATATAAATTAATTTTAAAATTGTAATAACCACACAGGCTAATAATATAATATCATATTAATTTATTATAAGTATATTAATTCAATTTATATATTATTTAATAGTAAGATCACATTTCGTATAAATAAAATGCTTTTGATTACATAATAAATATAAATAATGTGATCATATTAGAACATTTATATTTAATGCGTAATACCCTAAAATGTAAGGTATACATTATTCAACATTGATATAGTAATGTAGCTCGGTTAAAAGTTTGAAAATCTATCTCAACCAATACTAAATGCATTTATATTGTATAAATATTAAATAGTATGCAATAATAATAGTAATAATAATTATTTTTAAAAAAACACTAAAGAAAAAAAAATACTGAAAGTTGATAAAATTAAGACTAGCTCATAAATATTAATTAAATTTGATACTATACAGATATTAACAAAGTTAGTGCACAGATGTCTTATTATACATAAGTCATTAGTCAATGTAACTCTTAGTTAGTAGTTACAACTTTTAACTGTGCTAGTTTGGTCTTAACATCCTTAAACATTGGTCTTCGATCAGGCAATAAGTCCCATGCCTATAAAAGTATAAACAATAAGTAACATTAAATCTTAATGTTAATAGCATCAAAACACTGTTTACTTGTCTCATGATTTCATATATTTCTGGAGGACAACACTCAGGAGCTTCCATACGATAACCTTTTTCTACATGCTTTACTACGTCAACTAATGGCTGGTAAACATAAAAATTTTAATTTTTAACATTATTTGACAAACAAGCAAGATAAAATATTGTTACACTTACTATTCTGGAGTAAGGGACTCGGCCAAAAGAATATATTTCCCATAACAGAACTCCAAAACTCCACATATCTGATTTATTTGAGAACACCTAAAGCAAATTTCAAAAATTCATCCAACATTTTAAATTAATATAAACAATTCCTCATAAATATAATATGCTATTTCAAATTACCCCTTGTCTAAGTGCTTCAGGCGCAGTCCACTTGATGGGCAATTTTCCGGCATCCACAATATAATTTTCTTCACGCGCCAATCCAAAATCAGCTACTTTAGCTACTCCAGCTTCTGATATCAAAACATTTCGAGCTGCTAAATCTCTATGCACTACTTTTCTAAACTCTAAATACTCCATACCGCTACACGTGTCACTAAAATAATAATTTTTTTATGGTACAATTATTAACTAAATTACAAATTAATTAATAATTTTAAAACTTATAATCACTTACACAGCAAAATTAATTTGATCTTTTTTGGTGACATGGAGTCTTCCTCTTGAGCGCAGATATTCAACAAGACTTCCTTTACCCATGTATTCAGTAACTAGCAAAAGATGTTTTTCATTTAATACGAGTCCTAGAAGTTCAACCAAATTTTCATGCCTCAAAGACCTGATAAATAAACAAACACATCAATTATTTAATGTATTGTTCGATACATATATATATATAAATAAATATTTCATAAATAAGACCAATTCTAATTACGTCATAAGTAAAGCTTCTGTTAGGAATTTTTGAGCTTCTACGCTAGAGTCTTTCAACATTTTTACAGCTACTTTTTCTCCTCTATACACTCCCAATAATACATCACCAAATTCTCCTTTGCCAATTGTTTCATTTAACTAAAGAATAAAAACAAGTTTAATTTAATAAGTTATCAAATAAATAGATTTTACTTTATCAAACCTGTAATTCTTGTTCTTGAATAACCCATCCGGCATCAATAAAAGATTTGGTATCAATACAAAATTCTTGTTTGCCTTTTTTAGGTAGACTCTTGGTTAATTGTGTACATAATCCATCGGCATCTTTTTGGTAATGCTATAATATAAATTATCATACACAATTAGTTTTTGTAAAATTAAAAGTTTAATTAGTCTGTCACCATTCGCATGGTTTTTGATGCCACATTCACACACGCGGGGTAAAAATTTACCCTATAGCTTTTTTTATACCAAAATATATGCAAGTAAAATAAATAAATAACTTCAAATATACATCCATACATTATTAGAACGAGCTATAAGTTATAGAAACAGTCTATTAAGGTTAGTTTTTACGTGTATTGTATGATTGTCTGGGGTAAATATTTCTGCACAATTGGTGACGGATTAAAAATATTAAACGTAAAAAAAATTCAAGAAATAGGTTAAAAAATTACTTACTTCTACTAATTGCGATAGATTTTCAAAAAATTCTTCATCGTCAATTGTAAGTTGATTGTCTTTATACTTAACTCTGTAATGTTCCACTTTGCCAATGTAACAAACACAAAGTGTATAATCTCCTGGATAGTTAGTAGATTCTCTAACCAAAAATAGACCATTTTCTTTTGGTGTTAGCAAATCTTCAGCCATCTCTCTTGATATTTTTCCATGAAACCATCTAGCATTTCATAAATAACAGAAATAAATATAAATGTATTTTACTAAACCAATATAATGTAATTTAAGGGCTTAAAAATAAATTATCCTAGTAGACAATGTTTTTAAAGTAAATATTAGTACCTACATCGTTCTAAAATTTTATATTTTATGTAATTTAATCATTAAAAAATTGATACTCACGGCATGGCATTTAATTTCACTTGTGCTTTGCGCTGTAACGAATTCATATTGTTGTCATCTTTTACGTGTTGCACAAATGAAGTGTAACTTCCAAAATTTGTGACGGGTGACACTGGCGAAGCTCTGTCGCAAAACGAGTGTGTAACTAATTGTTGAGGAGTTGTTCCAAACTAAAAATGACCAATGACGGTTTGTCAGTAAAAACAGTTATGAGTTATTCAACATAGGTGTGCGCATAGGGTGTATCAAGCATTTCATGACACACTTTGTGGCCTGTGGCTTTTTGTAAGACTTTTATTTATTCTAGGACTTTGTTTGATGCTTAAGATACAAATTGTACAAATGCTAACCCATGAAGATGAAGTATAAACCAATTTAGGTAACCAATAAAATAAATCAACCACTAATCGTGATATTACTTATCACTGCCGTTCAGTGTTCAAGATCTATCGTAATAGTGATAATATCAATTTTAACTTTAAGGAGTATATTCTACAAGTGGGGGTTTTTTTTGGGGGGGGGGGGTTTAGTTAAGGCTCATTTAAAGGAAAGCGGCCCATTTTCTTCATGGCACACCCCATACCAAATTCCTCCGCACGTCTATGCGGTTCAACGATGAGAATGTAGAATTTAAAGTATAAGTCATATTAACATATAAGTGACTTGCATGGGTTCTGCCAGTATTTTGATAGCCGTGATCCATTTCTACAGTGTTTGATTAACGATTGGCCAACGACCATTTGATCCAATCTATCCGTGACAGAACATTGATTTATTGCAACTAATGACCGTTTAATCTGTACACACATAATAATAATTAATTATGAAACATGTGATTAATAAATGTAACAGTAGGAAAGGACTGTTGTATTTTGTTATTGCAACATTAGGATTGGTTCGTATTGCATCAAGTATGAATCATCACACACCCACATTTGAGGATTACACATACACTCACACAAACACGCGCACACATAAATACAACACACACCTACCTACATTGATACAATATGGCCCATCACGAAATCATCAAGTGGGTGTGCTATAAAAATTAAAATTAAAAATTTGATATGCTTACGGAATAACGCAAATACTGATGTGCGTTACGTTACGTGAACTAATGATCGAACTAAACTAAACTTTAAGAGACTGAGGTGATCGTTGGGAGGCAGTGATGGATGATGACACGGATACTGGGAACACGCATAAATTTCACAGATGCTTACCACCGCTATTCCCGGGTTGAAGTGGACGACCGGAACGGATTTCGGAGAATCGGGATCTCGTCGGACGGCGACGATCCGTCATAACAGCGACGAACGAAAATTTCACAAATTGCGTACGCCGCGGAATTTGTTTTCGCGAACGAGTGATACAATTAGGCTGTCGTCGTCGTCGTTGTCGTCATAAAAGTTGTCAGCGGTGAAGTCGCGAAACCAGTTCCGCGCGTGCTAGTTCTTCGATCGAAAGACACCGAACGGAGAGTTTCGCGAAATGACATTAAACCAACTAAACTGTCGCGCACTAAACGGAAAACACTATTATTATTATTTATTACTATTTTTTATATTGTTATTATTATTATTATTGTTGGTAATGAAATGATAATCGGGCGATACGCGTTGATAATGACGATATATTATGGTAAACACAGTATATACACACTCAAGCGCGCGCGCGCACACCACGAAAACAGTATACAATAATAATATTATCGTTGGCGGACGCACGCTGCGGCCACGGTCAACGCTGCCGACGAACCAAAACGAGTTCAAGCGCTGGACAAATGGTCACACTGCCGCCGCCGTCTTCGTCTTCTTTACCGCCGAAGATCGAATTGAATCCTTGAACACGATCCGTCTAACACTCTAACTTAGTGTCCTGTCTTACCCGAACAGTGCAAATCATACGCCCATTGACCATACAGATACAGATAAGTGTCCTCTGTCGTATATGACCGAAAACCGAAGGAGCCTTAAGCCTTAGGCCAGACGTGAAATAATCAAAACGAATAATTTGATTTTTCGAGTAAGTGCGTGCGCGACGGCCCGTCGTTAACAGTGACCGTGTGACGGGTTGTCTATAGTGTCTTCAGTTGTAGTTCAGGTATGAATGTATGATTTATAATTTGCGCAACCATAAATTATCATGTCGGTGACTTGAAAACATCGAGACACGACTGAATAATAATTACGAGTGCAAGCAGCGTGTGCGCATCATTCTATATTATACTGCAGCCTGCAGTTACGTTTTATTTGAACGAACTAAAATAGTTGTAAGACGAAGAGCCAAATAGAGACCACTGACCAGTTTATTTAAGTATGACGCATTGGGATTTCACTATTTCGACGCGTGTACATCGGACCCGATGGCCATCAGCTGACTATTGCGACAATCGTGAAGATTTTTCATAAAAACACCCGTCGAAACGAGCGCGCCCGAATGTCCGATGACGCGGAAAAATATTTAAACGTTTATATTACCTATATTGGTAGGACGACCAATATGGACTTATAATATATTATAATACTTAAGCGTACGATCGTCGCGAGCCCGACGTGGCATTAAAATTTTAAACGTGGTTACTCTGGCCGGCGGATTGCTCGAGCGTTTTTCCGAGCCAGTGATGAGAGAGGCGCGGCGCTGCATTCGCGGAAAATTCGTTACTCTAGCAGTCTAGCTCTTCGCCCCTCCGCGCTGTCATATTATTTTTCCCCGAACAAACGATTAATTCTATCAAACGTTTCGCGCTACTGTTGATTGTATGTAAACATAATCATAAATAATACTTGTATGACGTAGGTGTACGTGTAAATAATAAAAAAAAAAGGCCATGTACTATTATTATAATGGTACGCGAGTGTATAATACTCATATTATATATATATAGTATATATATAGGCATATTATTAAATGAATGAGATAGCGGTCGTGCCACTGCGTACGACCCAGTGCTGCAGACCTGCAGTGGAGTGGCGGACCGGCCTGCAAAGGTTGTAACTATGTTATAATAATATTACGATTATATTATACTATAATAATTATGATGATATACAAGTAGGTACACCGCATAAAATCATTCATTGTTTAGTTTCTCGAAATAAAATTGAAGGCACTTATATTAAAAAGTACCTATACCTATTAGTCGTAGCCCATAGGTATATAATAATATGTTATACATTGTATTATTTGGTATATATATATAGTATATAATAGTATATTATTCTATCAGATTATTTTATTGTTTTTTTTTTAATATTATACATATTATAAGTTATATAACACAGAAACTAAGAATAGAATAATTATTCATTACGAATAAACCATAACTAAAGTTGACTAATGACTATAAAAATTATTAAAATGTTTAATCGAAATAATAGGAAATTTGAGATAGCTGGCCACATCATTATTGTTACCTATAAAATTCATTTTAAATCTGACTGATGAGTTAACCAAATCGAGGATTTTATTATTTGTTGAAAATAAAAAATAATGTGGCTCATATTTTTAACTTATTTTACTATGTGTAGTTGAATCTAGGTTCAAAATATTCAAATATTATAATAGTGTGATTTAAAAGTTGTTACCTATGTCTATCGAATTTGATATGTATTGTTATTTGTTGATAAGAAAATTATGAATCTTTTAATCCTGAAAAGGCTTTTTATTATGTCTATATAATATCAATTCGTTGAATATACTTCCACGGACCACGTATATTGTAGCATATATACAATTATTATATATACATACATTTTATATTATCACGATGTCGAATACGCAAAGGAATATTGCATTGTTTTCAGGATGTGTGCGCTGGCTCAAAGAACGACGTGAAGGTCGACGATAAAACTTACACGTATTTATATATATTTTAAGATAATATAGATACTATAGGTGTTATGAGACGATAGAACTTACACGTGTTTATATAATATATTTAAACTTTAAAGATAATATAGATACTAAAGGTGTTATGAGAAAGAATGAATATGGGACGAGAGTGGTCCACGAGCATGACAAACGTTAGACGAAAAAAAAAGTAAACTGCCTCTCCATCTTGAAAGTATAAACGTTAATGACATGGCTCCTGTACACCAGTGAGTACCCGAATATTTATATATGTTGTTTATATGTAGGTATTACTTAATAACATAATAAATTATTGTCCCGCGTATGCCTGGCGTATCCCGCACTGTCGGACAAAACGATGCAATTATTTCTGGAAGACTTGACGATACAGTCGTCGTGATAAAGGTCGTAATTACGTTTTTTAGTCAGTCTGAGCGAGTGATTGCGCATATTTGCATATTATACAACTATAATATAAGTAGGTATATAACTATAAATTATAATGTATTATACAATGTCTTTAATGTTTTGCATTTTTAAATTGTATTCATATTCCGTAATATTAAATTTTTAAAAATGCCGAATATTGCTGTGACGTCCGCTACGTCTGATATCGAGATAACGAAGCCGAGTATCGATGGTTTCGAAGGAGCTAAATAGCTCGACCTGCAAACTCGACGTAGCGGTAGATTTTTTGGATCCAAAACCAGTACTGGCAACTTGGTAGGTAAGGTATAAGTGTATAACTATATTAAACGTATAGACGTCAATCATTAATCATTATGGTCCTGGAAGAAGACATTGGTAAGGCGCATGCTTTTCTGCGCTCATAATATTATTTATTTATTTATATATATAAACGGGTAAGAACCCTTTAAAACAATTTGATAATAGTACAGCGTAAATATAAATTACAATGTAAAACTTATAATAGATAATAGAAGTAAACTTAATAGGCTATATAAACATCTTATCAAAAATATAAACATGGTAAAAAAAAAAAAAAAAATCAGAAATATATAATTCAAATAATTAGATGATACAGATAAGACACTGCAATTTGATAAATTTAAATTAATTTACACAGAATGTAATTCTAAATAAACATTATGTTTAAATACTTGACGTGACATAAAAAAGAAGTCAATTTTACTAGCGACACTATTAGCCAAAGTAAGTACTCTGGGAAAGAATGATGCGGAACAATAGTTGGTGGTGTAAGATGGAACGACGAATATATTATGTGACCTGGTACCGTGATTTCCAAATTTAAAACCAACCATGGAAAGAAGTTCGGAGGAATCAACGTTACCATTCAGTAAATCGTATAAGAACATCAAGTCTGCAACACTTCTTCTAATTTCACATAAAGACACCCCCAGATGGGTTAATTGAAAGTGATATGAGTCACGGTCAATGGTTAAATTTAATTTACTATAGGTTAATTTTAGAAATTTATACTGTACATTTTCCAACTGATTTATGTAGAGAGCATAATTAGGTAACCAAACCATAGAGCCAAATTCTGAGTGAGACCTAACAAGTGAGAAGTATAACATTTTCATCGATATTATATTTTTGAAACTTTTTGTGTTTCTGTAAATGAAGCCTAACATTTTAAAAGCTTTGTTTGTTATCATATTTATATGTGAAGAATAAGACATATTGGCTTCAAGTAAAATTCCTAAATCCCTAATATGATTGACTCTTGTAAGCGTTTTATGGTCTATTGAGTAGTTAAACAAAATAGGTTTATGAAGGCGTGTGAAAGTAATAATACTGCATTTATTGATGTTTAATGGTAAACAATTTTGTTTGCTCCAACTTACAAGCTTATCCAGATTATACTGTAAATTTACTGCATCAGAGAGAGATTCTATTGGTGAAAATAATTTTGCATCGTCGGCAAATAATAAAATGTTTACTGAAGAATCAAGAACAGTGGGTAAATCGTTTATAAATAATATAAACAATAGAGGGCCTAAATGAGAACCTTGAGGGACTCCCGAATACACACTAAAATAATTTGAAGTGAAAAGAGATAACTTTACTGCTTGGGTGCGGCAAGTAAGATAAGATTCAATCCAATCTAAAAACTTTCCATAAAACCAAAATTAAATAATTTTTTAAGAAGTAATTTGTGATTGACTTTGTCGAAAGCTTTTTGGAAGTCTGTGTATATGGAATCAACTTGAATATGGTTTTTGAAGGAATTTAAAATTTTAGATTGGTAAAGCAAGAGATTGGTGGAAATTGACATTTTCGGTCTAAAGCGGTGTTGATTTATGCAAATGTACGGAGAAATAATTTAAGATAATTTTTTAGTGATAATTGCTTCAAATATCTGGGGAATTATTGACAACTTAGAAATAGGTCTATAATTCATGACATCGTGTTTGTCACCGGATTTATGTATCGGGGTCACAAATGACATTTTCCAAATGTTAGGAAAATAACCAATAGTTAAAGATTTATTGAACATTAAATATAAAGGATTAACTAATATTGAACCACAAGCTTTAAGAAAAGATGAAGGAACACCATCAGGACCTGTAGCGGAGTTATTATCTAATGTATTCAAGTACTCATAAATTTCACTTTTGTTAATATACCAAGAACTAAGATTTAGAATATTATTTGAATAGTCTCCGGAAGGTTGATTATGAACAAATAATTGTGACAAGTCAGATTCAAAAACACTAGAAAAAAAATCAGCAAAAAGCTGAGCATTTTCTTGAATATTTGAAGACGATGAATTTTTGAATTTTACTGATTCGGGAATATTACAAACATTTTTCTTTAAAGAATTAACATATTTCCAAAAAGGTTTAATATTTGTTTGAATACTATTTTCAATATGACGTAAATTATCAGAATAATTTTTAGAAGTTAAGATTTTGCATTCTTTACGAAGACGAGAAAATTCTAAATAGTTTTCAGGCGAAGGGCACAATTTAAATTTTTTGTGTGCTAATTTTTTTTCAACAATAAGATTTCTAAGGTTAGCATCAGCCCATACTGGAGAATAGTTATTGAAAATTTTGGTTTTGGGAACAAACAAACTGAAAGTGTGATGAATAATTTCGTAAAATTTTGTTACAATTTCATCCATAGAAAAAATTTTATTATTTAAATTAGATTCAAAATCAATATTTGAGAGGAAATTAGAAATTTCATTAAAGTCACATTTGTTAAAGTTGTATATAATTTGATATTCAGAAGTAGGATTGAAATTTGAATTTACAAACTTTAGAAAAATGTCTAAAGGTGGATGATGGTAATCAATTTTAGGGATTAGAGACTCTAATGAGTGATTTAAAGAAATAATTTCAACGTTGTCATTAATCATAATACAATCAAGAGTTCTGCCATTTTGGTTTTTTATATGATTTTTTTGTTTTAAATTTAAAAAGTGTACATAACTATTAAATATTATACTCGCCGAACTATGACCTTGGTAGGTCGGGTCAATAGACCAGTCGAAATTGCTCAAATTAAAATCACCTATGATAATGAAATAGAAATCAGGAAAATTTGTGTAGAGTGTCTCAACTACCTCACAGTGACTAGAATATGTCTCATTATTAGCATCAGGCGGTATATAAATACAACCTAAAATTATATTTATATTATTTATCCTAACTTTTAAAAAAATTTGCTCTATGCCTACAATTATTGGAACACATAACTGTTCACACTTAATTCTATTATGAATGGCAACTAAGACTCATCCGCCACGTTTTTTCCCTAAAGACAAATCACGATCATTCCTATAGACAGTATAATTACAAAAACCAAGTTCCGCATCAAATATATCATTATTTAACCAAGTTTCACTTAAACAGAAAACATCACAATTAATATTAAGTAAAGATGTGCGTAAGAAAGGTAATTTCGTTAAAAGGCCTCGGACATTTTTGTAGAAAATATTTAAGATAAAAAATCTACTGAATTGTTATTAGAATGATTAAACTTTGAAATTATAGTCGGGATACCTTTAAGATATTTAATAATCAATTCAGGTTCTTGATCTACGAGATTCGAGTTCTTCACGTAACGATTTCATGTAAATCCTCTATTGTATAGTACGATCGGAGCTGATACCAATTGTGGAAGGCGGCTGTAGAGTTGATAATTTTTTCTTCGACTTTAAAATATCAAATATCTCGGCAGGAGAACCAAATACGGCTTTAATCGGACGAGAATAGTTTTGTCCGAATTTACCAAGACGTATTAATTTAATAGGCTTGACCACATTATCGCTGCTCATAATAGAGTTGATAACGTCATTAACCTGATTAAAGTCGTGCGTAATTTTATCAGCGATAACACTTGAAGTAGATTCCGGTACATTATACAGTATTAAATTAGAAGCCTCGTGCCAATTATCCTCGTGCATTATAAAATAAAATATTATATGAACAAATTACAGGTATAATAAATTATAATAATCTAGCTCTGTCCCACCCGGCGTTGCCCGAGTCAAAGATGAAATAAGTAAGTAAGTGATAATATCAGAATATAAGGTACACGAAAAACATCGCAATGGTGGCCTGTCACCTGTGCCAAAGATTTTTTTTTTAAACATTTATTTGTAAAAATATAACGTAGGAAAAACTGATAATAACTATTAATAATTAATAATAAAAAATAAAATAAGAAATTAATAATAATAAATAACTAATAATTGTAACCAATAGCAACCATTTATAATAAACAAAATACACATTATCGATTTTCATCACGAATTTCAAAATCCTTGTGCTCACACCTCTTTAAATTATACTTAAATGTACTTTTTTGCGATAGGAACCTTGTACAACTCTGTCGACCGTTGTGGTACCTATATAAGAAGTTGGTAAGCGTTCTAACGTCGATAAGTCGTACAATATTAATTACAGACAAAACCAAAATATTAAAATATAATATAATAGGTATGTACTGACAAGCATTTTATTTTGCATATTATTCCGTCATTACAGAACACAAAAATCGTATTTAAATACCGATTAAATAACGTAATATTAAACATTTTATTAGCATAATTTTAAACACAATATTTTATCATTTCACCGGCGTAAAGCCGCGTCACGGCCAATCTGAAGGGTAGTAACTCCATCCGTCGGCCAAGACAGCGGACGGGATGGCAAATCGCCTAGTCGAATTCTGGTTTTGATAATTATTCGAGGCTCGGTTTCTGTACCCGTTGTTATTGGGCCGATTGCCGCCAAACCGAATCGAAGTGGATGCGTCCCCCGTGTCTCCTGCAGCGGAGGTCGGACTCCTCGTCGCTCGGCTGCAGGTGGGGTTGGACTGCAATTGCCCAGTTGCATCCTGGTTTCGGTTCGAGCGGCGATTTCTGTTTTTCGCGGGCTTAGTCCTAACGGACTCTGAAGACGCGACAGGCCGATTATTGGTCGGACCGGCCGCTGTCGGCGGGCGTGCATCGACCCGTGACGACGCGGGCGCACTGGGCTTCACTGCAGGCCTCAGTGTCCTCGCCACGGCCGGCGGTGTTGCAGTGGCGTGTGCAGCACCGGACTCTGGCGGAGGTACAGCGGCGGCAGTCAAACCCCCATGGCCGAGCTCCCGCTTCCGCAGTCCCGCAAAGGCCGACGACTCCTTATACTCCACTCGACGGGTTCGCTTTTCTTCGGACGTTACCGCTGTGGAGGCAGCGGCGTGGGTAGCGTCGTCGGGCACGGTGAGAGCAATGTGGCGGACAGAGCTTTGCGGTGCCTCGTCGGGGGACTCGACGTCGGATAAGCCCATCGAAAAGTATATCATCAGATCAATGAAAGCTATAAAAACTTCGACGGCGACCCGCGAATACGTACACAGCTTATCCCAGCAAGTCATATCGTCCTGAAATTCAAATTGCCAAATTAAAAATCATCTTTAAATTGTAAATTATTGTTATTATATAAAGTTATATTTTACACACGATACGTTAAATAATAATTTGTTTTCATCATAAACTATATTTTCCTAATTAGTTAGCTGGTACTCACAGTGTTCAAGCTGTAACCCTCATCAGTAGTATTACATAATGTTTGGTCGGCCATTATAATAGGTGACTCGGAGCCTTGGATGTCACTAGAACTGTTAATGGTGCCGAAATAACTAGACAAAAGAAAACTTTGCAAAAATAGTGCTTTCGAGTAACAATACTGTACTATAAAGTAGAGGACGTGTTACTCGGTCAGTAGTCAAAAGTCAAGTGTAAGTATTTCCAAATATTTAGATATAATCAATTAGATTTAGGGTGTTATAGCAACTATTGAATACGGTCAACTGCTTTTATTATAGACCAGAAGCTTGTTATTTTTAAAACGTTGTTAATTGCGCCGGATAAAATAAAATAATATTATACAATAATTATACGAGTCAAAAAAAATCAAATTAATCGGCCCAGCCGTTCTCAACTGATGCAATGTTATACATTTTTATATACATATAGATTTACTTTATAAGTGAAGTATATAATCTCACGAACATAAGTTAAAATAAAAACATAAATGTCTACAATAAATTGTATTGATTCGCACTAATAAATTATTTTGGTGAGTTGGTTTTATTTTATATATAGGTACTCACATTATTAATAAACACTAAAGAGGTATTGTAAAATTAGTTTATGCACAATATATTCGTATAATCATTAAAACACCATGTATAGCGACTAAGATAAGATATTTATGTACAGTCCGCCCAGCACCATAACCCTATTATAATATAACATAATCCCGTCGGTTGACTGAAATTGCAGTGCCCTGCTTACACATAACATTATATTATAATGTACCTACTATATAACATATATAATAATTACCTACCCGTCATACGAACGACTGCGCACACTTGCAGCGAGGCGATTGCCGACAGTAATAAGCAACTCCTGCGCATTTACGCACGGCCCGGTACAATATACTTATATCTGCAGATGTATAGACTTGTACTGCTGCAGTAATCAAATCATTGAAATACAAGCCGGATCCGTTTTTCTAATCCAATTCGGTTTCTAAAAGGCCCGCCGATCCGTGTAATAACTATATATATATACACACACACGACTACCGGGTGACTGTATATAGATATAATATGATATATAATGTAATAACGCGTACACCTACCTATACATACATACGCGAGTATTATAGACGTTATATACTTTGTACCAGCCGCGCGTACGTGCAGTGTCCTCCTCGGGGATTCGATCGCTCTCGTACCCCCTCGCGGTTGTTCACACTTTTGTGTTGAGCGCACTCACCCCATCACACGCACGCTGCAGCTAATATAATATATTATAGTATATAGTTAATTTAGTTTTGACCGATCGCGTGAAACCGGGAACATTTTATTCTACTGCACCATCATTGTCCATTGCCGGTTCGTATAATTACTATAGTGCTGCACGGCTTTTCGGTTGCAATTTATTGTTGTCATTGTGTATTATTAAAGAGGAAACGCTTAAAAGGTATTTAGGTATATACAAACATAATATATTATGTAAGACTAAAATACTAAACACACTTACAGTGGCCACAGCCGGGGGAGCTGTGGGGGCTGACGCCCTGCCCAAAAGGCAAAAACTATTATATACTCAAGACATCAACATACCAAACTTAGAAGGGAATGAGCTAAGCCTTGCCTAACAAGTTGACAACCCCCCTCCCCCTCGCCAAAGCAAAATCTTAGCTACTTTTATAATACTAATATTGATTTTGTCAAACCTTGAAAATTCAGGAAATGTCTATAAAGTTATGTATACAATAATAATAGCCATGCAAAAAATAAAAATCAATCCATTTCAACGACCAAAAACAAATTTACAGCTGGATTTTTTTATGTAATTATGTATGACGAGCATTTTTAAGTCTGTGTATTATCATGACTTGCATGACATTTAAAATATTATCGTGAAAAATCGAATGTGCATACACAAATAATGTTCTTATATTTAGGTTTGATTATCGGGTCTCTTCAATATTATTAAAGCTATAACAATAATGCAATAGATTGCAGGTTCCGTTGAACGCACATTTTCCATGTCGAATATGGGTCTGTATACAGAGAGAGAGAGAGAGAGAGAGAGAGAGAGAGAGACAAGCAGTGCGCCGACATCATCTTAAATAATATATAAACTTTTCATGGCAGTGTCTGCATACACTCGTAATAGTCGTAAACCATCGATCCGGCGACAACTTTAAAATACAGAATCGGAGGGGTACGGCTGCAGCTGCGAGCCCGGCGAAATCGGCGGCCGCAGGTGTGCGACGACCGAATTCCATTATGCGCCGAGCCTGAGCTCGAATCCGCAGACGGGACCGCCCGCCGCCGCGCCGGCTCTGGCATTTATAATATCAATAATAATAATGGCGGAAGACGCTGCGTATATATCGCGCTTACCGGTGATAAAAACAAATTGGAATTCGAAATGTCCGAATGTACCTACCTATATAATACCGGGTGATCCATTTAAATCAACACATCCATTATTTCAAAAAACACAAACATTTTTGAAAATATTTCTTTTACATTCCTAATTCTGAGTTGTTACAAAACGACAATTTTCTAAAAAATGTTGTAGTTATCATTTTTTTAAAACATCATATATTTTCAATTTCTCATTCCAAAGCAAAATATTTTTTGAAGTCTTTTGATATATAAAGATAGTGGGGTTATATTTTGGAATAGTGTATGAGTTATACCTAATATTAAACATTAAGACGAGCGGAGTGGAGTGGTACTAAGGTGGTAGGTACCCCGCAAAAATATTGGAACCCACACACCTAACCTAACCTAACTCTTCTGGTCTAAACTTAAATTACTCATAACTTATAACTTATAATAATTATAATTAACTACTTGTTAAAAATTTGATTTTTATAGGTGGAAATATTCCGAACAGTATTCTGCTTTAGAATATGAAATAAAAATGTATGTTATCATTCAAAAGAATACAAAACATAAAAATAAAAATAACGATAAAAAATAGTGAAAAACATAACATTTTTCTGAAACTGGTGCTTTGTAACTATTTAAAATTATGTAAAACAAATAATTTCAAAAACGTTAATGTTTTCTGAAATAACTAGTGTCTTAAGTTAAACGAATTACCCCGTCTTTATAATGTGTACACATTGTATACATATATATATTATATTCGACGAGTGCAGAGCAGTGCGACCCATCATTAAACTTTTATACGTATATAATAATAAACAGAGAAGAGTGTCGAATCGTTTTTTACACATTATATACGTATTATAATAGTCTATGATCGTTTTACGCATATACGTAACTGATCAACCAAGACCGATTGCATTTGACGGTCCGACGAACGCGGCAGACTGCCCCTTGTGATTTAACGTTATTTATCCATTATACGAGTATATTATATATTATTATATTATTCGACTCCCGCCGAACGTTTTATCGAAACAAATATAAGACAGACTCATGCAAGTTAGGGTTCGTCGGATTGTAAATACGTTTTTTTCCTATCGTTTTTATTTTTTATTATTAGTAGCCTTCAACAAAAACGTATTACAACTCGACAATTGCATTTTCACTTGGATTTACGCAGGAATAAACTGTTTATACCCTAAAAGTTACAACATACAAGATAATTTTGTAAATGTAAAATAAATTAGGTAATGAGATTATACCATATAATATTAGGTACAGTATAATGGTCATTATACTGTCACGAGTAAGCTAATTTTATTTAAAACCTCGATGTGGAGGAAGGGAAATGGCATATAAACGAAGTAAAGTCTAACAGAAATTAGGATAATATAATACGATTATACAATAAATATATATATATATATATATTGTTAAAACGTTTACGAACGCGTGTCGCAATACTTACGTAGTTACGTGCGGATACATCGACGTATATAATAATGTGCGTGCATAATATGCAATAAAACATTATAAAATAATATTTAGGTTATGGATGATTTCCATCTACATAATATTAGGTATTATATTATTATGTTCAAACGAATCGCACAAATCAAATCAACTCGATACTAAAATTGTAAACATTAATATAATAAACGAGTGTATAGATATTTAATATATGACAAAATGTAAAATAACTTATTATTACATAGGTATAGTTTCTTATAATTGTTTAGGTTTAACATCAATAATATTCGTTAGGTATGTGTTATAATTCACTTTTTTACAGTAATAATTGCGATATTTCAATATCATATTATCATGTGTTTATTATTATACAATGAAAATCTTATGGTATTGTAATTTGTTACTTATTTGATAGTAATAATGAATAAAGTATTTATATAATACAATATAAAGCTTTAAAATACACGATAAATTATTTAATCGTGCATATTATATGTATATAATAATAATTTATAATTTCGATTTATATTTACATGGAATGAAAATTATGGTGAAGATTTTTATTCTCTATAAATTATATTATAAATTAGGTAAATTAAGTTAAATGTTTGTATAGAAAACAACGACGTTTATCCGTAAGTCGTAATCTTTTAAGTCCGTACCTATTGACTATTATTTAGATAAATATTAATTGTATTGCACTTATTCAGCCTATACGTTTGATAAAAACATATAATGTAGGTATTTATGTTATGGCCTATTGGTTCAAAGTTAAGGTAACAATAAAATTATATTTTTTTTTTTTATGTACCTAGTTGTGTCCTGCACATAGCATATATAGTAACAGTGTACTGTATAGTGTGTATTATATTACGGGTAATGTGGAGACGTGGAGTATCAGACAATAATGTGTACATTGCCCGGGCAATTTAGTCCTGTCCAGGCCATTTGAACCGTGGATACAAACAATTCATTTTTTGAACAATATATTTTTTTTTAATGTACCATCACTTATAATTATATAAATTTGATGAAATAAATAATAAACATAAATTGCACAACGACATACAAAATAAATAAACAATAACTTATTTATTTCGTATGTCGTTGTACCATATATATTAAGTTTATTTTTATTATTATTGTTATAATTGTTTTAAAGTTTTCATAATATGTATAGGTTATCAAATTTAATAAAATGATTATCATTGTTTTTCAGAATATATTATAATAAATAAGTATTAATAAAATAAATTATAATTAATAATATATTAAATAATTGTTTATTGTATAAGTAATACAAGTGAATGATACATTTAAAAAAATATATTGCACAAAAAATTATTTGTTTGTATTTGCAGATCAAATTGCCGAGCAATGTACACATTGCCTAGTATTCCACACTGCGCGTAACATATACATAATATTATATACTACCTATATAGGTTCCTACATGGATAGCGTTACTTTAGAGTTAATTTTTTGAGAGAAGTTCCATGTAAGAAATTATTTCCTCCACTAAATAATAAAAAAAATATTCTAAAAATTAGTTTGAGTCAAAATAAATTTGAATGTCAGAGGGGCCAGACACGCCTATGATTGCAGTTTATTTGCAGGCTATAATTATTATGTATAGAACATGATACGTGCTACGTACGTTTTTTTTAAATAGGAAATAATTTACATGTTTTTATAGAATCATTGAGACAAATAAAAAATTATAGTAAAAAATTGATCATATAATAGATAGATTTTAAAAATGAAACAAATGTATTAATGTGTTATAATATAAAAAAAAATAAAAAAAATAGTATAATATTATAATTAAAAAAAATTGTGTTATTAAGAACCGAAGTTAATGATAAAGTTTAAGCACAATCACATTATTATAATATGCAATGTTATAATAATAATATCTTTCATAAAATAGGTCAATAAAATATGAACATTTTGAAAGAATAATTTTTTTCTAAATTAAACAGCATATAATATGAAACATATTGTTATAATTTTATAAAATCTAAATGTTATTTTAAATTATTCATATATTAGAACCTACTCGTGTTGTTACTGTTGCAAGATGATAAATTGATAACTATATCGAATATTTGTTGTCTATAAATTAGAACATAATAAAATTATAATACTTTGTAATCAATTCTCGGAGATTAAAACCATTTAGTGCCTATTAAAACATAAATAAGTAAACCTAATCCGAGATCGTAGACGATGCGCGCCCGATCGTCAACAATTTACGCTTCTAAAAATTGATTTAAATACATAATGTAGCATATCGCGAGCCTCAATATTTCGATTTTTGACAATTTCTTGTCGGGCGGTATCGTCGGCAAAAGTTTCCTCAATTCACCGAATGCTACGTTGAACGCTTCAACTCTGACTCGCTCGCGTGTAGCATGAGCCATTCTGTATTTTTGGGTGGCCCGCCGTCTTCTCCGCCGTTCTTCCCTAGTCAACGTGGCCATTCCTGTCACCGTACTTTTTTCGCGACTAAAAAAATCATCGATTTTTATGACGGTTTTCGATATTTTTTCCATAATATTTTCTCAAAGCAAATTCGTTTTATTCTGCTTTTATACTAGCTGTGTATAAGTACTTACCTCTTTTTCGTAAGTGAACCGTGCCCGTCGACGGAGTCTGGGAGCGTCGAATCCGCCATCGAGTACATACCGCAAGGTAAAAAATCCATCTAAAAATACAATACACTATAATTAATTCGAATACGAAATTGTATCGCTATTTTGACGTTATTATTATTATTATTATTATTAATTTAAATGAGCAAAAAAATAAGAGTAATAATTGTTTGCAATTGTGGACAATAGTCGTCTCTACAATGTTTCGAATGAGCGAAAAAACCATGTACACATAAATACGTGTTTAACATTTAAACAATATTATATTAGCACTACTATTATTGATTGCTTAAAATGTAATTAGGGCAAAATAAACGGTTAATCTGAATGTATTTTGTACGTCAGTAAGTTAATTATATGTAGTTTGATGTTTGATTATAATTATTGTAACTACACGAATTATATAAATATAATATAATAATTGCTTCACGCATAATAACAAGTTATAATCTAAAATACATATTTTATATAGTTATATATTATATACTGTATAATATAATATACAGTCGAGTCTCGATAACTCGATTTTTTTTCTTGCCCTTTGAATGGTTTTTTTAGTTGTGTTCGAGGTATAGGTATAACTCAAAAAATATACATACCTAAGTATAATTTATTTTTATTATCCTTGAGATTCAAATTATTGAGACTCGACTGTACTTGCAATTTGCATATAATTTAATTATTGGTTATAGTTTTTCAAATGTACATAATATACATTAAAAAGTAAGATAACTGGCGTAAAGTACATAATAAATATATGAGCAAAATTAATTCATATAATATCGTATACTGTATATAAATATTGTAATACACATGCTACCTAGATATATGTAGGTGCAGAAAAAAATTTTAAAATTTAATTTTGTATGAAAAATACTGCTTAATAAATTGTACGGTAACTATACGGTTATTATACTGCTTTGAACTATATACGGTACTTTTGTGTTCTGTATGTATTACTTTTTTAAGGTTAGAGACTTATCTATACATAATGTTATAATTTACATAAATTATGCATATTATTAATGTTTATATATAGTATATAATTATTATTTGAGCTTGATAAAAGAGTTGAATGAATTACGTAGGTACGGGTGTCTTCAATTCTTCTAAAGGTCTTCTAAAAGCAATGATTATGATTAAAATTTACGAAAATAATCTCTAGAAATAAAACCATTTGACCAACGCCAATTTCCCTTCACTATAATTTTGTTAAAATCACACATGCTGGTATTTCTCCAGAAAAACTTTTTCCAAAATAACCGAAAAAAATAACCCGTAAAAATACAATCAAGTTTTAACAATTCCATGACTCACCGATGATTAAAGCCTATTAAGATTACATACTATGTACATCTATAATTTTAAGATAATAGATTTAAAATAAATACAAAGATATTAATATGATCATTGATTTATTATCGGTTTCATAATAATACAATTTTACTATAGAAAAACTAGTTTTTGAAATTAATCATAGTCTATAATAAAATGTTGTTGTTTAGTATTATTTTTATCAATTATAAAATATAATTTAAATTATTGTTACATTATACTATTAAAGATTGATCCACAATATATCTACTTATATATAGGTATTCTAGGACATTCACAAATTAAATTAACTTAATATTTTTTTATACATTTCAATCACAGAGTATTCAACACAGGCAAAAAGTATTTTCAAAAAAAAACATATAGTAACGCATTGTAAAATCTGCATTATCGCCCCCTTCGCTCCCATGCGAAACTGTATTATAAAGTTGGGTGATTTAAATGCATAACGCGAAATAATGTTTATTGTAATTGAATATGTATAAGAGAAATAAATATTACATGTTACACGTGTGTTTGTGTGCGTGTGTTATGTGCGCTATCGATTTCCGAGTTTTTTCATATTATAACTTCTGTGAATAATTTAACACTTCTCTAGAACGTGATGATTCCGATTATAACACTGCAGATACTAATGTTATATTGATGACGTTTGTGTGTGCGTGTGTGTGTGTATGTGTGTGTGTGTATGAGAAAGGAGGAGGTTTCACTATAAAAAATATATGTTTATTTTTTTCGCTTGGGAAATTGGCGACGACACGTCGACACGTTTCCGACGTTCCGTCAACTCCCCCGGGGAGTCAACCACCGGCCGGACACGTGCCAAACAACAACTACTGTTTTTATTGGATGATAAAATATGTATAACGCGTTTGTTGAGATGACTTGATTCCGTGATATAGCCGTTAACCGAGTGCAATACCAATAACAATAACCGCGATAGCCACATTATATAATATGTTAATATTTACCAACAATAATTTATAATTTACAAATTATATTACATACAGGCGACAATTATATATTATTCAGTCTTAGTGAAAATAATCTACTAGATAAAGCCGCGGGTGTATACATAATTGTACGATAATATACACGTATTTCATCGTCTGCTTAATCTTGACTAATCTTAACATATTTTTAGATACTAGATTTTAATTACGTCGAAAATCGTAATATTAAAATATTTTACTATTCTTATGATTTATGACCATTGGCAATATTAACAGTGAAAAATGTATGGAAAAAAGTCCGAGAGGGGGTAACGGCCCTACTTGTATCCGGGCCTCCTTGCGGACGCCGTTGCCTTCAAGTTACCTTCCACATTAAGTACCTACTACCTACCTAGTTGAACTTTTTACTCCTCAAATTGTTTCCTATACATTACCTAATATTTTAATATAAGTCGATTGTTCAAAACTAACTTTTGTTGTTCCTGATCTTAGCAATTTTATTTTTGCTAACTTTAAGCTCACGAATGTACAATTCTGGATTCCTATTTCAATAACTTGATGCTTGACGATGAAAGAAAAAACCATAAGTACAATTTCATGAATTTGTTTTATTATTTTTGACCGCTTTCAATAAAATTAACTTCGAAATTATAAGGATATTTAATTTTTATATTATTATAGTAGGTATAACAAAATATAAGAAAAATATATTCTCGAGCGTAAAATATTTAAAAACATAATTAAAAAACACATTCCATCATCAACTTAATTAACCTCCACTATGTAGTTATTTTATATTGATTTACGTTGAACTCATAAAAATAAAAAAGGGTAAGTAAGGTAAGTAGGTAATTATACTCTTCTGTACTACTGTATTTATAGTTTATACTTTGTCATTGAGTAAATCACTGTAATGTCAAATTTGAATTCAATAATAAATCATTGCATACAAACAATATTTCTGAGCGAAGACGGTCTATAGTCAGGCTATACAGGGTGATTCTTTTATCAAACAACACTCATTATTTCAAAAAGTGTAAATATTTTTGAAAATATTTTTTTACATGGTTTCAAGTAATTTACAAAACAACTTTTTTACTAAAAAATTATATTTTTAAATATTTTTTATCCTTATGATTTTTTAAGTTTTTACTTTTTTGAATGAAAACATGTAGTTTTCATTTTTTATTCCAAAACTTAAGAATTTTGATACATAAAAATCGAATTTAGGACGATTAGTTTATGAGTTATAAGTATTTAAAGTTTAGATAAGCAGAGTGGAGTGGTACGGGGTTACTAGTATAGGTACAGGTTACTGTTGTTTGATAAAAGAATCACCTGGTATAACTAAGTATATATTTTCATGATATAGATTTATACCTGATTATTGAGCCATACATAGACATTTAAAATTAAAAAAATGTATAAAAACTTTTTTGCTCGCTTCAAAAAGTCTAAAAATGAAATTCAAGTTCCCTTATTAGTTGTCATTACTAAAATTATAAAAAAAATTGAACGTAAATCCACAATAAAAATTTAAAAAAATCGAAAACAGTTGAACATTTTGGTAACTATAAGGTTATCAAACAATAATTATTTTATTAATAATTAATATTACAGTTTTAACAAATGTTCGTATTTTTTTTCTCAATTATTTTAAAAAATACTGAGGATTTTCTATTTTGACTTCCAAAAAGTATCAATTAGATCAAATTTACTACAATAAACCTCTATCAAATTTGATGATCAGAGCATTTTTTCTCCTAAAAAAAGGTTTAAAGACACAAAAAAACAACACACACACATCATTTTAAAATCAATAAATTCATCTATTCGCTCGGAATGTAAAAGCTTACTTTATTTTATATTTTAAAGCAATAACCAATTCAACTATTCATACTATTGTAGGCGTTATATTAGATAATTTTAGTACCTACGTTATTTTAATTAACACGAATTATAATCAAAAAAGTTCCTATTTGATAAGTTTTATAGTCGTCTGTTAATATAATAAACATATATTAATATTTATTACAATATAATTAATAAAATATTCAAAATAATTATGCGTTTGAATTTTTACGTTTTTGTATAATAAAATAAAATTGATTCGACATTTTAACTTTTAAATGTTAAAACTTTTTCAAAGTGTCACAGAAAACAAAAAAAAAACTTAACAATGTATTGACAAAAATACAAAATATTAAATTACAAAAGACATATTCCAATTGATAATAACTCAAATTTATTTTTTCTTATACCTCGATATTAAAAGTAGTAGTTATATAGTTAATGATAAAATCTGTAAATAAAATACTATTATTACCTGTCGGCTGTCGGCCAGACTATTACTCGATAAATATTGAACAAAACATTTTTAGAATCATGTATCTTATATACTCTAGATAATTTTACCCGTACAAATAGGTAGGTAACCAATATTACAACTAAAATAATATAATTAAAGTACTTGCTGTACAATATTGTACAATTTCATGATGGGATATAATTCGTCTACACGTGCTTAATGAGAACTGAGAAGTATAATACATAGAACCTATAAATTATTATAAACTAAAATATAAATATTGAAATTACCTATACGTAAATCATTAATAATTGTATTTCAAACTTACTTTCAGTATCCTGCAGTGAGACCAGAAGAAAATCCGGAACCACCAACAGCTGTGTTAAACCGAACTGTCAAAGGCGAATATGAGAATGCACACGAAAATCTCACTTTGCCCAGCATCCGGAGGTGCGGAACTGCGACTGGCCAATCAGGACAGATACGCCCTTTGGAAATCATTACAGTCCCCTTCGCATGGGCGGAGTTAGGATTATCCCTTTTATTATGCAAATTTTGTTGCGGGTAGGTTTTTCCTGTACAAAATGTTAAAAATATTGTAGTTATTACTATTAAAGGTTCAACAATATTTTAATTTTCAATTTCGTGTGCATGGATTTTTCAGTAAAAATAAAAACAAACCGTTTGCTGTGTAGAAATAATTATTCCGTATTCTATAAGATTGTCAATTACACGCATACCTATAAATACATATAGGTACATAATATCATGTGCATGCCATTTCAATAATGTGTACTAATTTAATTTAAATTTGAAATATTCTTGCTTACTCGCAAAATTCAATTTTTCTAGGTGGTGAATTGTGGTGGTTTTGCAAACGTATATCAAAACAGATCCATGGTGAATCCCACTTACTTTTAATAGTTTTTTACTTCTTATAGATGCATTTTAGGTCATATTTTTTGATACATTATTGCTCAAGCCTGCCCAGGATTGTCATCACCCCACTCTAGTATATAGTGTGTACCCCCCCCCCCCCACACACACACACACATAAACAACAAAATAAATTAAAATACCATACATAAGAAACGATAAGAAGATAACTTTAATTAAAGTCAAAAAGAAAATAACAGCTTATGAATGAATAGATACTACGAATTAAGATAATATTATATTAAGTGGATATGAGAGCACTAATTTTTTATAAATCTTAGCGTACCCTTTATTTTTAAGGAAAACTCAGAAAACGCTTCATCATTCTGCATTTTTATCAAAATGAAACATCTACTGTTAGAGGTTTTTGCGAGTTTAAGGACATAAATCATTTGTCACTAGTTTACTCATTGAGACCATTAATAGTTGCAATTAATACAATATTCAATGGGAATTTCATCTTCTAAATGCAAGAGAAGTTTTAGTACCATGAATAATACAGTCATTTGGAAAATAAATACAATAAAGCTCGTTATCCTAAGCATATATCATCATTGTTATTAATACAATGTGTCGGACCCGCTAATAGTTTTATACCAAGTAGCTATGTAAAAACTTGGATAATAAGTGATAAAAGAGATGCGAAAGAAAATTGTTTTCCAAAAAAGGATAAAATTGGAAGATAAAACAACTGCATACTTATAATAATGTATAGAACTACCTATTTAAATAAATAGTTAAAAATGGATGTTTTGGTTTGTTATTATTTATAACTATAATAGGTAAAGTAATCAAATATCAATACTTATGTCTTATATTAACTTGTACTTTTTAAATTGATTATTTATAAATATTTTTGATATCTTTTAAAGAAGGGTATTAGGGAGTGTGGGGGCATAGCCTCCACTGCTCAGTAACGTTTAACAAGTGATGGGGACGCTCTTTTTTTTCGGTGCAAACCATTTGCGCCCATCACACCTTTTTTATAACCCACTTGCGCTCGAAATCATAACCCATTTGCGCCCGAAATATTTTTAATGAAAATGTGTTAAACCCGTGCGACGTTGCTAAACTGTCTTCTGGCATACAAGCAATACTACTTATTACCTTATAAATGGACTCAACCATATATTATACTCGTACTTTCCGAAATTTTTTTTTTTTAATTTGAAATATTTATATATAATTTTATGTGAGATAAATTATGACTACAGTAAATCAAACTTAGTGTGAATTAATTAAGTGTTGTTTAACTTAGAATTCCTAAATTCAATGTTCGTTATTGTTATATTGACAATTTTTTTTAAACTTAAAATGTTGAAAAAATTATAAAATTTAAATTATATTATTAAAGACAATTATAATTACCTATTAAAGTACTAATAATTATCTAAGTAATATAGTTTAAATTTTAAAATTATTAAAAATATTAGTGAATATGACAATAACTGCACAATTAATAGATTATAATATAATCTATTAATCTAATTAATTTAAGTATTTATCAAGATAAATATAATCTATAATAATATGAATCACAACGGCAACGTTGCATACGAAATGGGCGCATATGGGTTATAAATCGGTAGGTAGTACCTTATCTTTCGGGCGCAAATGTACTACTCTGGGGCGCAAATAGGCTGTAGCCTTTTTTTTAAAGTTAACAGGTCCCCCCTTGTCTGTATATACTCTAAACTCTAATAGGACAATACATTGGTAGGTAGGTCCTACTCTCGGTAAACCTTAAGTACCTATACTATTTTCTTATTCAAATATGTAAAAATAACTTTTCAAACATAGCCATTCCGAAAAAAAAACTGTCTGTTCTACACGTTAGTTATAAACTCATAAAGCAGTAAACTCCAGTCGTAATACCTTAAGTCTTTACCCTAAAGTCATGACATCATGAGGAAAGCTAAAACTAAGTTCATTTTCTATACAATGAAAACATATTTTATCGGTTAAAATTTTTTTTATTAATAATTAAAGACATGTTAATAAAATATATTAAAATTAAAATTTTAAAATATTTATTTATTGCGTAATGCATTTTAACGTTTTATAAAATTTGATAAAAACGATATTTAATTTTGTGCGTCATAACTATTTCAAAATACAGAGTGTGATCCATTTAACGTAGGGCACTCAATATTTAAAAAAGTATTTAAGTTTTTGATAATATTTTTATTACATGATATCAAGTTGTTACAGAACAAAAAATTTTCAAAAAAATAATTTTTTTAAATATTTTTTTTTTTGAATTACAACAGTAATTATAATTATAATATTATATAATACAATATTATATTATTATTACTGTATAATTCAAAAAAGTAAAAAACTTACATACCATGTAATAAAAATATTATCAAAAACTTAAATACTTTTTGAAATAATGAGTGTCTTACGCTTTAAACGAATCACCCTGTATTTATAAGTTGCGTTATGGATTGTTGTTTTTAAAATTTAATAAAAAGGATTTCATTTTGTTTCATTGGTTACGGTATCGGGTCGGCATGTGGTAAGTCTCGCCGTGGTGAACCACAAGCGGACTTTTTCCTTGAGCCCTACATAGTTTATATACCAAAGAAATGGTCTCCTGGATCTGTTTCATCCTATTGATTTCGAGCTTCGAACTTTGGTGTTCACTCGTGTCGAGATTCGATGTTTGGCATTCTTTGGTATAGTCCTGGGACGGTCGACGTTGTCTGTACTCCGCGTGCCTGGTTTCTCCAATTTCAAACTGCAGTGAAGGTCTGTTTTCGCTATTGTCGTTTTGCGATAGTCGACGTTGGCTAGTCTCGTGAAGCGACGGTTGACGATCTCCAATACTGTAATAAGACGGATGACGCTCGCTCTTATTGCAGGCATTGCAGCGATGCGGCGTTGGACGAACTATAGATTCGTGTTGACGTTCTCTGATGTCGTGTAGTGATTGTTTCTCGTCGTCCGAACTCAGTGGTCTACATTCGATCTGTAATTTTGATAGCCCTTTTTTGTTTTTAATCTTAACTTCTTGCCGGTGGCGCTTGATGCACTTCATCAATAGCGCCCGACGCTGGTCTAGAAGGTATAATTCTTTTTCGAGCTTTAGTGTCTCGTCCTGTTGATCTGTAAGGTTGTTTGACGTGGGCGGTACAGATCGTCGGTCGGTGGTCGGGTCCGTGGATAGTTCGTTGTCCCGTCCCGATGGCACTAAACACACATAAAACTGTGGTGTTATTTTGAGTACTTAAATACTTAATCAATTCCATACACATCTGAGCGCCGGATTTAGGGGAATTTTAAATCATTTAATTTTATTTCAAAACATTTGAAGATTAATAACTGAAATGTGTACAATTTTTGATATGGAAGGATCAACATTCATTAATATAAAGACATACTATTGCAACTAATTTACAAGGGTATTAAAAGTAGTACATAATATTATTAGAATACCAAAGAATACATATTTAAAGGTTACCTGTCACTTTCCCGCCGTACCCGTCGTTTCCGGTGGCCACTCTGTCGCGGGCCTGACTCTCCGCGGTCCTGTTTGTACGGAAGTCTGCTTCAACTTTCCTCGAACCGCTCTGGTCCGCTCGCGTCAGATTGCAAGCTCTGCAGCCGTTGCACTTTGACCATTCTGAGTTCGGCTGTGCCCGCGGTTGACGTAGGTCGACAGAGTTCTTTTTTGCATTAAATGATCCATCATTATTGTTCATTTGTATTTCAAACATAGTTTTTGTTAAATTTAATTTATTTACTCGTAATAAAATATAATTTATTGGGTTTCTGTAGCGGAAATTTAATATACAAATTTAAAGTTAAAATTTTATATTCTACAATTATTTGTTAAAATAATTTTATAGTGATGATTTTAGCCTAGCAACGTAATTATTATAATATATAGTAGCCAGTAGGTATATACGAACAGGTTTTATCTTTTTAGCCGACATAATAGAAATAAATATGTTTTTATGAGAATTATAGATCCGTTTATTATATATTAAGGTAGAAAACAAGACTATAGGCGTTTAATGATTTAATCGGCAAAAAGTTTGAGAAATCTGTGTCCATAAAATGTTTATGTGTTTCAATACTTTATGTTTTATTCGAAAGTTTATTTGTCGAATAAGTTTATTCAACGACTAGCTGATCCCGTGCACTTCGTTGCACATTAAACAAATTAATAATGACAACTCTATATGAATAATATGTTTTATTTTACAATATAACGGTTAAAATATACTAAGTAATATCGTTAGAACAGTATTCAATATAATCCCAACCGGCGTTGCTTGAACCAAATATTAAGTTAAGATTAACTTCGAGTGATTTACATAATTACATGCATCTAAACCACCTAGGTGGGCAATCCCGTCTATTTTCTCTGCTGTATTGTTTCTTAACGTCATTTTTCCTAGACTTGTCGTCATAGTCACCTCTCCTTGATCTATCATTGCCTCCTCTTTCTTCGTACCTCTTATAATCGTTATTATAATATCTGATTCTGCTGTTATCCCTACCTCTATTAGAATTTCTATTATATTTAATTTCCCTTTCCTCATAATTTCTGTCCCTAGAGTTAGATCTGTCTCTGTTTTGACTTCTATCGAACCTGTCATTTTGTCAATTGAAATTTAGGTCATAACTGGTATCTCTGTATAATAATTATATTTATTAGTTTTTTCATAGTTTCGGTCAGTGCTCAATTCTCTATTTCCAAAGTTTGATTTATTTGGATTATATTGTTTCTATATTTATAACGGTTTGAGTTGCTCTCGTAATTTTGCCTTTCCTCCTCTCTATTTCGTGAGTTATCCAGTGTCGGTCTGGCCATGGCCGCTAGGCCGCGAACGCGACAGGGGCCTCCGACCGTATTTGTGTCGAGGCTCGAGAGGCCCCAGATAGTACTATGAATATTGGATAGGTATTGAATATTACTATAAATTATACCATTTATACCATTATTATAATTTTTGGGGCCCTTCTGAAGAAATGCATCCGGGGCCCTTTAAGTACCAGGCCGACACTGCCCCCTATACTTTCATTTTGCCAAGTCGAGCACTGATTATAGACAGGTAATTGATGGATAATATAATAATAATCTAATAATTTAAGTAATTTTCAAGTTGTGGTCTATGATTTGACGTATTCATACTCAATGCTCATAAATACAATATATGACATACATTATCTCTTCAAATCTAAGTATAGTTTGATAAAAACTGTTTTCTGTCGACTGAGCATTTTTCAAAATTATAATTGTTTATCAAATTTCAAAATATAATATTCATAACCAAAATATAACAATTATAAAAATGTCAAGGTGTACATAATTTTGATACATTTAATTCATAAATTATCAATTCACCACGTGTATTGCATAATATTATTTTTTTTTATAAAATATGAGATATGTATAATATGGACAAATATAAAAGTCAATGTTATATAATAAGTGTATTGTCTATTATTATTTATTTGATAGAAAAAATAAGCTTGCAGTAATAAATAATTTTGATTTTTGATCATAATTTTATGATAAATGTATGTCAATTTACGTTGAACACGTTTATCATAAAATTACTTTGACGTCAATACTAAAATATTTATACGTATAATATTTATATTTATATATATATTTAAATTTTAATATACGCCTTATATCTTTAAAATACATGGAAATAGTATAAATAGTATAATAATTTACTCACCATTTACTATGAAAAAAAGTATTAAGACGTCGAATGTTAAACGTTGTAGTTTAAATATTAATACCAAGTTTATTATAAGAAGTAATGAATGAATTGATATACAAATGAGCAAGTAAACAAGCATTTTGGTATATATTATGTAATTTGTAATGTGTATATTATATTATTATTATGATAATTATTACCAATCCAGATATAATACATACAAAATACAAATACAATATTATTTATGTACCTACCTCCTTAATACTATGTATGTCATATATTTGTGAACATAGTGAAGAAAATTAAATTTTTGGGATATTTTATATTATTGTCGAATATTATAGTCGAATAATGATTTATTGACATGTCACATATAGTCATTTTCCCAAATATGTGCACTATATATGATAGTATTTTTCATAATTAAATAAGAAATTACATGAAAATTAGTGCTAATATTTTGTTAGATTGCAAAACTTGCATTTGTTTTTTTAATTGATAAAACCTATGCGTATACGTCACATCTGTATCCATAGGGACGAAAACAGTTATTACGATTGCTTGTCACGGCAGAAGAAAGTTACCCGAATACCACAGTCTTATAAGGACTCTATTTGTGTTTTGAATATTTTAAAAGTGACAACAAATTTTTTTATCTTGTTATTCGATCGAGTTATAGTAAATTTATTACATTACATGAAAAAGTATGTCTATGAATTACACATGTAATCAAGTAAGTGATTTATTAAACTAATAATAATATTAAACGTAGGTGCCTGTATAGTATATATTAAGTATATTTTACTATTATGTGCTATATATTATTTTGATAGTAATTAATAGTTTTGGTGATGACACTTTAAATAGAAAATAATTATTTACAAATTATAAACATGATGTTTCATCATATACTCGTGTTTATTTTTCAAAATTACATTGATCGGAAATCGGTAAAATTAAACTGCAATAGGTATACTTACGCAGACTCTTTTTCTTACCTTTATTAACTATAGTTAATATACGCTAATAATTAAGACATTTTACAGAAATCATTAATTAGATATTTTATTGGCTAACCTAACCTAACCTATATGAATTGAATAATGTATTGAGTAAAAATAATCATCAACCGTGATTAATGAAACAAATACCTATAAGAATAAAAATAATTCAAAACCATCATCCTTTTCGTTTCATATTTTGTTTGCAATGATAAATAAAAAACAGTTGAACTGCAGTTGAGCATTTAATCGCTGTAAAATGTTACCTGCGCCTACCTACTTTTGATTTTGTTAATATAGAAACCATATTATAACTTTCTCTATTTTCTAATACTAAGTTCTCCATGCACCAACTGTCCACACACAATTTTAAATGTAACTTAATATAACATATTGTGGTAATATATTATCTTAAGTCTTGAATGATATTGTTGTGGTTCGAATAGAAATTAAAGTATAATGTACGATTTTTAATAAGCTGATAATATGGTATCATTACTTGTTTTGTAGGTTCTTAATATTATAATTTATTATACGTACAAGTATATAGGTACTTATAACAATATTTACTATAAAACAATAAAATACATACAATATAATATATGTTAACAAATTATATTTGTATGTTATAAACATAGTTTACCTAGTGTATATCTTCTTTAGTTTTAAAACTAAAAAAGTCTACGCCTCACTTTCTTATCAGTAGTTTTATAACTTACACGGCATTCTGTGCAATGCGACTTTCCATATAAAGACAATTCTTATTATGTCGAACGTCGATAATTCGAATTTTTCGTAATCTTGAACTCAATTTAAATCCCCTTGAAGTAATATTACCATTACAACAAACTCGATATCTCGAACTTTTTTCTGTTTCCCTTGAGCTTCGACATGACGTGAGTTTAGTGTAGTATATATATATATTTTTAATTAAATTGTATAAGTACCTGTGCTTTAGGCATCAATTTAAGTGTACTGTTACTTTTGTTCTTGTATAATATATTCCATATGTACACGTTTCGACTGAAAAGTAAATATTGTATGTATAATATTGATGGTATAATAATCTGCAGATGCTAATAGGTCTATATACTATATATTAAAATATCGTGTTTAAACGCTAACCCGCAGCCGCCCTATCGGGAAAAAAATATTGCCATAGAGAAGCGTTATAATCTGTGTTGGATTTGTTTTCGAAACATCGAATAAATATAAAAAACAATTTATATTCAATTCCACCTCCTGTTTTACAATGTAAAGAGCACTAGCTATATATAATAACTATCTTTTTATGGCTAACTGCTGCAGCGAGTCGTGTGTGTGTGTGTATGTACTGCAGATTCGAAGGGATAACGTAATCCCTTCTGATCATTAATCACCCCCCTCGAAAACCCATCTACAATGACAAACTATACATATATAAAGAATAATAATAATAAACAAGTATAAGCCGAAATGACCCATCGTCATAATAGTGTTTTGCCCTGCTGCAGGTGTATTTCATATTTTTAGGGACCAGTTAGTCGGTGCATAAAAAATAAGCAAAACAAAAGCGAAATAAAAAACAAATCGTAATATATGTATTTTACTCGAATTATAATACTATTATCGCACAATGAAGATGATATATAAGCACAGATGGTCTAAATAACCAATTATAATATATTATAGTATTACGGTTTCTTAAAAAATAACACATCACATTTAAACTTGTTAGTAAAAACCTTCCATATTCTTGCATAATGTACCTATCGTATATTGTGAAATTAAACGTATCATTCAAACTTTATTTTGTAGTAAAAATTCCTAGTTTCCCCTTGTGAGTTGTGGCGTTGTTAAGACTTTTTATAAATCAAAAGCTGCCACACAAAAATATGTTAGTTCAATTGTTGCTCTCTAAGCATTTTTCATTTTTCTAGCTACTATCCTTTATATGATGAAGAGTATAGAGTACTATAGACGTTCACTTTTTGGAACATTATATTATATGATGGTAAATTATGTATATCATTACAACAGCTTTAGCTGATATTTAGATAGGTAGGCAGTACTACGCCTATACTATCTTTTCGTAGGAAAAATTATGATAGTGGTATTATAGCGGTATACCAATCTCAAAACCGACAAAAACTCTGAGTCACGGCCATATTCGCTGGGGGTGTGTCGAGGTAGGTATATTATGTTATTATGTAGATCGAATAAAATAGGTGATTTTGTTATAATTTTCAAACGTATATATAGTGTCGTTATTACCAGCTGAACAGAAAAGATTTTTAGTTTGTGGCATACATCGCAGTGTCGCGTTGTAGGTGCATATATACGACGTGACTGATGCACGCGAAACGCCCAGTGAGGGGGGTGGCTTTTTTTATGCTACGGCACACGTGCACTGCGCCAGTGCGCTCGTATATAATATAACGTCAACAAACACGGGATGGTGGGATTATATCAATAGGCAACTCCAAAGCCATCAATCAATTTCTCCGTTCTCTTTTTTCTGCGTTCTCTCTTTTTCTCGCGGCGTCGTTCGCGTCACGGCGTTCTTTTATTTTATTATTCGTAGGTATAATATGCGGGAACACACGCGCACGCGAGATAATTATATTACAGACGATGTTTATCATTATATGGCCCGGAATTATGGAATTACTAAAAATGTACGAAATATGCATGCATTTATGCACTGATTTTCATTGAAATATGCACTTAACATATGCAAAAATATGTAAACAAAAATGCATTTTAATTAAATTTATTTAGTTTAAAAGTGTATATAGTTGTATAGTGTATATAATTCATTAAATAATTAATATGGAACAAAAAAATGTAATATTTGCCTAATTGAAATAATTTGACTGTATTTATTAATTGATTGATGTATTCAACTGTATATGTTGCATTTTGAATTCGCGTGATTTACGTAGAACATAGCGTTAAGTATTAGAGCTAATAACTTAATACTATTTTTTCGAAAATATGCATTATATTTTAGAAAAATGATAAAATATGCATAATAATTAAAAATGATCCAAATATGCAAAAATATGCAACATTTAATTTTGCATACCAACACAATAGGTTAAGATTCAAATTTGTGTCTTACCTAGCTACTTTTAGCTAATTTAATAAATAAAAATATGTAAATGCATACAATTCCGGGCCCTATTTATCAATAACCCATATAACCACGTCCGAAATACGCACGTCGAGTTGGCACCCGGCGACTTTGTCTGATCAACTCCAAACTGGTAGGTACCGAGTTTTTGCGAAAAAATTGAATCACATTCCTTACGTATCTGGCAGAAATACATTTTGTTCGGGGTGCAATAACTTTAACTTTCACTCTAACTTTGTCTGCGATCGACTTCAAACACTATAAAAGCTATAGGCTATAGGTACAGAGTTCTTGAAAATTATATTTAATTAATGTGTATATACTAATAAATTATTGGTATACAACATTATAATTGTAATGTTTTAGAACCAATGCACATTTTATAAGTTCTTAAACCTTAAAAGTTATGTTTTTAATTTATTTTATAGACAGTTAACGTAGTCTATTACCTCTGCTTCAACTTCAATAGTTATACACCTACTATTCAACACTTACTTTAATTCATATATAATATCATAGATCATCAGCTTTGATCTCTAACAAAATTTAGGTGGGTGGAATAATTAATGCATTTGTCATACTTAATACAAATAACTTATATAAGAATAAATTTAAGAAGAGACAACGATAAATGAAATAAAAGGTGAATATCCCTACACACCAACAAATTTTTTTTCTGACGACATAAATAATGTGTTGCGAATAATAAGATTCTCATAGCTGAGTTACTCAGCCAAGAAGTATAAGATAAAAAATGCATTTAAAATAAATGAAATAGTAAAAACTAAAAAAGTACTTTTTCAAAAATGTTATTTCGTAACTACTTCGAATTACCTACATAAAACCATGTATCCAAAAACGTTAAGACTTCTAGAGAAAATAAGTGCTTACCTTTAAAAGAACCACCCTGTAATATATGTATTAGAATATATAGATTACGAATAAAACGCATAATTTTATTAGATATTGATATATATGTTTGCATTTGGATAATATAGCAACTGCGTTAGCAATACGATGAAATAAAATATTTTTACATATTTTTACAATACGACGTTAAATTATTACGTATTGTATTTATTATAGAGGATGATGTGAATATATTACAATACACTAATCTCTTGTTTACAAACAATTAGAACGGCCGTCCGTCATTGTCACAGACGACGTGCACGCGGTTACTATACTCGCAATAATTACAATAATCCCGATGCATATGGGCCAGTGTTCAATATTATTATTACTATTATTACTATTACTATTATTATTATTATGATTATAATAATAATAAGGACCAGCCGCCTATATGCAGTGCGCGCGCATAATAAATAATAATAACACAAAATACAAGGGACGCGGCGTGAAGTGTATACCGGGTGATTCATTTAATACGCAAGACACTCATTATTCCAAAGACTATTATAACGTTTTTAAAAATATTTTTTGTACATAATTAAAAAACAGCATTTATCAAAAAAATAATTTGTTTTTTATCTATCGTTATCATTTTTTAATTTTTTAATGACAATTAACGTGCATTCTTAATCCTTTATTCCAAAGCAGAATATTCTTTTGACTTTAAAAACCAAATCTCAGATAAGTAGTTTATGAGTTTAAATGTATAAGTATTTAAAGTTTAGGTTAGCCGAGTATATAATATAGTAATCGGTACAGTAGGAGTACCCCGGAAAATGTTGGTCTATTACAGACACTACACCGCTTATCAAAACTTTATATTATCGAATACTTATAACTATAATAATAAACTACTCATTCGAAATTTGTTTTCTATAGATCGAAAAAACTACAAATTCTGATTCGGAATATCAAATGAAAAATGTATGTTGTCATTGAGAGGCTATATAAAATCCAGGAAAGTTATTTAAATTAGAATAAAGAATTATTTAATGGAGTTATAACTTAAAAAATATCTAGAAAATAGTAAAAATATAATTTTTTTTTCTAAAAAAGCTATATTAACTTAACGATTTAAAATTATGTAAAAGAAATATTTTCAAATACATTTTCTTAAATATTTGGTGTCTTACATTAAATGAATCATTTATATAATTTATCCAATATATAGGTACCATATATTATATTGATCTATATTAAAACAAACGAAGTAATAACACACAGAATATTCTGTGGTAATAATATGACGAGAGCTGTAGGATTGATATCTGCGGAGATCACTCTGTACATATACATAATATAAATTATGTATTTATGCAAAATTATTATATATGTGTGTTGTGCATGTGCGCGTATGCGCTTATGTTTATCAAGCTGTACCTATATTATGTGTATGTATTTATATTATAATTACGATTTGAGTGGGATGAATATTATGACGTGTTGCAACTATTATTATGTAGGACTATAAAATGCTATGTGGAAACTCTGAAGAGAGCGCTTGTGCTTTTCTTTTGTGTACCCTCCGCCTCTATATATAAAGTAGGAAATCAAAAAATATTTATACCTATATATGAGGACATATTATATGTATCTACAACTTGCAGTATACCTAAGCATATGTTATAGAATAAATGTACCTAATAAATACTTTATTTATAATAATTTGTGACGCTCAGTAAAATCGCAGAATAAATGAAAATTATTTTTGTATAAATTTATATATTTCTACCTTTGTGGCTTTGTGAACTTAGCAGCTCAAGAAAAGCTGTCAACTTTTAAAACAATCTAACAAATTTGTTAGTAAGTTGTATTGTATAGAGATTGTTAGATATTATTTTCTAATAAATAATAAAATCGAATACAGACGTGATGCTGATTGGGTGATTTACGTAAATTACTGAAAACAAAAACAAAACTTTATTTCTGGTTATCTCGGCTGCGGCTCAGCCGGTCAAATCTTCAAGTGTGAAGTTGGCCATTCGACTAAATTCTAATGACTTCAAATCTATTGATTTATATTTGAAGTCATTAGCATTCAGTATAGGAGGACCGACTTCACACTCGTCGAATCGTCACATGTCTAATCTATCGCGGCATTGCAATACGTCAAGTATACAACTATATAGTATACACAATAGCTTATCGGATAAATTGAAATTCCATAATGTCCGTCAAACAAAAACCGCAAATACGTAATCCGCATAATATACACGCGAGTCAGATACGATCTAGATGATTTTCATAATTTTTGAAATTGGCCACTTAATAAACGGAGTACGTACTTCAATATATAATATGCGATGGGCACTTATTTGAATGTAAGTATACATATGGGAACGATGTCGTTTTTTGGCTTTTAGCTTTTGACATTAATAGATTTCTGAAAAACGTGTGTGCGTGTATGACAATATTACGGGCACGCAAATAACTTCAGTCATGAATGTATACTAAAATAATAATAATATGTTGTATATTATTATTATTGTGACAAAACAAATCCGGATCGTCAATAATATAGATACGTATAGTGGAGTTTTGGATATGCATGCTCGCGAACGTCGGGACTATAGTCAATTGTAATGGCATTATTCTATATATGCCGTTTTATATCAGCGCACAGCGAAATAGTCTAATATAGTATATATGCAGTAGTATACCTACAATTGTTTTCAGTTCGACAAAGCGTATCAACCGACGAGATTGGGAAATTGGGAAGTTCCGAAATGGCATCTCAATCGTCCGAAGGGCCGTTCGACCGTCACGAAAGTCATTGCTAACGACAGGGGACATTTGCTGCCCGGGGTGCAAAAAACCGATCAGAAGCACTGGGCCGGTCTCTACTTGGGCACGTATCAATTGCCTAAACGCATCTCAAAAGAAATCGGTAAAATATATTATTTATTAGGGCGAATATACGTACATGTAAATTGGTAGGTAGGTTACTTTTATTGAATTCCGATTTCTGAATTCTGATTAAAAAATGAGCACTCACTCTAAATAAAACAATAATAGCATACATATATTCGTTTTTTACATATTTTTGAATATCTTGAGTAAATGCATGTATTGTCCTTAAATATTTTACCAATAAGTATAGTTACTAACATGTGTTATAAAATATATTTCGTACTTTTATATTTACTATTATTTGCGGACACATATTGACAATTATAATCATTATTCTGTGGGAAATGGGAAATATGTCATATCTGTTGTAAATTGTAATAGTGAACGTATAGTAATGTAAGTTAGATTAAAGATAATGATTTTTTTATATCGCTATATATCGGTTGTACAATCAAGTCATCCAGTGAGTAGTTGTGTTATCGTTCGTTTATTCGTCTGTAATTTCTATTCACTTAACTTGTACTTTTCTATTTAGTTACAATTATATAAAAAATAAAACTTTAACTAATAAATATTTCGTGTTTTTTAATACACATTTTGGCAAAATTAACAAAATAAATAATTACATTATTTGACTTTTTAGCTAAGAAACAAATCCACGCCCTAACTATGATAACTATGATATACTGATAGTTGCACGTCATATTCAATTAATTATTGCGTGTATTCCGGTCCAAAAGGCGCTATCTCGAAATATCAAATTGTTCAGGAAGGCAATTTTCAAATTTCAAACTCTTAATATTATTATCGTATTTTATAATTAATGATTTTTAATGATTTCAAATCTAAAAATTAAAAATATGTCCTGCGTTAAGTCTAGTAATTTTAGATTGTTCTATAAACAAAGCCAACGTAAAAAAAATATAATATTATAAAAAATGGTAGTTAAGGACCTAGAAGTTCTACAGATAGAAACTTTTGGTTGTGATTTTGTGAACATATTGTTTTCACAAAATTAGAACTTTTTTGGTCTGACTTAAATGTACGCGTTTCCCGGGAAACAAAATTCGATTAAACAAGAGGATTTGACGCGAGTTAAAACCAAAATAATTTAATATTATTATAGTGTCTATACTATTATATTTTATAGAATTGTTGATTTTGTCAATAAATGTACAATAAATATAGTTAATACTGCACTATTGGCTATTGCATATTCTTATATGATTTATTATTTACCTTTATTTTTATTATTTATATTATTTATTTTTACCTTTACCGATTATACCAAAATAACGATATCGTTTATATTATACTCTGTGTACAGCTACAGAACTGTCCGGTCCGAAGTGTCAGACGTGGATGAAACGTTCGTATCACCACCCGTTCATCGACCGTAGCCAACGAAACAAGACCGAGGACTGCGAGAACAATAATAAACTGGAACAAATTAATGCCAATACTAAAGAACAACGACAACAACTTACAGCGAACGAAGAAACCGACAGGGATTCGATTAAGTCCGTCAAGTCTTCGGTGAGTCTTACGGGAATGTCGTCGCGTCGCGTGGATCGTCCTAGTGTGATAACTAAATAAAAAATTATTGATTGATACATACAATAATTTATGATAATACAATAATCTTTATAAATAAAATGCTGTGTGTGTGTGTGTGGGTGTGTTAACGATCCACAACCAAGTCACAATAACTGAAATTTCTGGAATTTGGTACATCGTACATGGGTAATAGTGTATACGAGGTTGTGCACCTCGAAGACACATTTTAAAGAAAGCTAGAAAAGTTACACAAGGATTTGCTGACTCACGAAAAACTAATATTTTTTTTTTTATATAGGGTTGCCATCGGTTACAGAAAATACCTAGTTTATAGTTTACCAACCTATTTTATAATTGGTCAAAACCATCTAAATTACCATGTTAAAAATATGTGTAGTTTATATTTAACCGAGTTTAAGATAGGATAAATCCATCACTGGCATTATTTATTTGTCACGGGAAACTCAATGCCGGATTTAATAAATATATATATACTGTATAAAACCAAAGGCAAAAAAACAGACGTCCCTTATGCAAATTCATAGTTTTTGACCGATTTTCATAATCCATTCATAAATCCTTAATGGCTTAATGTCATGCGCTACTTTTTATTGCATAAGTACTTTTTACTTTTCAACATAATATGAATATTGAATAGTGAATTGTTGACTCACGAAAAAACTATAATTTCTTTTATTCATAATTATTCTGCCACTTGCCATCATTGGTTACAGAAAACATAATAGCTACTATGATTGGATATAGTTTTAGATCTGTATTTTATGTCTGGTCCAAACAACCCAAATAACTGTGTTTAAAAAAGGGATCCAGCCATCCAGGGGGGCGTATATCGATTCCGCCGATTTCGTATCGACTCCGCCGGCTACTGTTTATAATATCTACACATCGATTCCGCGAACACTTTTCATCCCCACCCCTTGTACATGTATTTTAAAATGTATAGTCTATTTAATATAATTTGGAGTATATATATATAATTATAAATTATAATAATTGTATTTAATTAATATGTATAGGTATATATCAATATATTGTTAAATGTATAGTGCATATTGTTTAAAATAATTGTAATTGTATAATTCAAAATTAAAGTTTATAACTTCTTTTGGTAATATTTGGACCCAATTAATAAGTAAATTTAGACATTTTCAGTAAGTGCATTGGTTTTTTTTGTTAAAAGCACTATTTTTGATATTTTGCCAAATAAATGTTTTTAATGCATTTTAATTTTGAATTATACAATTATTATCATTTTATACAATTTAGACTACCTATACATTTTACAATATATTCACATGTGACCAATTCACATAAACATAATATTAATTAAATACTAATATTATAATTTATAACTATAAAATTGTCTAAATTATACTAAATAGACTATACATTTTAAAATATACATACAAGGTCCGGCGGAATCAATATGTAGATATAGTAAACAGTAGCCGGTGGAATCAATATTAGATATTATAAACAGTAACCGGCGGAGTCGATATAAACCTTTTTCCTAAGCAGGTAGTTTCGGCGGAATCAATAAATCCCCATCCAGGGCTGCGTATTACCCCTTAGGCTGTTTAGGCTACAAGTTAAAACATACGGCGGTAATAAAATAGCATAAACTTAAATAGCACTATATAGATGACAATTAATGTATTATACTATTATATAGCATATGGGCAGCAAAAACCTTAATCCAGCCCAGGGTAAATCCACGGGCAATTATTTGTAAAGGGCAACGCCGTGCTGGATCAACTAGTACATAGTATAATATGAGACTTTCATAAATAAAATTGCAATATTGTTTTAAAATCTTATAAAAAAATTTAAATTGACTATAGCCGACACTAAATAAAAGACATTTTGTTGTCTACTAAAACAACACATAACTGCGTAAGTCACTATTAAATATATAAGTACACCTTAGTTAGTATAGGTACTAAATATTTATTACCTATTATACATTTTTTCAAGGTTACGGTGGGTCGATGTATATACTATACAATATATTCATATAGTATATTGTATATAGTATGCTTATACTACATACATAGTATATTATCTATTGTTATTACTTATTAGTTATTACAATAGTACAATACCACGAAAACTATTTGTATTACTGACATGGCCGTTTTCGACCAAAATCGTATCATTCCTTTTCAACCAATTCACAGAAAAAGTTTAATATTTACTTGATGTTATTCATATAGAAAACTATTAAAAATATATTTGGATAAAATGTGTATAATATATAAATAAATAATAAAATATAACTTTTGTCAATAGTTATTAAATTTAATACCTATAGAAAATGATTAAAAATATAATAATATATATTAACATTATTTTTATATAATTATGTCGTATAATTCAAATGTATACATATATTATAAACAAAAAATAAAGGTCAATATTCTGTCCGGTCTAATTTTTGTTAGCGCTGGTTCACTACATTTTGAAGTAATTATTTGAAACTAACTTGACAATCCGTGTATAATATATGCATATATTATAACATAAAGTAAATATTTAATTTTGTAAACGAAAACGGAAGAAGCAATTTTGGTTGAAAAGGAAAATAGTGATATTTTTTGAATTTCCGAGCCTACGTTTATAAATATTTGAAATTTTTTTAACCTTTTTAACCTATAAAAGAACCACTGTAACCTCTATAATGGTCAATATTTGTCTTAAAGTATCAATAACGCACGATGGAATGTTAAGTTACTTTTTACATTTTTCAATAAGTACGACTAAAATAAAAAAATATGGAACACATTTTTTTAAAATAAAAAATCGATGGTAGTAACTTAATAACTGCTATCAGCATTATATTTTCATGACTTTATATTATGAATTATAATCAAGCTTAGACTCAACATAACAAATAATTATTATTAAATACAGACTACGCGGTCATTAATCAGTATTCAGTATTTCAGTATATACTCAGTTGAAACATCGCAAACTTTTTCAATAATCGACTTTCATAACACAAATATCATTTTTATACTGCATCAATAAAAGTAAAGCATAGAAACTGTTGTGTAGTAAAATATAAATCAATCAATGCATCCGATTATCTGATATCGATGTTGGTAACCAAGACTACAAATTACAAGAATGGACTAATAGACGTCATGGAAGAATAGACTTTAATAAAACTTTGTGGGGAAATATAAAAACTAATAATTTTATACCTAATTAAGAAAAATGTAGTTATAAAACTACAACTTATCCTTCTCAATTTAAATATCCTAAAATGTTCTATTGTAATTATCATTATATGTATACACCTATCTATAGGGCTCTGCACCCTGCTTTTTCTTGACTCACACAATCGCACCAGCTACTTTCGTGCCATTCTCTATTCTGTCTACCCATCTCTTCTTTAGTCTTTCTCTACCACTCCTTCTAATTCATTTTCATACCCACTCTCTCTTTCTCTCTGTAAAAACACCTGATGGCGACCACACGCCGGGCGTGTAATATATTAATATACACGTATAATAATATGTTTAAGTAAAGTCAACATGTTCAATATGGGTAAAAGTAATAATAATATGACGTATCGATCCGATTTCAGGTGTCGGACATGCCAGCGCCGAACGTTTCCAGGATCGACACGGTCAGAAATTGCGCGTCGGCGGACGGCTGCGGACCTTTGAATTCGACTGCAGACGACGAAGACTGTGACAGCAGCGGCGCTCGTAGGACAAGACAACGCGGAGCAGTAAGCGGCGCAGCAAAAACGCCGTCCAGCCCAGCGCTGAGCCGCATAAGCGCGAGCTGCGGCCACCTTCAGGTCGCGGGAGTGGAAGATGACGACGGCGCGCGGACGCATGTGGCCGGTAACGAGCGGCCGCCGGGACGCCGGTACGGGGACGCGCAGAGACACCATGGGCTGCCGGACGCCATAGAGGACGCAGTGTATCGGTCGCTGCAGACGAAGCGGCACAAACACCCGGGACTGGGACTGAACGGCTGCTGGCCCAAGTGTTCCGCTGTAGCGTACAAGTCGTTCAACGACCCGGGCCCGACGCAGTGCAGCAAGCTCAGGGTGTACAGGCCGAAAACGTCGTCGTCGGCGTCGCCGCCTCCGTCGTCGGCCGACGAAGAGAAAAAAGAACCGGCCCGGAGGCGTAACAAATACCCGTCGCGGCCCAAGACGTGCGGGCCAGTCATGACGGCCCAACAATTGACCGATATCAAGCTGGCCCTGTGCTGGGACCTGGACGCGCCGTTCGACCGGAACCGACCGCCGCGACCTCCCGACGAGCCGGCCGTGTTCCACAAGGTTCGACAGCAACAGCAACATCAACTGCAGCAACCGTGCGGGGGACCCGCGGCGGGCAAACCACAAAACTCTTCGGCCGTCATGGGCTTCGTGCGGACGGTCGGGGAGGCCGAAAACTGTAACGTAGACGGTGACGGTGACGGCGAACTGGTGCCGGAAGCGCGACGGACGCAGACGCGGGAGTGTCTGATGAAAAATCGCAATCTGTCAGCCGTCATGGAACTGATACCGAACAAAGACCGTGAAGACGGCCGTAGACCCGCAGCGACGGCGGCTGACGGAGACGTCACCGCAGCCGCTGGCGCCGCAGACCGGACTGCTCTCTCGAATAAACCGTCCTCGTCGTCATCGTCGTCTGTCTGTCGTGGCAAAAAAGGTTCCGACGGCAACGACCGAGAAGACGACGTTTGCAAATCTGACCACGACGACGTCAACGACGGCCACCACCACTATCACCATCACCACAAATCGAACAAACCCAGTGGGGTTCAGCACTGTCCCGCCGCCGATTCGCTGTCCGACCCGCGCCGTCCTCGGCCGACGCAACAATGCAATAGCTCAGGCGTGGAAAAGGAACCGAAACTCAAGCGGCACGGCCGACACTCCTACCGGCCTTGTCTAGCCTGTGACGATCCTAACGTGGCCGCGGCCACCAACTTCAAGAAGGATGACGAGTGCGAACACTACAAGATGGCATTCAAGGCGGGCGTGCCCGTTAGCACGCCAGTCAAGCTGCGGACGGCTGCGGCCAGCAAACCGGCCAAGCACCTCAAGGTGCCCAAACCGAAGACCACCAACTCGGACAAGAAGAAATACGTCATCGGCACGCTACTGCCACCGTTCTCCATGTGGCCGGGCACCACAGCCCGCGACTACCCCGAACACTGGAGGCTAACGTCTGTGTACAGGCAAGCGTTCAAGCCGCTTGAGCTGCGCAAACAGCCTCTGCTCCAGACCATTTACCTGTGAAGACGGCGATGGAGCGATGAATGACGGCGATTGTTGTGGATGGGGGTGGGGGACAGTAAGTATATCTAAATGTAAGCTGTAAAAGTAAGACTTATAGGCGGAGATTTTTGGTGGGGGGGGGCCTACGGGAGCGGCTTAGCACTCTTTTAATAATGTATTCACGCTGCTGGAGCCCGCTCAAAAATAAAACAAATACCTAATACCTATTTTACACGTCTAAATTTAAATTTACATAAAATTATTATTTTTGATCTCGAGTGGAGGGATCTACTGGTTTCATAATATGATTTTTATTATTTATTTACTCTTATTTTTTTTTCTGTTATGTACACGTTATTGGTTAGTTATTATAGTCTGGTCCAAAAAATTCATATATATCTCTCTTTAGATCAATAATCCCCTTAGCATGGACTTTTAGAAAGGTAATTTTTCAAAATGCTCAATCATTTTTTAAAAACTAACAAAAACTATCGACAATTTTTTTAAAATTATTTATTTATTTAGACCTGTTGTTTTAAACAATTTAGCTCAACTGTAAAATTTTACTGAAAACGGTGAATTTGTCGAATCATGAAATGTATTTTAATTATTTAGTCATTACTCCTAAAATAATGGTCTATAGGGACTTGAAATGTCTATTAAAATATTGTAACAGTAAGACGGGTGGGGGGTTAGGAGCATAGCCCTTTTATGTTTGCTATTAAATACTTAAGACCCCCTCCCATCCAATAAAAAAAATTGTTCGAGTTCTCCGCCTATATTTACTATGAGTAAGTAACTATACCTAATATATGCATACATAAAAGTGATTGTGCGTTTTTGTCCGGCAACCACAAAAGCTATCGAAGCCATATTCACATATTAGGTTTGGTTGGTGCTCGGCCCAATGACTTATGTATTAGTTAAGTGCTAAATACAATTTTTTTCGAATCAGCTAGCATTATATTAAAAAATAATCTTATATTAATGTTATGTATTGGTGTATATAGACGAAATGTATACCTATATAATAATATATATGGCCGCTTATTTAAGAACCAATCATGGCCAATCTAATAGTATTTCATAGGCCCACTCAAGTTATTACAATTGTGTAGTACCGACACATACTCGTACATGTACAATTTGATTAAATTTGTTTGTTGGCTTTAATCAGGATTTGTTTGATATCGGTTTGCCAACAAATCGTTTTTCCTTGTTGGAGGCTAGAGAAACACAATTTCCTCAGTCTCAAACATCGTAAACGAAGGACTTTTTGCAAAAATTTATATGCGTCTAAATGTTTGCCTATACATACGGACACCTATTTTGTTTGCTACTTAACGATTATGTAATATTTGATACGCACAGGGCTATATATTTAAAAATTATCCGGCCAGGAGCAACAAAATAAAAAACATACAAAAAGAGAAACATTATTAGTTTTAAAAAACTATCTGTGGTGCAGAGGTTAGTTTGGTTTTGATGAATTCCTACCCTAAATGAATCCCTAAATTGTTCAAGTTTTGTGCGATAAATTTGTTAAAAAATATTCGCAAAAATCAGTGGCAGTCTCGATAACCGCGGATAAATAGTATAACGCCATATCAATCATTTTATTATAATATCCTGTACGGCTGTATATGCGTACCTATATTAATAGTTAATACAAAGACACGAGTTACCCACTTATACACCTAACTAAAATTATTTCGCACTCCCCGTGAAAAAATCCTTTGCACGCCTATATACAAATATACATAATATGCAGGACAAACAATTTACAAAATTGTAGGTACCTACAACATATACATACGATTCATGTCAATAACAATAAACGACTGTTTTTTTAATGTATATTTCGCACAAATTTTAAGACTGTATTATTTCACAATATTATACATTGTGTAGTTACATGATAATAATATTTACAAAATGTATATTTTACGTATAAACGTCACGACATATTTTGTGAACGCACTGCATACCACCTACATATAATACCTATTACCTGCGTCATAATATAATATTATAATCTTTGGGACACGTGCGCGAAATGGCAACACGGGCTCGACGTATTGTACTGTAGGTAATATTTTGATATTTGTGCATCATAACAATATAATATAACAAGTACTACGACGACAGGTACCTATTATAAAGTTATAAACACTAATAATAAATAATTATTATTATACATTGTCATTGCGCGGTACCATCCGGTACCAATAATTATTGAATTGCGCGTTATTCGCGAAAAATAGTTATACCAAACGCTATGTTGCTCAATGTTCCCGCATAATATATTATATTAAAATATGCGATATGTATAGGTATATATATATATATCAAACAAGTATAGCAATATACAATACAATTCAGTTGTATCTTTATAATACATATATATATATGTATGTAAGTTGTAACCAATTACCATGATAAAATACCGTAAACGTTATCGGTACACATTATAATATATAGGTATAAGTAAATATATACATATTAAATATGCGTATATATACATATATATAATATTTAATAGGCGAATTTAAAATTATTATAATATTATATAAATACGTTAGAATATATTAGGTAGTAATATAATAGGTAATATATATACGTAATATTATACACACGCACAATTGCTTTTATGAAACGAATGTAATCCTATAATATTATGTTGTATTGTTAATAACTTATTATTATTGTAATTTATAACCAATTTATATATTATTAAATATAAATATATTATATGTATTATTACTATATTTTGCCTATTTCTGCTACTATAGTCATAAACGACTACTCGACGGATAAGACTTTAAAATTCAATATTATATTATGACTAGCTGTCCCGCCCAGCGTTGCCTGAGCCAAATATTAAGTTAAGATTAACTCCAAGTGATTTACATGCGTCTTAGATGCAGCATCTACCACCTAGGTGGGAAATCCACTGCGTTATATCACGGACAATACGCGAGCAGTATATTATCAAGTAAGCAATCCATCCCCGTGACCCCGTGAGGTGCGTAATTGAATGAAAACAAAATAAGGTAGGTGAAAAACATTACAGAGTTGTCATTTTGTAACACCACTCACATATTAAATTTTTCTAGCCGATCCCGTGCACTTTTTATTTCATTTTTAGCTGTTGATCCAGGAATGACTGGCAGCGTTTGGCGCAAATCTCCAGGTAGTAGAATCATCGCGTCTCCGCAGAGGTTCTGATTGCTCTGATTGAATCTCTTTAATTATTTTAATTTATATGAACCAAAAACACGTTCAACTTTTTAGTTTGTTGAAATTATTTAGAAGTTTTTTTGCACGTAAAAAAATGGCACCTTTTATGTGATTAAAACTTAATTGAATTTGTTATTTAATATTTTAATAAAATGAAATATATAACTAATGGCAACCCTATAAATAAACAGAGATTATACATAAATCCCATAGAAAAAAGCATTTTCAGTTTTTCCAATATTACAATTTATAGATCGATTGCGCCACCAGTAAGACATAGGATTTTTCTAACTTTTGTTCAACCTAGGGGTATGAAAAATAGTTTACATCACTCTCTGAGACCTACAGGCTACAGATATACACACAAAATTTCATGAACATCGGTCCATCCGTTTCGGAGGAGTTTGGTAACAAACATTTTCCAACGAGATTTTAATATATTAGATTCTTTTTAATAAAATTTGATTCAACGAGCATCGAGCATGCCCAGAGTCATTTTTTCCTTTAATGATAAATATAATATTTATTACTGTAATTTTACCTAACCTAACCTAACGTAAAAAAAATAAGGGATATAACTCTGGGGGGGCTAGTGGTTAGAGCCCTCACCATAATTTTTTTAATTACCCCCCCCCCCTACAAACCATAAGACATTTAAATTTTTTAGTGAACAGTGAAACAAAGAATCTATTAGTTCTACTCATAGATAACAGATTAAATTAAATATTTGGTTCTACAAAATTTGTCCGATGTCAGTATGTTACACTTTTGTGAACTAAACAATATACTTCTTAAACATCTTATCATATAAATGGTCTAACCAAAATTGTATACAAGAGACAAGAGCATGAATTAAGATACCTTAATTCATGGTCAGGACTCAGGAGCAGTGGCGCCAAAGGTTAGCTAAACATGTAGTCTGGCGAAAAATATTTAAAAATACCACACTATCTAAATAAAGATACCAATGGAGTTTTTGGGAGGGGGGGGTGAGGTATGGTAAAAATATGAAGCCGCCACATTCTAGATTTTCAAAAGACGTCAGGAAATGCACAACCTTCAACATATTACGCGTTCGGTACCACTGGTCAAGAGCAACATTAAATGCTGTTATTATTATTTAGTTATGAAGTAGTAGTAATATCATTACAATATTCAAAAAATATGTACGGAGAATTTTAATTCAAACAACGATCACTTTTATCATTAAAAATGTCTAAAAACAATTAAAATGTTTGTAAAAAACATCTAAACAATTTAAAGAGGATTCGTGAGGCATAAATGCATACTCTTGCAGTCTTGCATCCCGCAAATTACATTTCTGAATAAGCAGTTAAATTAATTATTGATTTTTTTTTTTAAATCATTTGAATGCTTTGAAATTGTTCATTGTAATCAATGTAATATTATAAAACAATGTACAATTCATAAAATTTGTGTCATTTAATATTTTGAAAACAAATTTAGCCAAAATCAAATATTACATTGATGTAACTAATATAAATTACAGAGTATTAAACAATTGTTTTAAATACATTTAATGCTTGACTCTTATAAATATTAAGTTAAATAATACAATATATTAAAACATATTTTATAAATTCTGAAAATTCCATTAAAATAGCACACATAAAAAAGTAGCAATGCCTTTTACCTATTAACATTTAAATTATTGTTATTAATACATTAGTAAGTTATAAACAAACTATAATAAGTTTGAAAATACTATCATTTTTCAAAAAAGTTGTAAAAATGACACATTGATAGAAAAAAATACAACTATATGTTGAAAGTTCTTCAGTATTGGATAATTAGTAAAACTAATTTAGTTGTAGTTTAGTTTTAGTAAATATTTCACCATTTGTTCTAATCCAGGGATGCTCAATGACATCAGTTAATGGGAGTCTAGACTTAGGAACTTTAACCAAAAGCTTTGAAATCAAATGTGTAGAGCTTTCACTCATATGAGGTTTAAAACCATACATCACACCACGAATTTTTCTAAATGTCTCTGCCTGTTCTGAACTCTCAAAAGGTGGTGATCCACACAAAAATTCATAACACAGCACTCCTAAACACCAATTATCAACATACTCATTGTATGTTTGAGAATCAACCATCTCTGGTGGTAAATAATCAATGGTGCCACACATGGTGTTTCGACTTTTGGATGGTGCATGGACAGACCATCCAAAATCTGCCAACTTAATAACGTGATGACTAAACAATAGGAGATTTTCTGGTTTTATATCTCTGTGAATAACACTTTGTGAATGACAATACCTTAAAGCATCAGCTACTTGTCGTAAATAATATGCAGCTGTTGGTTCATCAAAACGTTTATGCGGCTGAGAGTTCAATACTTTAAATAATTCACCTTCTTGGGCAAATTCTAAAATTAAATATATTTTCTTTTCATCCCAAAAATAAGTTAACATTTTTAAAATGTTGGGATGACTAAGATGCGTTTGAATTTCAATTTCTCGACGCACTTGATGTTCCATATGATCATTTACCAACTCTGATTTAAACATCATTTTTAAAGCAACCATATATTCTGTATTTTTTTCCCGAGCAAGATATACACGACCAAATTTCCCACGACCAAGTGGTGTTCCAATTTCAAAATCATTTAGTTTCCACTGAGGATTTGAAAGTCGTTTTGAATAAATTTCTTTCATTGTTTTTTCTATATGTTGAACAACTTTATTTTGAGATTCAGATTTATGTTTTTCTCCAACCCCAGTCATTATAAGAATGTAATTGAATATTAACAAAAATATAAGCTGAAACAATAAAAAGTATCAGTTACAATCCATTAACTAAATATAAGTCTATTATAACTAAGCAGCCATACAGCATTAAGTCAAAAAATAATGTTCATTGTTTATAAGAAGAATAAAATAACAAATAATATTACGTTTTTAAGAACTTATATTATACCTACATAATATATATTCAATTTACTCATATTGCAAAATAAAAATGTAAATAAATGTTAGAAAAATTAAGCTTTAAGTAAACACTTAAATATGAGTTTGTTTTAATTATTCATATTTAAATAGACCTAGGTACAAAAATAACATACTTTATTGTTACAATATTTTAGATGTGGGAAACGACAAATAATTTTACAAAACACAATATAACAACAGTAACTGCTTGTTCCTGACAATTATATTTAAAAAAAAAATAAAAATTGAGATAATAACACGAAACACATTCACACTAATTCAGTTAATAAATGTGGTTTTTTTTTTAAAGTTGAGTGAATGCTTAAGCATTAAGGTATTTATAACGTAATATTTGAGATTCTGAATAGAGCAATTCTTATCTTGTTTTTAATAGGCATGATTTATGTGAAATCCACATATATCCACTGCTGACAATGGATATTATTCAATGATATAATATAGTACCTACATTATACAATATCTACCTATGTGTTGTATTGTAATTATATTTGTGTGTATGTTAACAATATTAAGGTTTTTATTCTTATACAAATTTGAATTGTTTATGTAAGGTATTAAAACTTTGTTTAAGTAAGCAGTAAAAATCAATTTGTTTTAAAAATATGAATTTAACAAATAATCTAAATTGTGCACTAAAAACTTTTAAATTCAGCATAACAAAACAAATTTGTATTGATTCAGATTCATTCTATTTACTTTTCGACCAAATATGCAAATACATAAACTTGTGAGTCCTATAGTAATAGGGTAATTTCCGCAAAAAAATAATAAATATTTATTAATTTAGCTATACCTCATTGGTATATTGGTATTTTAATTCGGTTATATTATGTTACAAGTAAAATATTATATTATACTATGGTCGAACTCTGATGACCAACAGTAAACATGGAGGGATTAATCTTGACTGAATTCGAATTAATAATTATAATATACATTGAGTATAGCACTATGCATCGATAGATTCTAATCGTGGTCTTCTGTGCAAGTTTTCATCACTAATTACCTACTAACAAAAAATTCATCGTAATGGCTATTTACCCGTCCGACGAAACTAATAAAGTTTAAAGGCGCCTTCTCGGCAGATTGGCTGTATTTAATTAACCGACGTTCAAATGTCCAATCCTCGGAGGACCACAGGAAGCTCAAAACTGCTATGACAAAATAAATTGGCACGTCAATCAGTCATAATGTCAGGAAAATGATATGAAATACATTTATACATCATATTATTATACATTAAGACGTTAAGACGTCAAGGAATTCAAAATATGGCAGCGTAAACACAGATAATATATTATCTTTCTATGAGCGTAAATTAAACTTCCAATGAATTTCCTAAGAGAATAAAGAATCAATGGAATTTATCCGATCACGGATGGTCGGCATATTGGTACGATCCATGGAAAATAATATATAACAAAAGCAATTTAAACGCGAAATACTGGTACCAGTATTTACCAGATTTTAATCTCTTTTCTATGACTGGTACTCTTCAAAATGTAATTTTCAGGGCTCCTAAAATATTTAAAATGTTCATATAATTTTTGAATAAATCGTCATTCGTCAACTAGCTTAATTTAAATGTTTACAATTAGATAATATTATAATTTAATTTTTATTAAAAAATTACCTACCGAATTCCGTGCGTAAAATTCTTGTTACATTTTTGTTGTCCTAAAAATTTTCATGTGTTCTACAAATAATAATGCACTTAAAAAAAAATATATTCTTGATTTTAGAATGTTTTAATTAGCTTATTAGAATAATTGAATAGCGTGGATCGGCGATTTCCAACATATTTAGTTGTGCACGAATTTCTAAAAATAACTTTGAGACTAGTGCTTATAATATTAAAATATTGTTTAAAGCGAATAGGATTACATTAGGTATTACAACTATACAGTAGAGGTGTCAATAGTAGATTGCATGACAGTAGGTACGTTTTGGAGAGTTTGTACCATGTGATAATAGTTCTGTTACATAACAATATGTTAAGGTAGCATAAAATAATTAAAACATTGTCTCTGTTTTTGTTATTCTTATGTATACCACGAGTTTCTAAAAATTGGAAAAAATGTAAGTGAATAACATATTATATTTTTACCTTTAGTGAAAGGAGTGGTATCAGAACACATAGGTTGCACACACAGGGTAATTTTTTTTATAATAATATTTTATACGAATACAATTTTATTAATTACCAAGTGATTATTATTTTATGAAATTTTTTTAAACTTTATATTGAAGTTTAATAATTGTTACATAAGAATTAATTAATTTATAGATTTGTAAGTTATACAAATAAAAAATTATGAAAAACTCATAAAAAAAATTTATAGCATATTAAAAATGGACTGGGGTAGATAATTACCCCGCGTAAGCCACCCCACCAAAGGTTAAGGATATTTTCTTCAAAACTACACTGAATGAATTATAAAATTCTACACGTTATTTATGAACACGATTCTTTAATGATTGGAATTTTAAACTGTGTATTTATTTTTAAAAATATTTTGGATGATATAAGATAAATTGTTATTAAGCAATTATTATTAATATTTTTATACAAATTTCTTAATGTATTAATATAAATGAAAACTACTTAATAACTACAATTAATTAGTATGTAATACCTAATCACATACAATATAAATAAAATAAAACTATTAACTATTAAACTAGTACAGTTAAGGGCATAATTGTACTCATTATTTTAGTGTACATATATATAAATACATACTTTAAGTGAACATTGTGCTCAAAGAGCACAAAAGTTTTGCTTATGAACATTACAACAATTTATGTGAAGGTAATAAACTTATTGCCAATATACACATAAAAACTTATTGTTTGCTATAGGTATGTATAAAAATGATAAAATGTAAAAAAAAAACCACAAGTTCTTGAAAACAGTAAAGCAATGTCCATTAGAATGTTAATCTGGCACGAAATAAATATATTTGTATTATTGCGATGGCTTCACAACGTCAGGAAGTGATTTTTCTTCACGAGGTTTTGCTCCTCCAAATATACTTGTATGCTGAGTAGAATCAGCCAATTGATTCAGTGGTTCTTTTATGGTCCTTGGTTTCAATTGTAATTTAGGTCTACCTGGATCATCTAAAATAAAATGTATGTTTGTTATATAAAAAATTATACCAAAGTATAGGGCAATAACATAAGACACTTATAATTTTGTATAATATATAATACACCAAATTTTAATATTATATAATATGCCTAATGATCTTTTTATGTTTAATACTTATAAATGACAAGCCGAATTTTAGTTTTTGAATTTTTTAAAACAAAATATCTTACTGATAAGTGTTGAAAAAACTTTAAAAACGTTAATTAAAATTATTTTTGTTAAAAATTAAATATTGACACAATAGTCTCTTTTTAATGTTATGTTTAGTTAAAAGAGTTAAATACAATATGTGATTCACTACTTTACTAAATTAATTTCTATTTCAATAAACAATGATTCAACATTTAACAATTTATGTCAATATAATTTAGAAAAATATCCTACTTTAAAATACATAATTTCTATTAAAAATAAAAAATTTAAAAGCAACCAGTCGTAATAAAAATGGTATTAGTAAAGAATAAAATATGGTACTTAATAAAAAATATAATATAATTCAACTGAAATAAGTTTCTTGAAAATTAAATATTAAAAATTATCTTATCTAATAGTATTCTAGTATTATGAAATTTGAAGTTAATATGTTTAACAATTAAGGAATAAGCTGTTTTAGAATATTCTAATTATCTATTTTACTAATAACAATATTTTAATTTTAAATTAAAAATATTTTAAATAGTACCAGATAAAAAAACTAAATAACTAAATATTTCAAAACTTAGTAATATTGTATTACTTTACCAACTTTTATTTTTTTCTTCAATACTAAAAATTTTGTAATTCACAATAATGAAGACCATTAATTTATACAAAATAAATATTAAAATGATTAGTCAATATTTTGAACATGCATCAATGATTAGTTTGAATGCAATATTACTAAAAACTAATTTACTTAAGACATTAAATAAAAAAATTTAAGAAATTAAATCATAAGACTTACTTGGTGGTGGTGGTAAACTTTCAAAATCTGGTCTACGCTCAGTACGACTTCCTCCTGGGAATTGTGAACCATTTCCTTGTCGATTGAAGTCTCGTGAACCACTGTCTGGATACCTATTCATGCCTCCTCCAGATTGTTCCATGAAATTACCTCGTCCGCCCATTCCACCACCCATTCCTCCGCCATTTTGATTGCGGAAATTACCACCAGAAAAACCTACCAAAATTAATACATTTTATATTATATCTCATATTTTATAACAAAAGTGCAATCATTACCAATTACTAAAGAAATATCTTTGAAAAGATAATATTGTTATTAATTTAATTCTCATAATTTACTTCAGCAAATAAATTCAGATTGTGAACAGCATTAAATATTAATCATAGAATTACCAAGTTTTATACTATTATAAAGTATATTTCTCATACAATTTCCTCAGCAAATATATTCAGTTTGTGAACAGCAATGAGTATTAATCATAGAAACATCTATTTTATTTTCATAATTATTATGTTGGACAGTATTCTCATACAATTTCCTCAGCAAATATATTCAGTTTGTGAACAGCAATGAGTATTAATCATAGAAATACCTATTTTATCTTCTTTTAATAATTATTATGTTGGACAGTATTCTCATACAATTTCCTCAGCAAATATATTCAGTTTGTGAACAGCAATGAGTATTAATCATAGAAACATCTATTTTATTTTCATAATTATTATGTTGGACAGTATTCTCATACAATTTCCTCAGCAAATATATTCAGTTTGTGAACAGCAATGAGTATTAATCATAGAAATACCTATTTTATCTTCTTTTAATAATTATTATATTGGACAGTATTCTTATATAATTTCCTCAGCAAATATATTCAGTTTGTGAACAGCAATGAGTATTAATCATAAAAACCCCTATTATACTTTATCTCAAAAGATCACTGTTTGCACATCATGAATGATGCTATTGGCGCGCCGAGAACATTTGATTGCATGAACACCAGGACGTTGGTAGGGAAATGCGTTGCACTGACAAAAATTGTTTGCCAACAGATTATTTACTTTTGAAACTAAGTATATAGATCTTATTAATTTTGCTGCAAAAAAAGGAATTTTCTCATACGATTTCCTCAGCAAATTAATTCAGCTTGTGAACAGCATTGAGTATTTATCATAGAAAAATTTAGTCTTATCTTTAATGAATACCAAATTCTCATACAATCTCCTCAACATATTAATTCAGTTTGTGAACAGCAATGAATATTAATCATAGAATTATTAATTTTTACATTATCTTTTTGTAGTAAATCAAATGTTGAAATGTCTCATATATTTTCCTCAGCAAAATAATTCAGCTTGTGAACAGCATTGAGTAATAATCATAGCATTTAAACAGTTGTAATTTGTAAGTAAATATAATATTAAATAACTAAATAATTTTCCTAATTTAAAATATATTTCAATTTGTACTAACTATGAAGACATTAAAATACAGGAGAATACCTATATCAATAATTAGTAAAACGGTAAAATGTAACGGTAAAACGGTAAAAAGTAAAATTAGTAAGTTAATTATTATTTAAATATGTACCTGAATTTTGAGTAAAGTCATCAGACCTACTGCGCATTCCAGGGTTATTGCTAAAACTTCCTGGACCACCACCTATAAAAACAATAATATGTCTATTAATTACACATTTGTATTTAAAATTAATGTTTGAGAATTTGAGATGACGCAACAATGTAATAAGTTTTTTGTCATATGAACATGTAAACAGTAAAATATGGTTCACCTTACTTCAGACGATATATATTATGGTTATCATCAAGCTCAATGATCAATTATATAAATATTAATCTGATCAATATGATAAAGTTTATTTAAATTGTATTTAATCAAGAGTATAGTTACATATAGCAACAGTCTTACCATATATTTGTGTTAGCAATTTATTTAACTCTTAATATGAAATATAGCAATACAAAATTCAGCTTAAATATGAAAATTAGCCTCAAATACACACATGTACGTAATGTATTAAAAATTAATTTAAAACAATTTTTTATTATAGATGTACCTATTATGAAAAATCTACTAAGATACTAAATAAACTAAGATTTGGGTAATAATTATTTTATTTTTGAACAAACAAATACATTAGTTTGTATAAATATTAAAATATGTAGTTAATATGAAAATAAAATAAAGATTAAATCAATCATATCTACTCTACCATTTCACACACTTAATATTTAGTGGTGGTTTACGCACAGGGAACCAAGGCACGTGTCTATATCATTACTTTAATGCTTTAATTTAATTTTAATCGTTATTCAAAAAATTAAGTTTTTATCATGTTTATGTAAGTATTTTTTTTGCTGATGGGTTATATTTTTTCTGATTACGGAGCGCCAATATTAATTATATTAGATAACAATTTATACAAATGCTTAAAAGATGATTATAAATATTTAATGTGAAGATGAAATAATTACCTCTGCCACCCCTGCCGCCTCTATCAAATCCTGATCTTTCATTTCTTTTTCCAGACGCAACATCAATTTTGATTTTTTGTTCTTCAATAAAGACTTCCATTTGAAGTGCTGCTTTCAGATGTTCAAGAGTGACAAATTCAACATACCCAAAACCTTTAAACATATCAGTCTCTTTGTCATGAACCAACCTCACATTTCTAATTTGCAACTAAAAATAACAATAATTTATTATTTATTAACAGATGAGTACACTATAACATAAATATAGGTATTTGACTAGTTGAGTTTTGTTCAAGATAGTGGAAGATACAAAATATTCATCTTGCCAACTACTAAAAATCTAAAATACTTGAACTAAGCAATACCTGACTTTGAAGAAATAGGTTTTCAACATCTCCTTGTGTTATTCCTTGCGGTAAATTTCCCAGATAAGCCACATATGGCGGACTACTGGGTAATGGTTTGTTAAAACTTTATAGAAAAAACAAAAAACAATTTATTAATAGGTATTTATATAAAATTAATATTTAGAATAAAATGATGCAAATTAAGGTTAACATATAACTTGCATATTTTGTATTATTAATTTTAAGGGATACTACATTTATTTGTAACGAAATCCAAGCACAGGTACCTTAGTTATTAAAATATGTATACAATATCATTAACACATTGACTGCGTATGTCTTTTTACAGTTCTTGCCCAGTGCATATGTAAAAATATAAAAATTATAATAAGAAACTGCTCTTATTTGGTCATACGTCCAAACGGCTTATGAATGCATATTTTAAAACATGCATTTAGCCATGCTAAATAATAATAAAATAACATTCAGCCACGCGTATTCAATAATATACCCTTTACTTTAAATATACATAGGACGCCAAATGCGTTGTTGAATAATCCTCATGACGCCAATTGGCGTCAGTCCGCAGTCAACGTGTTAACTTGGTATAGGTACCTAATACCTATATAACCTTTTTATTGAAATCTGAGCCATAATTAGAATTTATAAATAAAATACATAGGTAATGGGCCATAATAAAACAGATAAGTAATCTTAATTTGTACTCAATTATAACAACTACTATTAAGTGTTTAGCTTTTATTAGCATTTGTAATTGTTTGGTTCTTAAAATGAACATTTACAATTTAATCGTGTGATTATGCTGTTGCATACTGTAAAAAGCATGTGGACAAACTTCATATTAGAATAAAAAATAATTTATTTTTATAAAATCAATTGACTATCAGAATGGACGCAGTTCTAAGTCACCAAATCAGTGTAATTATTGGTAAACATATCTGACGGTCGGAAATCGTTTTTCAAAGTTGTGTGGTAAACGGTTTGGAGAGCCCATGTAAGGAAGGCGGTACTGCTTGCGCACGACCACCGGTTAGAAGTCGGCCGAACAACGAGAAACCATCCGACGGCTGCCGCCCACCCGAGTAGGTAGTCGGAAACCGTTCAGCGGCCACTCGCGGATCGATACGCGACGTTCGGACGGAAAAAGAAAACGACGGCGGTAAATGGTTAGTTCTATTGATTAATAGCCGGCCGTCGAACGTCACGCCGTGTGTTTGATAATATTATGATGGTCGTATAGTTTATACCTGCTGTTGTCAAAGTCGCTGAATGCACTCCTGCCGGCCATGGTCACGCGGCGCGGTTCGGAACGGTAACGAAAATATCAAGCAAACGCTGTGGCACACACACAAACACGCGCGGGCGCTCCGGATCTGATTGTCGTAGGACGTTTCGGAGAACACAAAATAAACAGAATGCACGTGGCCTGCGTAATGAACGAGTGAATTTCCGTCAACAGCAGCAGAAAAAAATTACAATAAGTAACGGACACGGTTTTGTATTATCGCGGTGGCGAGTGGAATCGCTCACTTACAAGTTATAGGCAATAGCACACCGTCCCCAACGCAATTATATTAATAATAATAATAATAATAATAATCGTGCGAACGGAGAAACATGAGGTTAACCATGGAGGAAACGGTCGTACGAGCGCGTTATTCCATGGATGAAACGGTCGAACGAACTCGTGACTCGTGAGTCTTGATAACAATGGTGACTAGATAAGGAGACGTCTCAAAAAACATCAGCTGTAAATTTGTCAATGGCCCAATGGGGTCACACGATTAAACAATTGACGTCCACAGGCTGCGCTACAGTCGCCCACTCGCATCCGTTACACGTATCAATATTAATGAAAAATATTTAAATATTTCTAATATCTATGATCACACGAGCCTACAAAATAATAAAATATGCCTTAGATTCGGATGGACCATCCCTTAGATCCATAGACATATTAATAAATATTTATTAATATGTCTATGCTTAGATCATATTCTAGTATATACCATGAACTAAGATATACCTACATCTCTTAGTTCATGGTATATACTAAATTACTAGAATATGATCCAAGGATCATCCGATGGTAAATTGGCAAGTATTGCTGATGCGGAGCCACTGATGATGTTTCATCATAGATACTATATAAATCATATATTATCTATGACGTGTTTCATGCATTTATTCGATATCAGCTACTTCGCTGATAAGTGATAACGTCACAATTGCCGCGTGAATTTAAATATTATAATAATCACATTATTAATATATAAGTAAATAATAAAATTGAATATTTTAATTTTTATGACTTAATTGTCTTCATTTTCGGCACTTGTAATACAAAATAAAAAATATCAAAAATGATAGTTCTAACACGTCATACAAAAATAATTTATTGAACTTAATTTGTGTTCATGCATAATGTATTATAGTGCAACACACCTCATTCATGGTTAACACAAAGTGGCTGTCGATATTTATACCTAATCCTATCCCGTTAAGGAGTAGTGGGTTAGCTAATCCCCTACACGAACCGGTCTTGTGAACCGGGTTGTTGGACTGATATAAATAAAGTTTTCTAAGTTATATTTTACAGGTCCTAGAAACTTATGACCTGCGTTCATAAACTAAACACAATGGTAGTCGATATAGCAACGTATACAAAGATTTATTGTTTAAAATAGTAATAATATTACACAGTACACTATCACCTGAGTAACCCTGTTCTTGAGGGTAGTATATTGAAGATCACAGGAGTAGCGGAGTACGAGTTGAATTAATTATGATAATACGTTATGATTTAATTATTTGGTAGGTTATTATACCAATAATAAATCGAATGAAATTGATATTAAATGAAATGTTAAGATATGAAAGAACGCTTGTCTTTACTTCGCGATTCAAACCCGACTGCTGGCTATGCCAATAATATAATATACGCTCGTACTCGGCGATCCTGTGTTCTGCTAACCTAAGCAAATTCACAAAGAATCTGATTGCGACGTAAAATGACTAGTCAGTAATCTGTAAATCGTTACAATAGGAACACAATCATAGACATAATGACTAGATAATAAAAATAACTTTAATTCAATCATGCATTGGCGCAACTAGGAGATTCCAGGTGGACTTGTGCGTACTCAATAAATTATAGACCTTTTTTGTAGCTTGATTGTATTGTATTGTATTTATATTTAATAGTAAATATTATCAAAAATTCGTAGACGTATTTTACACGGTTTTCAAGTTGACGGCCGGCCGTCTGTATAACCGATTTCTGAATCTTATTACTTAGTTTATAGTAAGTCTAATCGTCTATGTTCGTATACCTAATTGTTGCTTAGATTTCTTGAGTCCTTATCCTAGTAATTATGGCGAGATGCCGAGATGGATGCCAATGGAGTAATGACGCGTCATTGCGCGTGGAAATTGCAGTTGTCGGCCAACAACTAATAAAAATTAATTATTTTTCACTATAAAATAGTTTTTTGATTTTGTAAAAATTTAAACTTTTAAAGCTTATAAAATTTTTTAACTGTTTGCTGATGGAATTTTTTTTACGATTGTCGTAAGCAAAACTTTTGTAGAATCAGTGTTGAATTTTCAAACCTTAGCTCATATGAATAAAAATTTTTTTGGAAATTATAACATTTGTAGATGGAACCGACTAACCTGTAAATGCTTGTTTAAAATTTTAAATTTCTTAAGTTTTTAGTTTTTGGGTTACAGCAAAATAAAGAAATCAGTTTTGTCAAAAAGTGGTTTTGCATAAAAATTCACCTTTTCCCTAATTTGGTTTTTCCTGACACTTATGAAAACTACTGGAAATTTTTCCCTAAGTACCTACTAGTTGCAATTTGAGACCAAAAACTAGGGGCAAAGTTAAAAATAAGTACTTTTACTGCTCCAAAAAGTGATGACACAAAAAAAAAAGAAAAATAAACACACAACTTTGTAAAATCAATACATTCATCGCTCTGCTCAGAATCTAAAAATGTATTTATTAGATTTAGAATAGGTACAAAATATTTTTCTGTCTTAAAACATTTGATTTCAGTGCTACTACCAAAATAAAGCATTTTATCAATCTGAAAACTATTACAGTTTATAAAATTGTATAAAAAAACACAAATATAAAGTATTATTAAAAATAAAACTATAAAAGCTTAAATTCTGAAGTAAGAAAAATAAAAATATAAAATCCTTTATATTAATAAATTTAAAACATTTATTTTTTTTTCAAGTTTTATGACATACAAAACTTTTAAAGTTATGAAATAATTATATACATACAATTATAAAAAAACATCTAAATTATACACAATATTAATACCTTAATTATATGTAACAATGTAGGGGTATATTATGTGAAACTAGATTAATTTTTGTATCACAATAGTTTATCACTTATATTTTTTTTGATTTTCTGAAAGAAAAAAATGTTTTTGATTCATTAATTATACAAATAGTCAATAGATATAAATTGCTAATAAAATGTTATTACTTCCAACTAATTGGTAACTGGCTGTAATATTTTGAACATACTTTGATGCAAACATTAATCAGATTTAATGTGCGACAATCATGGATTCTTGTTTTCCAAATGGAATTTTTCCAGCTAACTTTAAACCTGCAAAATATGTCTTACCATGTTGATAACCTACTTCCTAGAAAATAAACAATACAATTTGTAGATTTTTAATTTTATGCATTTAACTTTTGTAAGAGACAGGACTACAGGAGTTACAAATAAAATAACTATAAGATATCGAAGATAAATAGTTTACCATTAATGTCCTAAAATATTGTATTAATCAATGATCTTATAAATGATATTTATGGTAGAAAAATCAATTGATGTAACTCATACTGTCAATAAATTAGATAGGTTTTTTACTGACTATGTTAAAAAAAAAAATTAAAAACATTATTTTCAAATAACATAACTTTCAAATAATTTTATTTGTTGAAAATTAGAACAAAAAAATATAACATACTATAAATCATATTTAACAAAACTATGAACATTGTAATCACAATTGATTTTTTTTTTTTAATTTTGTAGGTTAGATCACTTGACTTTTCTACAGTTGAATTATTGTTATTTAATTTTTAACACCAATATTACCTTTATTTCTTCAAAACTTTTGAATTGAAGTGTTTTATATTTGTCAATAGGAGGCCTTATATATTGACAATAATCACTCGTTTTTACCTCCTTTGATTAAGAGATAGAAAAAAAATGTTAATAATAAAAATGTTAACAATTATAACAAAACATTCATAAAGAGTAGAACTTTACCTCAAGTTGACGAACACATGAAACATACGCAAGTCGAGATTGTATGTCTTCCAGATTTGGAACTTTCACTGATGCAGTAAAAGGATTAAATCTTTTCCACATTAACCAAAATCCAGACAAACTATCTCCATAATTGGTAAAATCCATATCATCTTGAGATCCAACATCAATAGCGAGAACATGTTTTGCTCCAAGGTTACGCATAATGTCGGCTACATTATACACACATTTTAGTCAGTAACAGTTAGAATTTAATATTATAACTAAAAAATAAGTTCTTAGTTCAATAATATTTTACTTAAATTGATTATTGAAATAATTTTAATCAAATATTAAAAAATAAATAGTACTACTTTAGTAAATGTTATTTTGATTATTGGAGTATGTATGTGCAATTAAACTAACACATCAATAACACATTGATGCAATCGAATAATAAACATGTATATAGTATCCCAAAGGTGTTTGTTGTACCTTTTTTTCTCAAAATACATTAATCCGATTATCTTCAAAAATATCAACTAATGAATGATACTTTAGATTAGATTATCAAATACTAACCTGGTACATTGTTTACATAACAGCCATCAGCAAGTAAATGTCCATCATCGGGATTACACATGGGAGGAAATAAACCAGCAATTGACATACTTGCTCGGACATACCTCCAAACACAACCTATTTACCACACGAATTAAGGTCATCCTGGCTAAGAAAAAGGTTTAACCATAAATGCCTATCGCACATACATTCTCCAATATCAAATAAGTAATTACTACATATTTATTAGGCATTTTTGCAATAAACTAATATGCTTAAAATAGCTTTCATGCTACATAACGAAAATTTGAGCATTATAAAATGTAATTTAAGCGTTACACCATTTGTTTTGTTTAAATTAACTAAAGCTGTTTGTTTTATGTTAATTTAAATAATCTATTAATGTAAAACTAGTAGTTAATATACCTGGTAAATTATTTATGTATCCACCATCTAATAATAAGTGCCCATCAATTGGATCGCATAAAGGTGGCATGTAACCGGATAGAGACATTGATGACCGAACATAACGCCACAAAGATCCTAGAATATAAAACTGCTTATTCAAAATAAAACAAACTATCAAAAAAATGTTTGTTGAAATTTTTTAAATAATTTGAATCATCCAAACCCAACATAGCTTTGTGTAAATTAATTTTATTAGAGAATAATATGTAGTAACTGTTAATATGTATGTGCGATAAACATTTTTATATGTTAATCTATGTTTTAAATAAATAAATGTATTGAAACTGTAATATTATACCATTTAAAAACATAATTAATATTAATTGATTAAGATCAAATTTCTTTGAAACTATTTAGTTTGTTATGTACACATGGTATTGTGTGCTTACAAGAAGTATATCAGTAATAGTTGATCATAACTCATAAGACATTTACGTGACCTAACCCGTAACTATTTTTCATAAATATCACTATCAAAATGTATAATTATTATTAATTATCTAAAGTATTTATTCCTTATCACAAATCAACATTTCGAAAAAATACTTAAAATTTTCAAATTAATATTTTAGAAGTTATACAAATAAAAGTAATTTTTGAAGCACATTTAAAATTCAGTGTACACTAGAATTTTAAATAAAAATGTATTTATACCATTTGTACAAATGGTATACTTATTAGCTTATTATTAGAAATATGAAAGAAAATCAAATGGATTAAAAGAATATTTAAAAAAATCATAGGTAATAGTATTTTACAAATCCAAGAAATAAATATTAAAATAAAATATAATCTATTATCAAATCTAATTTTGTTTGAATAAACTCAAATAAATATGCTATACACATTATACACAATAGTCATTAAAAAAAACCAAAAAATATTTCAAATTTTTATCTCATATAATATTATATATATATATTTATCTAATATGTTTAAATAAAGAATTAGTTATACCGTGAGTATGAATTCGCATTTTACTGGCTGATATATCTGTAGTAATTGTAAAATATGGCAACCACAAGTCTTCAATTTGTGTTTCTCCGAGAGCAGAAATCAATGTATGATTAAAATATTGACCAGTTAACATAGACGTAGATGGCCAAGTCAAATCTAATACTTGCCTCCACCGATTTGTCATCGACTACAAAATAATTTTGAATTTATTGTTTAACTTTTTTTTTAATGCATTAATATTATAGTTTATATGTTATTTTAAATTTAGTTAAAACATAAGAATATTTTTTTATACCTCAGCCCAAGAGCTAGCTTTCCGTGTCATTCCAATTATATCTCTTTCTCCACACCATACAGCTCCCATAAACGCACCAATACTCACACCACCAACCATATCTATGGGAATACCAGCTTCCTGATTAACAAAAAATACAAACACATTTTCTTATATAATAAAACTTTAAGCAGAAATATAATAATAAAATAATAACATACTTGTATAGATTTTATCATTCCTATATGAGCAGCTCCTCTTGCTCCTCCTCCACCTAAGACCAGACCCACGGAAGTCCCTGTTAACCATCTGGCTAAACGAGAATAATCTGAATGTATGTTGACTTCTGTTTGTAATATTTTTTCATATTGATCACACTAAATATATTAATATGTGTTATATTATTTATTTATTTAGATTTTATGAAGATCACTGTAGTTTTAAAATGTAATAATTGTTTATCATAATTATTATTTAGTAAATTAGAAAAAGTATTTATTAAAAACCAGCAGAAGTTGCTTTGCTTTATAGTAGGAGTTGATTACTCTTCATCGAGTAGATCACTGAAATGGATGTATTAAATTTGAATTCAATGACAACAATTCTGAGGAGACATTTTGTCAGCCAATTTTTCTGTTTTGAAAATTTAATTGTTCCGGTACAACATTCCAATTTAATCAAATCAGTTTATTAGAATAACAATGGGGACATCTAGTATATTAAAAATATCTGCTACAATCATAGACCTTATATATACATTTTATAAAATGTTAATTAGTATATTGATAAGTACTTAGTAGCTTCTGTCCTAAACCTTAGTATAAGGTATACTATACAGACCTTAAGATTATTAGATTATTATCTATGATTTTTCCGGTAAACTACCAAAAAGTCTGTGGTTAAAAAGTCTGCAGTAAATCCTAGGCTTCTAGTTATCACTAACAAGTTAAGATATTGCCAATATTGGGACATATGAGAGACTATTTGTTAATTTTGTCAGGTAAATCATTTAATTAAAATGTATATTAATACTAACTGGAAAGTTAACTGTGCAACACAAGGTATTTTTCTTTTTACATAATTATATGAATCTGACTTTTTACAGAGTTTCAATTTTTCCATACACTTGCCCAACGTAGAGTTTTGATGTCAGACTGTCTTATGCATAGTGGAAATGAAGGGATAATTTTTGATCAAAAACTATTTTTGTTATTTTGATTTTCTATGTAGTATTATGAATATTATGAGATGGAATTATGAGAATAAATAATATAATTTTATGAAAATTATACTTAAATTAAAATAAATATAATATATAAGTTAATAATGTTTATTTTATTTTATACCTTTATGCTATATCTGTTAAGTTAACTACACTTTTGAACCTTTGGTATAACCTACAATCCAATTTGGGACTGCAGCCCGAATAAGGCCTGCTAGCATGTTTTCCCTTAAGATTATATAAAAAAATTGTTTAGGATATCAATTAATAATTATATCAAGTGTAGATTACAATATACCAATAAAATTATTGTAAAGCAATGGACTTCTAAAATATGAAATCTATACTTTTTCCAGCAAGAAAACAAGCTGCAGCCTGACAAAAATCAATTTTTCTACACATCCCATTGCTACAACCTGTCATAGTCAAATAGGTCACAATAGCAGGGTGTTAAGTAGGGATGCGTAGAATCAGCATGTTATCTCGCTGAACAGAGTATACATTATTAATTTTAAAACACTTACTATTACTGAAACAGAACGTTTAGAAAATATACGTTTAGGACACTGTACATGGTGGTGGGAAGAAACCCATGATCTAATATTCAGCCATTCAACAGTATTAGATGGCAAATCTGAATCTTCTCTATGAATCAAGATTAATTCTTTATGGGTACGTAATGCTAGGCGTTCAATATCTTTTTCATACTAGAAAAAAAAATTTTTAATTTGGTACATAAAATATAATACTTATAGATTGACACAGTCAAGTGGTTATTCACTTTTTCAAATTGTCAATTCGGTAACATGTGACGGGACAGAATATGGCGGTTATGAAGGAATGAGTAAATGAAAATAACAGTGACAATGGTATGTATGTTTAGGCGTGTGTGAATCATTAATGTCAATAAATATGAACTTGACAAGAAAAACTGGTTAGGTGTAGCGGAAAACATTTAAAACTATAAACATTATCCATAAAAAAGTTTAAAATGTAAACTTACTTTTCCTAATGTAGGTTGTTTATTTCCTAGAGTGACAAGCAATATACAATCGGCTTGTCGAATACAGCGCTGAGTCCAAGAAGAAAATGAATAATCACATTGATAAAGTGCAATCTTATATTGGTCTTCTTGCTGGGCTAACCATGTAGTCAAGCGGTACTCATTATTCAAATCCATTATTGATTTTCCTAATACACTTCTAACAAATTCAGAAGTTAACCGCAAAGTTGATCGAATAGAGCATAACGAGTGGTAAAGTTCATATGTAAAACTTGTTAATGGTACATCATCTGATATAGGCACAATAGCAATAGTTGAAAAATTACTTTGTGTTGGTCTTGTATCTAGTGTTTTACTAATTGTAGGCTTCTGCCAAGTGCCTGGAATTTAATAATTTAAATGCCAACAACAATTTAACAATCTAATTTTTAAATATAAAATTAATTATTGGTTGACCACTAAAATCATATTATTATAATATTATTCTAAAGAATGGAGTAACATAGGATTAAAAAGTATACATTTTTTAAAATTACCTAAAATTCTATGTCCCAAAAGATTAATAAGCGTAGAAACAACTCCAGGAAAACGTTTTTTAATTGCATTAAATAATCCTTCTGGTAATTTGGCTAGTTCTGAATCTCTAACTGCCATAACTGTTGTTCCTCTAGGTGTTTGGGTAATAACTTCTACCTAAATAGATATAATAAATATTATTATAAAACATGGTAATAATAGATAGGTAATAAAAGATATACAAATTAAACAAAATAATGTTATTTTTATTTTGTAATTTTTATAAATAAAAATCCAAAAATGCTACAAAGAACCAAAATAAAGCTGTTTAGGGTTTATTTAAAAAATACTCAAAAAATTGAAAATGATTTTATTAGTTTTTTTAAATTTTATTTGTTAAGGGACTATTGCATTCTAGATTATTTTTTTATGATGAATATCAAACAAAAATTTAAAAATTAAAAACTCACAATTCCTACAAGATCTCCTTTTCCATATTCAGCAACCAATTCTTTTTTACCATTTTCATGTGTGATAACAGAACGCAACCGCCCACTCAATACGATAAATGTACTGTCCGATTCTTCACCTTGTCTGTAATAAATACACAAAATACAATTTCGTCAATTTAACTTCTTGTTTTTTTAGTATATAGAGTAAAGTATGTATTTAATATAAAATATTGTGACAATGATTTAAATTTAATTAGTTTAAAATTTTAGATTGGTAAAATCCTTGTTTAAGTATATGGCTTACTTATTTACAAAAAATTATTTTATATACCACAGTGTTATTTAAGTTGAGATAAATTTTAATATAGATTATGTTATAGTTTATTGATTGTACACCAATAAACATGGCATAATGACTTCTTTAATTTTTTTACTTAAGAAAACGCTTACCATGCAGTGATGTTTCTGTCTTACAAAGGTAAGACATATCAAATTTGAGTTCAGCAAAACCAATTTTATGTTTTTAGTTATAAGAATGAATAAATTGACCTATTAACATACTTAAAGAGAACATTATTTGTGCTTAAGCGACAGTTTTTTTTGATATTTAAAAGTTTTAAGCGAGATATGAGCATTTTTAATTTGTAATATTTAATATTTTACATACTCAAACTTTGCATACAAATTTAACTATCGAAAAAAAACCTATAAAAGCACAGAATATCCTTTACCTTTAAGTTGGAAAATAAGAAAATTCACTCTAATATTTAAACTAGCAACATAAAATTGGTTTGTAAGATGGAAACAACACATGCATGGTAAGTGTTTCCTTAAGTATACAAATTAAAAAGTATGCGCATTGTGCCATGTTTTTTGGTGTACAATCAATAAACTATAATATTATATTATATTATATACTAGAATTGATTTCAACTTAAACAATATTGCCACATTTCATAACACTACAAAAAGATCTTACCAAAAACTCCGTTGTATATTTGTACCTATAAAGGTAAAGAAATAATTTTTAACTTGCCTATAAACTGCACGTCCACTTTCAATAAACAACCAATCCAATGCAAAATCGACTTGACGTACAAATGATGATAACCGAGTAACCACTGTATTTGCTATAGGTAAGACAATTTGTGGTTTCACTCTCATAATCCTGTCAAAATAATATTGAACAATTTATTATTTGTACATCATAATTGTCATAATATATTATTTAAGAATTGAATTATATTGTAATAATAATAATGTTTAATATGCTATAACTAGGGTTCAGGACTTCTTGCATTTTCATGTATTTTTATGGAGAATGTAGATTATTCTAGGTAAGATAAAAATTGGTTTTGTGAAATGGTGAAATTAAATACAGTAACTCGCTAAAGACGGTCTTCGAGGAACAAGTTTAAAAGAGAGTCTTAATCTGGAAAGCATCTTTACAAGTATATTACCCACTATAAGAAATGTCTATACTCTGTTCAAAATGAGATCATGACTCGGCGGCCAAGTTGTGCGCATGGGCGTGGCTTCATTTGGTTGTGCAGCCTCTTGCGCTGCTATGGTGGGGACACAACCTGACCGTCGCTAACAAAAACTGGTGGCCGCCAAGTCACGATCTCATTTTGAACAGAGTATAGTGACCCGTGGAAAAAAGAGTCTTAAGCGAGTTTCACTGTACAAAGTTTGACTTTGCATATTTTAACATAATTAGGAAAAGTGTATACTTGAAAACTTTTTAACACATTAGTGAATTGTTGGCATTTTATTATTCTTATAAATATAAAATTATTTTCGGTAAATATTGTGTTAGAATAACGCTTTGAGAAAAATATTTCCAAAAATAAATAATTACGCCTTAATAATTGTGCTTCTTTAAAAATTAATAATTGACCATTATAACTAATTGGTTTCTTATAATATTTTAATATTTTTCATACTCATAAGTCATTTTTATATGTAATACTGATTTTTAAAATCAAAATAACATTTTTGCGGCATATTTTGGTAATTTTATAGATTTTTAGTGCAATAATTCTTGAACTTGAGTTATAATAGATCATAAATTAAAATATATAATAAAGGTATATAAGGTATAAAGACATTTATTATATTTTTTATCTTTAGTCTAATAGTACCAAAAGATAGATCATAACATGATAATATGATATACCATCATTAATTTACTTTTCTAAAAAGCATAAACTTAAAATTGATAACTTGCATAAAGAAACACCAATTATCAAACCCCCGGGTATAAAAATAACTTATACACAGTTAATGATTTCACAATAATGATTATTATTACTCACTCATAAACAGTATTTCTTGATAATATAGAAATTACACTGGGACGGTCGGCTCGAAACGTCAGAAATCCGAGTTCCCCAGTTAACACAGCTAATCCACCAACAATATCGCCAGGGTGAACTGAATACATATGGGCTTCAGTTAATCCTCCTGGGTCCATTTTTTGTGATACTACCATTGATCCATTTAACAACAAAACTAATGCAGCATCCTGAAAAATGATTTTATTATAGATTATCTCTAAGGAAAAATATATTCTTAAATTTTAATTACAAATAATAAAGGAACCCTATAAGTTTATTCGAAAATTAAATTTATGCTACATTTTAGTATGTTAATATTTGCAAAATATTGTGTTGTTTTTTTTGTAATACTAAGGTTTAATAATTATTAAAATTGTTTTTTGTTTCTATTGATATTTACTGGTTTTTTTTTTTAATTTATACACTTTCTCTTTATTTGGGATAAAACCCTTATAGAATTTAAAGATGATAATAACAAGAATCATACCTTATGAGAATCTTCTTGCATTACATATGTATTGGTAGGAATTTTGCGAATTTCCACTTTTCCTAATAATAAATCTTCATTATCAAGTTGGAGTTTTTTAACAAAAAGTTTCTTAGCAATTTTGAGATACCAATCTTTTTGGTCAGTTTTTGGATCAGTTTTAGGCTGATTTAAAAGTGACTCCAATTGTTTATCATTTATAGAAGTTTCTATACAAATCAAAATAATAATTAAGTTATTACAAAATATAGTTATGAAACATTCTATCTGTACATTTGATTAATATTATTTTATAAATCTTACCTTGTACAAACATAGAAGACTCATTTTTAGATGATGAAATGAAAGGACTCATTTTTTTTTCTTCTAAGCCCTAAAATATAAATAATAAGACAATTTATCAATGTTTTAAATATGCAAACTTGAATACTATAATTTGACAAAACTAAAAATTATTATATAGCAATACAATTTCAAAAAGTATACAAAATATTAACTTGTCCTATGTTTTAAAGAAACGATATGTTATTTTATGAAGAGGATAGCGATAATTAGCCAAAATGTTAAATTACTTACTAACATTAGCTTAATAATAGTTTATTTTTAATAACTGAAAATTTTTTTGTGGTACATATAAATAACTAAAAATTATTGGGTGACAAAAATTTAATTATTTCTTTGATATTATGTTATTATTATTATTCAAAGTACTAACTTTATACAAAGTACAACACACATTATTGTAAAATTAAAACCAATACATTCATCCCTCTGCTCAGAATCAAAACTAAATAAATGTTAATGTAATTTAACTATTATTTATCCTTACATTTTGTACCAACTCAGTAGATAGTCCTAAATACTGATGAAGAGCTGTAAATGTAACTCTCTGTAAACGGACCATAACCACTTGAATTGTTTGAACTAATGAATCTGGATCATCCTGAAAGATTTCTTGAAATGCAGCAACTGGTAATCTTACTATTGTACTATCTTCAAGTGCTTGAGCACTAACAGTTTTATAATTCCTTTTATGACCCTAAATTACACATTAATTCAATACAAATTAAATAAACAATTTATAATACTTGGTCTCGTAGGAGAATGGCCCCGTTTTGTGCACGGTGTTAGTTGAACAAAGTGCTTCTGGACCTCATTTGGTCTTTACTCGCAGATACCAAGTGAACATCCAGTGCACAACTGATTATGTATGTAGTAACAATAAGATAAGTCACGGTGAGGAAATGCAAAAGATTGACAAGTTTAAGTCCATACTTGGGTCCGTTCTCTTGGGAGACCATATATCTAATATTGTTACTTACAGTAAGAACATCAGTAAAACTTAATAATGATGTAACACATTCTCCTGTTTTTACTAATTTTAGAGGTATAATACTGCCATCTATTGAAGTGATATTTACACTAACAAGTCCACTTTGGACAATGAATACATTTTCATCAGGATCACCAACTTTAAACAAATGTGATCCAGCATGTACATTTAAGATCTCAGTATGACGACAGAGTCTTAAAAAAACGGGTTTTTCAAAGTGGCCAAAAACTCTATAATAATAAAATAAAAATAATATGTAATAATATCACATAAAAACTATTGAAATAAAATCTCTAAACAGAATAGTGATTAGAATAGTTCATATTAAATTAAAAAATCAAACTTACCGAATACTCTGTAGCATATAAAAAGCATCAGGAGGAATATTTTGCCCATCTTTAGTTATTAATTCTTCCTCTAAATACTCAGCTGGTGGTTCCAATACCTATAACACAAAAAAAAACGAGACTTTACATCAAAATATACAGTTTTAAAATCTTAAAAAATATAATTAATTATTTATAGTTTTTTAAACCTAATAGCTACCACTTACATATTTGTTTTAAATTAAATTAATTATATCAGAGTAAAGTAAAAATAAAAACATACATTTAATCTTTGAGGTAATGTTTCTTTCCTCATTTGTAATAAACGCCTAGCAAATTTGATTACTAATTTTCTTTTTTTCCCCTGGCCACGTACTTGTCCAGATATACTTTTCACCTTAAACAAAATTATACGTAAATTAAATAATAAACAAGCATAACTATTAATGAAATTCGAGAATTCCTAATAAAGATTCTACAAACACACATAATTATTTTTTATGGTAGATATGTATATTTTATTAGTAGGTATTATACCAATGATTTTAAAATTATTATTTACTTCATTCATAATTATTTATAAATATGTATACCTTTCTCAACATTTTTCTGCCATAGAATAAAACTCTATCACGTTTTCGAAACCTTTTTTTCGGAACAGCACAGATGTCACTTCCTCGAATCACGAGAACTACAAATAAATATATATGTTTAAACAAATAGGAATTGGTTAGGTAAATGACTTGTTAGTTAGTATTTAACTTACATTTTGATTTCCATTTGTAGAAGGCAACTATTAATACTATTATGCTTATGCATCCAACAGTTATCAGCATTTTCTTAAAAAAAATAATAAAACAAAATAATGAGGTGCATAAAGTTAAATATTTATTTCTATAAAAAAATCGAAATTAGCATTTAGTTACAGGTAAATGTCTACTTAAAGGTATAACACAAAATTATAAGGAAAAAATAAATATATATAGGTACTTATCGACGGGTTAAAGGGCACGGACTGGATTTTTTTTATATATAATAGGTATAAGAGCACTTGTATTCCTACTTTAAAATAAATTGTATATTTTTTATTTTTGGTACAAGACTATAAATTCTTAATAAAATTCTGAATATTTGCCACATATTATATAGTACATTTTCTCTCCTGTAAAATATTGAAATGTCAAGTGATTCATATTGAATTCAAATAGTCGATATATTAGATAACGGTTATTTATAATCAGTATAATTCAAAAATTCAAGTCTTATTCAAGTAGGTACTTTTGAGTTCATATAACTTAATAAATGTGTATAAATATGTATGACTGTTGTAAATTAAATGAGAAATATAGGTCAAAATTATTGTATGGATTATGGGTTTTAACAACAAGTTATTTATTAGCATATTCATTTAAAATGTTAATATTATTCAAGTGTTTCTTCAACTAATTAAATAAGAATAATATTAAAATAATAATTGTTTACCAACAATTTAATTTTTAAAAGTTCACTCTACCTATACGGTTAAATTATATTTAATATTTAACTTGAAGAGCAAAATGGTTTTATGTATATAGTATAGTTATAATACCCATAATTTAAAATCATAAAATGTGACAAAACATGTAATTCTAGACAATTGTTATGGATTGCATTATCAACTGGGTTAACAATTACAATAATGCAAAAATGTATTCCTTTGTGATTTTCAACAATAATCAAGTGCTAAGTAATTAATTACACAGGAGGGGTAATTATAGTACCTACATTATGTTATCGTATTGCATTTTAAATGATATAGGTATATTATAACAAAGTATGATGCATGATAGACTATGATGATACTTACTTCCGTTAGCAGCATGAATGGGTAAGTGGACGTTATCCATTGCAGAAAAGTTGAATTATAGATTATATCCTGGAAGGAATCAGAGAAGTCAAATAATCCCATTGCATAAATGTGTTGGCGGTTCGTAAGACAGACGACAGTGGTTACAAATCATACAACGAGCACGAAACGAATTTTATCATATTAACAAATTACAAGTAAAATATTATGTAAAACGAAACATTCATAGGTGTATAAAGAAACTTGTTGTTTGTAATTCAATAGTCATGGGAATACTAGAAACATGCTGAGTACAACTGACTACCACTATTGTTCAACTGCTGTAAGAATCCTACTTGTAAGCTTCATCCTTCTTAGAGCCAATGGCTAGCTATTATAGCTTCATAGAGCCATAGAGGAAGACTATTTTCTACTATGGTGAGATACTGTCAATATTGTAGTATCGTTCACTGTACAGTTCTTTAATCAGGTATCAGTTGTATTTACTATTTATTAATACTATATTTAGATGACCGAATTACACAACAATGATATCGAACATGTGTTTTGGTTATCTCTCATCCGCTAGTGATAAGATCCGGAAAAGGAGTAGGGACTTCCTCGCCCGGAGAAATATATAGTAAACAGAGAATAATAATAATTAATAATATATTGTATTATATCATACATGGAAACAAGCGTAGTGACGTGGTGAATGGTGATGTGGGGGCACCTTCCAACTGATAATGACGTCTGGCGGTCCGAGTGGAATTATGCGAATTCTGAATGTTACGTTATGACATGGCTCGAAACGATATTGTTAGATAAAATTATATAAGTTGTCGACAACATCGCTGTCAACAGACGAAGACACATTTCAGGTACATAAAAAATAATACCTCGAATTTTTATTAATACAACACATTCGTTATTCATATTATTATATGGTGTTCGGTGTTAAAAAGTGTACATGAGTGTTTCTACCCAAAATGATTTCCAAGACGCTTTTAGTTACTTTTCCTATTCTTGTAGTCTTGTGTCATAAATCATTGGCACAATACGCACCAGCACCGCCAGGTGTTAATCCACAATTGTATCAACAACAGCAGCACCAGCAAGTAAATAAATTAATAACATACTTCCAAGTAAATCCATTGTACGTCATATTGTTTGATTAATTGTTTTCTTCTAGGTACCTATTCAACATTTACCTCCACAACAAAATGTTCCTCAACAAATACCTTACCAACAGCCACCACCACCACCTCAGCAGCAACAACAGCAACAGCAACAACAACAACAACAACAACAACAACAACAACCACCACCGGTAGGTAGTTAACACAATGAAATTTATAAATTAATCATAGTGAATGAAATTGTTTTTCATAGAATCCATTTATAATGGTAGTACACTATTGAAATACAGGGTGTCATAATTATAGGTTCAAGTAGGAAAAATAACATTTTTACTTTTTTTTAAAGTTTTATAAATTATTTGTATAGCTATATAAGGTATAATTCTCTTATGTATATAATAAAACTTTGTTCCATACCTAATTTGTTATGATGATTAATAATATTTAATATTTTAGAGTCATGGCCACGGTGCCCAAGGACATCAACCACATACACAACAAGTGTTACATAATTCAAACTTAGCAGAAGAAAGCGAGTAAATATAATTCAAAATATTTTATAAATATTTAACCATTTATACCTACTTATGACATACTTAGTATACTTTTTCACCATACTACATTATTTTAGGCATATAAAAAAACATTTGGATCTACCAACATTAGACACAAGCAAAATGTCTGAACAAGAATTACAATTTCATTATTTCAAAATGCATGATGCAGATAACAATAATAAATTAGATGGATGTGAACTTATTAAGTCACTTATACATTGGCACGGTAATTACTAATTTATTGAGAGTATCGCAAACTGTGATTTTAAATCTTTGTCTAGCACACATGCAACAGGAATTTAAGCGTATTTTTATTCCAACATATTAATTTATTTGGTAAAAGATAAGAGTTCTGATTTGAATTTGATATCAAAGTCTTCATGAGATTGAAGTTTCCGTATTTCAATTTTCAGAAGAGTTAAGATCAAAAACTTAATTTCATTCCTTTTATTTAAACTTAACAAAATATATTTTTTATTTAAAAACTACTCAGCTGAACTTCAAATGACGATTAGAAAAGACTATTCATTATTAATACTTACATATTTTAGAAAAGTGTTTTGCTTTAGGTATTGAGATTTCAAAATGTATGTTGCCAATTGAAAGTTGATAGTGGTTACAAACATAAATAGTGTTGACAAATTAATATAAAATGTTAGAGTTGTATCTTAGATTTTTCATAAATAAATAGTTTTAAAAATGTATGTCATACTTTTTGGAATGAACACCAGAAGATTTATATTATAGGTACTCAGTGTTTTCTTAATTTTTATAATGTTGAAATGTTTTAATTTTAGTTCAAGGTGGTCATGATCCTGCAGCTGGTGGAGCACCTCCCCAAGAAAAGATATTTACTGATGAAGAATTAATGCAGTTAATAGATCCTATATTAACTATGGATGATACAGATTTTGATGGTTTTATAGATTATCCAGAATTTGTTATTGCTCAAAACAAAGCAGGCAGTACTCAGAAACAATCAGCATAAGAAAATAAAAAATATAATTACACAAATAAATATAAATTAATTTTTTTTATTTGAAATTGACTATTACATAAATAATTATTATTGTTTTCAAAGAAGTTAAAATATTAAGTAGGTTGTTTTTAAAATTATTTTTAATTGAAAACTAACTGAGTTAAAAACTACCAACTTCATAAAAACTCATAAATATATATTAGATCATAACTACTTACAAATTGAAATACATTAAATTAAAAATAAATATAATTATTTAAGTACAATTTAAAAAACTAAGAAAGCTCAATATTTTACAAATTTATAAAATTGAAAAAACAAATCTTGAATGGTTCTTCTTGTATTCTATATCGTCATACCTTATTTTTTTTTACAAATATATTTCTTATTTTTTTGATATTTGAGTTTACTCATTAACATTTCAACATTTTCTTCGACACATTCAGATGGTGGCTTATTAATCTTGCGTACAATTAAGTATAAACCAATCAATGTTAAACCTTTGAAAATTTAAAAAACATATTTAAGTAAATCGTTATTCAATATTCTAATACAAAAGTATTACTTTACCATTTAAAATGCTTGGAAAAACAATAAAGTAATTTAAAGTAGTTGAACGGTAATGAATTGCTTCACTGAGATACAAAACAATGGATAAGACCATAGACATAGCACCAATACTGACCATTCTACAAATTAATTATACAAAATATGAAGTTCTAATAAAAAATATTGAATATAAAATCTTTAAAAAAAAGATATATATATATGCTCAATACTAAATAACCATTTTTAATTACTTACGGCTTATAGTGAATAAATAATGAGCAATGTATCAAACACAGGGCTTTAAGGAGCGAAAACATACCCAGCACTCTTGGTAAAGTTAATTCCTCTGTGAATAATTAAATTGAAAAATTAAATTAATGTTCTACCTGGCATATACTTTTATTTTAAAGTTAAAATTTTCAATAAACTATAATCAAAAATATTAATAATTTCTGGGATAATTATTTACCTAATTAACATTTGGAATCACACTCTTGATCTCATAATAGATATAATTTAAAATTATACAAAAACATCAGCTAAAATGATTCCAACAATTGTCAGTTTTGATAAAATAATAATAAATTCTAGCTATTCAATTGCTTTCTTTGTATATTCAATATTCTTAATAAGTTCTATTAACCTATTTAGCATTTATGAATATTAAATTATAACTTTTCTTATCTATTGAATTATTTTCACATGTTCCCAATTTATTTTGTAGACAATGGTTAATAAATAATTTTTGACTTTATAATTTATTATTGGTTCCAGCTATACTTTATTATTGGTATTTAATAATAGAAATACCTTAAACATAATTTAGTTCTGGCTCTTTACCATTTCTGATCATTATTCTAAATCAGTATCAGTAATTATTACATTTTATATTTTGATGTTAAAGTTCTAAACCAGAAGTTTAACACCCATGCCCCACGTATTGCCTGTGATAGGTTTTGATGTGGCCCTATTGTAATATTTCAGAACTATCAATTAATATATTATAAGAAAAAAATATAAAATAAAACCTATTAATGTAAGTTGTCCATACATTATATTGGTTAAATAGTATATTAGTATGTGAATGTGTTATCGTTATTACAACGAGAGCTATGGCGAAAAAATAAAATGTGTGTGGCTCACAACAACTTTTATTTACTTAATGTGGCCTGGTCTTGCCAAAAGGTAGACCGTTATCTTTTGACAACGAAAAATACATCATAGTAAATACTAGAGTAGGTGCTAGACCAACACTTTTAACTAGTTTGCCCAATATAATAAACCTAATAAAAGGCTTGTGAGTCTTAAAAATACTCAAATTACAAATAACATTGCTAGTTACAGGTTTAGTACAGTTTGTGGGACGTAAAAACTATCGTAGGTACCGTGTATAAAGTGTTCATCTGCCTGTAAATTGGTCTGAGTTCCAATGATACATTTGTTCTCAAAAAACGATCGAAACGTTACGCCGAGGTCCATGAAAGCCACAAATGCCAACCACCCCCGGAAAGTGTACAGGATTTTGTCTTCCACCATGATTCCGAGTTAAGCTACAACAACGACGATACATTAACACAATCGTAGAGACACGAGTGTAAACTGTAAATAATATTCTACTCTTGTTTCGAACAACAGCGGCAGACCAAGTCTGTACTCTGTGTACTCGCGACAAGCGCTTTCGGTTCGATCTATCAACGTCAACACACAAAACATACTATATACAATCGGCGGCATCAACAGCGCCGGATTAAACCATTCGTACTAAGAATTTCGGGGCACTGGGGCAAAACAATTGTCGAGTGATTTTCGTTGGAAATAAGACGAGCGTTCGACAGCCAAATTTGAAAAATACTTAAAAACAAACAAGTTTCTACATATTTTTTAATCGTACCTATTGTTATTGTCTTCATTCATGTCGGGGCGATTTATGTCTTGGGCCGTAGGCACATTGCTTAATGGTTAATCCGGCCCCGAGCGACCTACGTCTAAATACTGTTTGTTGTTTTTTTGTAACTTCATCAAACTACTATTATATACCTACGGCACTACGTGATTAATATTGTTAAACATCGTACTATACCTAGCGCGCACCCAAACACACGGCACACGCCGACAGTCTTAAATCTACACGCAACAACGATGGATTATTTAACTATGTTAATTTGTTATTTGATTTTCGGGACGATCGCCATCACTCCTTGCGGGTGTTTACAATTCTCTCGTCGCCGGACGAAAACAAACAAATGCAGCGGCGAGCTGCTTGTCAGCCGCGTTTGGCGCCATCGATCGTCGTACCGAAACGTGAACCGCACGGCATGATAATATTATAGTATTTCGTAGACGAACGACGATTTCCGGAATCCGGATGCCGCAGCAATTCGGAATCAGGGAATAGAGGGCTATACAACTATACAGCACCACACAGAGACTCGCAGCCGCCAGCCAGTCACACCGACACCGACTGGCAAATATCGATTATAATATTGAAAAAACAAAAGTTTAATAAATAATTATAGTTTATTAGTTGAATGTGTAAAAGGTGGTAGGCCAGATGAGTGTGTCAACATCAAATACTCTGAAAGTCTGAAATCAGAAATACTGTAAAGTGTAAGCTACGGACTACGCGGTACATTACTATACATAGTTTGCTATTGAACACGGTCTCGCGGGGGCGTGGCTTACGTTATCAACTAAAAAATATATAATATTATCAATATTATAAAATATAAATTATTTAACAATTTTCAAATATGTAATAACGCAGAACAATTCGAGTTGTTGTTTTTTGTATTAGGTACAATATTTATTTATACAATCTGTAAATATATTTGTTTACAATAAGTATATGTGATGAGGGAATTGTTGGGTTGCAGTCTTGATGTCTTCCATCCGTGATGGAACTTCTTGACAGCTAACAATTTAATCGTTAAGTCCCGGACCATTTGCCTTTTATATGCCTGCTGGGATCACCAGGGATGTTAAGGACAGATAAGTTGCTACGACCACGAGGTCTCGGTGGGTGACCTGGGGCTGGTCGCAATCTGTTAAGGTTGGTTGGTTTAAAAAAAACAAGAACGATCGTTTGGTTTTTGTGTGTCTGTTTTATTTCGCGCGCTATAGAAAAAAAACAAAAAAAAATATACTCTACAGTTTTTACACAAGTTCGTGGTATGGAAAATTATAATATTTGTAAATATGCGCCATGCGGTTCATTGTCGAGTATCGACGAAAAATCCTGAGTCAGTTTTGGTCGACGGTTGTTAGATGAGAGATTGGGAGCGAGACCGCAGGCGCGACTTATCTTCTCGTCCCACACTCTCACCAAGAGCCTTTGCAGGGCGGTGGGGAGTTCGACAGTGTCGCATCGTTGTCCCCGTGGTGGTGGTTGGTAAAAGTGCAGGGGCTAGGGAAATTGGGTCCTAGATAAGTTTGGTACATTTTGAAAGCGGTAAATTGAGTCCCGGGAAAAACAGGTTAGGTTAGGTTAGGTAGTAGGTCAATTGAGTCCCGGGAAAAAATTGATAGTAAGTAAATATTTTGACTTATGTTAAGCTATTTATATAACTGTAGGGCTAGGAACATGAAGCACTAAAAACCTACAATAAAGGAATTAAAAAATTGCCAATAATGCTACAAAAAAAAGCATTTTAACCAGGAAAATGCAACTAAAAAAGACTTGAATATTTTCAAGTTTGGCTGAAAAATATTTTTAATATCAAAAAAAATAAAAATAAAAAAATAATTTATTAAACACATTTTTATATGTTCACACAAATTAATTCTTAGAACAACTAAGCGCAATTTATAAATATAGAAAAAAATAAACTAAAAACTGTTTTATTAAATTTTAGGTAGGTACCTGTTTATTCTATAAATATTCAATAAGACAATAAGATATTTTAATATCTCACAATCATACATCGACAATACTCCGTACACTAGCACTCGAATATAAACCCCCATAGAAATTCCTATAATTAGTAAATGCTAAATAATGTTATTGTAAATTTAGACATAGTAAACAAGTCAATAATTAATATCGTTCTCATTGTGTCTGGACTCCAGACAGTCTACGTATTACGTAACCTCTACTCCCCACTCGGTAATCATTTTGACAAAATCTAAGAATCTATTTTCAGAAATATTTTAATATTTTACAAAATTGCATATTTGAACTCTGATGAATGAGTCGAATTTTGTTTTTGATTAGCTATGTCCTGGAGTACTATGAAAGAAAATGCAAATGCTACAAAATCCTAGCCCTATATATAAGTATGAAATTATTATCGTTAAAAATTATCATTATTATTATATATATATATTATGTACTTGATAAAAACTTCATTGATATTGATAAATTTAAATCTTTAAACTCAAATCCGGTTATAACATTACTGGTGTATTTGTTCATTTGCTTTTATCGTTGGGGAAAAAAAATAAATTATTAATTATATAGTTAATAAAAATACAATACAAATACATGTTGCTATTTCAGAATCATATACATGCAGTCAATAAATGTTCACAAATAAAAATTTTATAGTGCATATTTTTGCATATTCTGCCGTTAATGCATGTTTGCATGCATATTTATAAATTTAAAATGCATATAAATCGTTTTTCCCCGGGGGCCGGGACTCAATTTACCGAGTTAGGGTCATTTGGGACTCAATTTACCAATCCCGAAAGTGCAGACCGGTCACTGCGGTACCTGTACTTTGTACTGGTTTGCTGTTGCGTACCGTCTCAAAGTTTGATAAAAGAGGATTGGGGTGGTAGGATAGATTTGAGTGAAAGCGTTTACCTATAGAAAGTTTTAGCTACTTCTTTTACTGTTGGAATGCAGAGATCATTATGGAGCGTATCATGTGTATCTATGTTTGAGACATAGAAATGAGCTTTTGTGATTTGACGGATACATTTGAATTGGAACGTTTGGATTTTTTTTATATTCGAAGGCTTGGCTGAGCCCCAGAGCTCTATGCCATATGAACATATTGGTTTCAAGAGGAACTTATAAATGAGGATTTTATTGTGTAGATTTATGTGTTTGAAAGTTAAGATTTCTGATCCAATCTGAGCAAGGGATCTTTTAAGCTTATTAGTGAGGTTGTTGAATTTACGTTTGTCTGAGGGGTATCTTGTTCTCTGCCAATCAAATATCTTATACACAATCAACAATCAATAACCATTTTTTTTTAAAACCCAACCATATCCGGGGTATGTGGCTAAAACGGGGAAAAATACAATTAAAAAATAAAATTACATTGATTAATGAAAATATTAAGGACACACGCGGTTGGGGAACAGGTAAGAGAGACGTACTATGGTTTAGACCAGTTTGGATAATTTTACGGCCCGCAAGATTTATCAAACATTCGCAACAAAAAATGTATTTTGTAGAGAAACAAATATCTCACTAAATAAATAAATTCTAATAATTATATTGTCTGTGTTCATAAATCACGAGTAATAATAAAAACAATAATAATTCTTTCCGTTTGTTTTAATTAATTTATTAAACACCAAAACTTTTTTTTGTTTTGTCCAAATCTAATATGACGTGTTTAGTATCCGCCCCCGGGAGATTATAATGTATTTAAAAAGTGGCCCAAGAGATCATCTGAGTTGGCCACCCCTGGTTTAGATCAATATTTTATACGATACAAGTTTTCCTTAGTTTCCCCGTTTTACCCGCCCCTCACCACTGTATTATTATGCCCTGTACGGTATATACCGGTGTAAATAATATAGTATATAGTCACAATAACCGCGATCTAATTCAATTATGCATTTTACGTTTTATTCATCATCATTATTATTATTCATGTTTACAGAAGCTTAACAGAAATTCGTCAGCGGCGAGCAATTATATATGTGCCGCATAAATATACGATACCTGCTGCTGCAAACCCGGCTCCGATCAATATACATTATCCTTAACCTATAGCGATATGCGATATCGTGTCACGAACTGCGGCTGCAGACATCCGCGATGATTTAGGCGAATAACTATACATATTCATAATTGTTATTGTTTTAACTGCACAAAAGAACAATAAATAGTGATGTAGATATTTGAGTGTAGTTTAGGTATATAGACTTATGTATACGACATATAATGAAGATTGTGTACACACATCGCACCAAACCTATAATAACCTATACATATACGCATAAACTCGCAAACGAACATCGCTTCGTTATTATAATTATTTTGGTTTTTAGATTATGGAAAGTCAATAATAGAATATAATATCTCTATGCTTTTGAGATTTAGTTTTTTTTTTCATGAATTAGGTGCCACTGATTATTATAACATATTAGGAAATACCTATACAGTCGTAATAGTCCTGTGAAGGAAAGAGATATGTGTTAACGAACCGCGCTATAACAACTAAATAATATTATTAGTATCCCTTCAGAAAATTATTTTATTTTTTTAACATCGATCACGGATGCAACACAAACACAGCTGTTTTTGAATTATTAATTCAGTATAGTATATAATACGATTTCTGAGCTCTGGGACAAATAAATTCAATTGTACCTATTTAGAATTAAGAATAAAAATTTTTAATTTATTTTATATCAGGCTTAATTATTTGTATTGGCCAGTGCCCAGTGTTTTATTTTTTATATACTAATATTATAAGCGCTTAAATAATATGATAGATTGTAAATATATTATAACTAGGAAACGTATTGATTGGACATGAACAAATAACGTTGAGATGTTAGACAGTAAAATATAATCTGAAACAAAAATTAACCATATTTTATTTTACCTATTTTCAAATTTTTATTCAAACTAAATCAATAATGGACAACGAAAACGAGGAATTATTATGCAAAATAGAAGAAATGGAAGCGTATATACAAAACCTAGAAGCAACACTAAACGCTCGTGAAGACGAAAACTCTAAATTGGCTGACAAGATGTACACGGGCTTTGAAATGCTGGATTCAGTAAAAACAAAACAGGATGAACTGTTCCAAGAGTTGGATAATAAAAACAAAGAACTAATTTGTGAGCTTGACGGGTTCAAAGATATGTTTGAAAAGCGATCGTCGTGCTACCAAGAAGAAATCGACTGTTTACAATATCAATTGGCAGAGCATGAGAGGAAGTCGAAGGAGCTAGAAAATGTCATTTTGATCCACCAGGACGAAATTAAACCCCTACAGGATCAACTGTCGTGTACCATGAAGAAGTTTAACGACTGTCAACGACTATTGAAATCGGAACTTAAAGTAAAAGAACAAGATATAATTTGCATACAAAACACTTTGGCAGATAGGATTACGGAGAATTCAGAGCTGGAGAAAAAATTGAGCTGCGAACAAGACCGTAACGAGTGTTTACAGTCGTCGATGTACGAACTAAGAATTAAGTACGAAAAGGACGTCTGTGGAACGCAGGCAGAGTTGACTAGACTGCGAAACGAATTGAAAGATAATATCGCTAAATTAGAGGAGGCTGAACGTAAATTACAAGAAGCACGTTGTGAAATAGTTAGGCGGAAGGCTGAGTTTAAGAAGTCAATGCAAGAAATAAGTGAAGCTTTATGCAAAGAGAAAAATAAACTGGAGGAGAAAAACGAAAAACTTAGAGCTAATAATAAATGTTTGGTGTCAAACATAGCGTGTATTAATACGAAACTATGCAACTCAATTTTGGAAAACAATACACTCAAATGTCAGCTCGCAGAGCAACACGAATCGATTAAGCTTATGGAGACAATGAAAACCAGGCTACAACAGGAAATGGAAAACAACAAAGAGAACGAAGAGCTGTCATCGAACATTTTGATAACGGAGCGTGAACAACATGCCCGAGAACTTCAGATTTTTGAAAAGAAATTCGAATTTCAAGCTCAGGATGAGCGCGAACTCAAGGAGTTAAGTAAAAAACTATCGGAACGAATTGTATGTTTGAAAAAACTGATATACGTGGGTGATTCAAAAGAATTTTAATTTTTGAATTCTAATTTCTTTTCAGAAATCTGTTGCTCTCTTTCCATTTTATTTTGTAGAATGTTTGAAGTTGTTTACTAAGTTGTTAAGTTTTTTAAGCACTAAATTCACACGAAATTGAATAGGTAGTGAAATTGTATAATCGCACCAAAAAATATGTGAAAATTGTAAAATAAATTTATTTTACAATTTTTACATATTTTTTGGTGCGATTATACAATTTCACTTTTCATTTTATTTTGTAGAATGTTTGAAGTTTTACTATTTCACTACCGCTATTCAATTTCGTTTTATTTACAAGTAAATATTATATTATATTATATTATTTAACAGTAAATAAAACGTAATAATATATACAATATTATAATACTCGTATATTATACACACATGTGTGATCGAATAAAATAAAACAATAAATAATATATACTGATATATAATATTAATGTCTAATATATTCATCTGTAATTTTGTAAAAAAAACGAGTTTTGGGTAATAAAGAAGCACAATCAGAATTCAAACGGTTATAAACAGATGTTGCTTATACCGTGGGTCATAAAAGACTATAGATTCTTAATGACAAATAATGTCCAACCAATCCTGAATACTTACTGTGGAACTATATACTTATATTATGCACACAATAACGTCATGTCGACCATATATTCACCAACGAACACTCGTCGAGCTCAACTTACCCGCGCACAACTTGGACGCAACTACACGAAACCCAAATCCCAATAAACCCATTATTATTATAGAACATTGCGAAAAAATATAATTTGTAAAATTGAAATCCTGCAACCTAGTCAATACGCATACGACATTTATAATGGATAAAAATAAATTGTAATTAGTTAAGAAATCGGTAGACCGCTAGACTTCTAACTAATCCTCTCTTAGATTAAAAAAAAAATAATTTTAACTAATGGTCTTTGTATAATCCATGCTGGAAATAAATAAAATCGCCACACCTCGTGTGTTGCCTTCGTCTTATACAAGCGTATAACATATTATATCAAATTTACGTACCGATTTTGTGTTGTTCGATTTAATGATATTAAAGTGAATTAGCCTACGTATTATATAAGGCTCTTAATGGTGAGAATTTTTATATGAATATTATACTCGTATATGCGGTACGGTGTTTACCCGGTTCTAAAGCAGCAGCAGCCGCATGTACCGCTACCATGGTCACCTCGCACGCGTACTTTACGCGACGCAATCTTCGCGGCCGGTCCCCTCGACACGACGACGGCGTGGCCGTATAATGGATCGTATATACACGGGAAAAGCTCTCTCAACTGCAGGGGCGGTCAAGTCGGACACGAAAGCGGTGAAATCCTTCGCTCCGCCGTTCCATAATATTATTATACGTCTCCTGCACGCCATTTTTCGAGAGCGACCAATCTATTGAACACCGTAAATCTGCACTACCAGTAGAATACTGTATCGTAAGAATATAATAGGTATAGGTACAAAACGCAGTGGCGGTGTGCAATAGTATCCTGGACTTCATTCGTTTTACCCATTTTATTGTAAATACAATATAATATTTTGATGTGCATATATATAAAAAAAAGGACTAACAATAGGACTAACTTCGTCTTCGTGTAAGACTCACCTCTGCGCCGCCGAATCAACATAATATTATTATATTGATGCCACGATATTCAATTTGACAAATATTAATTGGATACAATTTTTTTCCAAAATCATCGAAGATCGTCTTTCCTCGAAGAATCTATTGAGTCATTCAGACAGTAGGTATATACGGCGGCGTGTATATATTGTATTTAATTACGTTTTAAAAGAAAATTTAACTAAATAATAATATGTTCTTCGTGTGCACTTGTTTGCGCTCATCATATACATGATTTTAAATCAAAATAACTTAAAAATTCCATTAATTTCCGGAGATATTGTGTGGCTTACAAAAAAGAAAGAACCACCCTTGTATATACAACGCGCGTATTCACGACCATGTCGGCACGGAGAAAAAGTTTTATTTTACGCAACGAATGAATAACGATCAACGAGCCGTAAACTTAACACAAACATAGGTATATATATATATATATATATACATATATAATTTATATAATATAAAGGCGACGCTTGTTTCGTCTGCTGCGGGCCATCTCATCTATATCCCCCGGCGCGGCGGCGCTCGCGTAAAAGTTTATTAATATATATTACGTAGTCATCGAGCAAACACTGCTGCAGCTGACATTAATAAAAAATTCCAACGGGATCGAGATTCGAAAGTTTTTGTTGCTATAATATATCGTGTCTCCGATAAATTAAATCAATATATGCATCACTATCGCTATCGTATCCCTGCACCGGGTCGCACACTCGCAAGTCACATGATTTCTGATTTTAAACGTCAAAATCAAAAGCTGGCTTTTCCATTCTCTATAGATTACTATAGAGTATAGATATTATATTACAAACGATAAAGTGTTTTAGCGTATTGAATTATATAAATATAATTATTTTCTCCACTTGATAATATTGGAGTATTTAAAATATAATATATACCTACTTATACATTTTTATAATAATTATTTTCGATTTATATAATACAAAGTAATACAATATAGGTCAATTTGATCAGTTAAAAAATATACGGTTAATATAAACAGGGTGTTTCAAAATTTATGTTACAGCCATTTCATCATATTATATGAGTATTCGAAATATTAAAAAATGTGTAATACTAAAGTTTTTTATTTAGAAACATCTAAAATGATTTGTACATTTTGACCAGACTGTGAATCAAACTATGTATATATTGTATGAATCATGAATGGACCAACATAAGTAATAATAATATTTACCTAAATATCAGAATACAAGACGTATTGTTTTTTGTTTGTTTACATAAAACTGTTAATTGAGTATACCGGCTGTACACATAATGATTAGGTTACAAGTTCTCTGGACTATTTTATTTTCACCCGACTGCAGTGTATTTAAATAAGAAACGATTCGTCGATCGAAAAGTAAATTTAAATTAAAAATGTTACAATAATGCAGAATTTCGCAAAGACGAATAGGTACGTAGAACGTACCATATATAATATTATATTACCAATATCTTTAATTTTACATGACGTTCGGGTACTATTATAACACGAATCAATAGGCGTACCAGTACAAGATTAATTGTTTTCGTGTTCACAAATTGTTACTCGTAATAATAGTTTACGAACGGGTAATACCCAACAAATTTTTAAACCTAAATTTTGACCTACAGGTGCCGGGGTAACACACACACACCTCTGTTGTTATAACCATGTCCGACAACTGTATATACGAGCTTTTTCTAGCAAAAGCCCGTTAATCGCGTAATTTGTTACCTCACCTTAGGTACTTTAAATACTTAGGTATACTTAGGTACCCCTTAAATACTTTTTGAAATAATGAGTGTTCAACGATAAAAAAATCACTCTGTATGTGTTTTGTTAATTATTAATAACTTTATGTCGTCCAAATTTTGTATTATTTAAGTTATATAAACCGATATTTTTAATTACTTTCTGTTGCCATTAATTGGATTATTTAAATATATGTAAAATGTGTTTGCACTTTTGGGGGGCCTTGTGCCTGTTATATATATTAATAAATAAATAAATAAAGTATAATAGGATTTTCTTCTATTATAATTTATAATGCGTATGAGTGGGTTTTGGCTACTCCAAACATGTCTAGCCCATTGTAATCTTTTGTTCTTTACCGTTTCCAGTATACTGGGTTTATAGAAGAGAGTTTCTAGTTCTTGGTTTTTTCTTATTATCCACTATCCGCTTAATCTGTCCTTTACAGGTCCAAACATTCTTCTTTCCGGCACTGCGAGTTTTCTTCTATCGCTTTTTATTACTGGCCAAGTTTCAGTTCCATAAGTAATTACGGATCGTATCAATGTGATATACAATATAATTGTAGTTTTAACTCTTTTAAGGAGTGATCGTGACTTACTAGGGTACCCTAGTAATTTTGCAAGACCATAGAATCATTTATTTCTTGACTGAATTCTCGCGCCTATTTCTTTTTCGATTTGGTTCTTTTGAGATTTCGGTTATTGACATTAAGAGATGGGTATAATCCAATCGTGTTTCGTCTTCCTACGACCATGTATTCCGTTTTGTACTCATTAATATGAAGTCCAACTATATAATATATATATTTACCCAGCAAACATACACATAGTCTACGTGATGTCTAATGTCTATACGTCTATGTATAAGTCTAATAACGTCTACGATCTCTTGTATAATAATCAATTCTTAATATAATTCTTAATTATATTATACTAGCTGAATAACCGGGATTCGCTCGTGTGTTAAATAATCGATTCGTATATACATTGGTTTTTTATTATAATTTAACTATTTAAAGCCTAGACATGTGATACATAATAAATTATTTAAATGACACACTAAAAACCGTAACTTTTAAGTACTGTACCCCTCCCCTATCAGACAAAAAAATTAAAAACCAGGTAAAATAGTGACACTCCAGAAAGTATATAGAACAACTCTAAAAAAAAATTTGAAAAAAGTTCAATTGTGTCGTCAGAAAATTGGAACATAAAAAACGCCTGTTCTTTTATATATTATACCAGGATACCTTACAATTATGATCATAAAAGTAATTAACCAAACCGTGGTACAAAAAATAGTGCATACGTCGTTGTGGGACTAGTGTCGCCACAGTGTTATATTGTTCTATGATATTGAAGATAAGTGTTATCACAATAAGACGCAAAGATTCAGACGGTAAGCAGGCTGCTGCTCGGTTCACGGTTGTAGATTTATACTTTATAGATAACCGTGGCGGTAAGACTTGGACATGTGCGTCGTGCATTAACTGCGATGTGTAGCTGACGAGAGACAAGTGTCAACTATATACTATATGACTATATACAACTCGTATGCGAAAATCCGAAAAGTGATCAGCAAACTAACCAATATTTCGTCGACATCAACTAACAAGACGTCAAGACGCAAACATGAAAGATAAAATATTTTTGGCTAAAAACAAAGCCCCGAAAAATGCAAACAATCGCCGCGGTAGACTTATTATTCGAAATCTTCCGTTTACAGTGAGTGTTCGATATCAAGAAAAATATTTCTGCTTATAGTCATGTGAAATTATAACATTATAATTAATTATGAAAATATTTTAAGCATAATGATTGCACATAGATTTATAACTATTTTATACTGTTTATAGACAGATGAAGATCAATTAAAACAACATTTTTCTAAATTTGGTGAAATAAATGATATAAAACTTCTACGAAAACCTGATGGAAAACTTATTGGTTGTGGTTTTGTACAATTTATTGTCAAACAAAATGCTGCTAAAGCAATTGCCCACACTAGTGGCAAAGACTTTTGTGGTAAGTATAAAGTTTGTTATTAATTATTTATATTTAAAAGGTATACCTTTATGACATAACCAGAAAATTTCTTCAGATATTTTCAAAACTTATAAAAATTGTCTATGGTTTTTATTCACTGATTATACTTTATTTCATTTCTAATCTCTTATTTAAATATAAGAATGTTTATACCAGAATGGTGACTTATTTTTATTTTTATTTTTTTTTAGTAATAGAAAATTATTTTAGTATTATTATTAATTGCCTTATTTTTTTTAAATATACCAAGGACGATCTATTGTTGTTGATTGGGCTATACCAAAAAATAAGTATGAAACTATTCATACTACCAAAGAAAAAGAAGACAATATCTCGGTTAAAGAAGAAAATGTTGAAGAAGCGATTATTGAAGATCAAGAAGAAATTAAAGAAGAAACTTTTTATGATCAAGACATAGACAAACCTTCCAAAACTGTTGAAGATTATCTTACTCTTGACACAATAAAAGATGAAGATGACAATTTGGTGGATTTTGAGACTACAGATATTGAGTGAGTTATACATATTTTATATTAAAATATTAGATAACACAAATCATTAGTTTTATGTATATTTTTTTAGAAATGAAGTTAAACGAAAAAGAGAAAACACTGACGACAATGAGTCAGTAATTTCTACAGCAAACAAAAAACGTTTTAAATCTCACGATGTTAAAGAAGGTTTAACAGTTTTTTTTAAGAATGTTTCATTTAGTGTTAACAACGATGAACTGAAACGATTTGTTAAAGAACGATTTGGACCAATTTACTATGCACTTGTTTGCGTAGATCGTTTAACCGAACACTCTAAAGGAACAGCATTTGTAAAATTTAGGGTAAATATAAGCATTAACTATAACTTCTTTTAAAGACAATTTTGTCTTATATATATATGTGAAACAAACATACATTTTGAAGTACTTAGGATTGTAAAACTTTATTTGCTATTTCAAAATGGTTTGAATTAAAGCCTTAGATATGAACATTTAAATTTTTATATTTATCCGAGCATCTTAATTAGGATTCTAGCAGCGTGGCAGCTTGTATGTCTAGTTCTCCTGAAGAGCTAACTCTTAATGGATCTACAATGGAACCACAAATGGCAATCGATAAAGAAGTTCTGGATAAAAATAAAGATGACAAAGTTACTCATAAGGATAATAGGAACTTGTATTTAATCAAAGAAGGAGGTATATAGATATTTTTTTAAAAGCCTTACTATATCTGATATAAACACATGTTGTTCTGATCTACAACTAATGAAATTTAATACTTGGCATCATGTTCTAGTCATAATTGTCGGTACAGCAGCTGCAAATGGAGTATCTGTTCATGATATGAACAAAAGACTTGAGTTAGAACAATGGAAATCTCAAGTTTTAAAAAATTTAAACATGTTTGTTGCTCGTAATAGACTTATTATTCACAACTTGCCAGCAAACATGGATAATAAAACTTTAAAAGATTTATTTTCAAAATATTCTCGTCCTAATGCAGTATTGAAAGTGAGTAATAATAACTATTTGTACTCTATACTTTACATCTGTAATTTAAATCACATAATTATTAAAAATGATTTCCTTACAGAGGACCAACTTGTAACTGTTTTCCGAATTCTACATTTTCAAGTTATGACTTTCTGACCAATTTTAGTTTAAAGCTTAAATCATTTCAGTTTTTCTTAAAGTTGGTTAAAATAATAGGTATATTGGAAGGCCGCTCTGTATTCACAAAAATTGTATCTTATAACAAAACAAATACCTTTCCAAAGACTAACATACAAAAAATTAGCAACACAAATATTATAATTTATTATCTTTTACCGATACTTGGTGGCCAGTTGAGTTAAGTAAAAATTGTATAATAAAACTAATAATTTAACAAATTTGTTTAAAATTTGCTAGAATATTTTGTTAAAAAAAAAGCACTCATTTGAATGACAATGATAAAACAGATAGATTATTAACTTTTTGTTTTCACCATTAACATTAAAATATATTTATAATACATTTTTTTTTTGCATTTACTTATACAATACGTTAAAAATGTAACACTTTATCTATTAAACAAGTTATTTTATGTCAACATGAAAAGAAAAAGACATTGATAAAGATAAATAATATAATTATAATATTATAGTACCTACAACCTATTTAATATAATATGAATATATATTATATGTATTTTTATATACCCCACTTCAAAAGTTATTAGTAATTAAGTAATTTTCTATGGTAGTTTATGTTTTTAAAAATTACAACAATTTACAATCATAGGTTATTAATTACCTTTATAATCATGCCATTATTAGTTGATATTTACAATTCAACTACCCATCTACCCATACAAATCTATTGTGGGGCTAATTCTTCATCTATCCCCTCAAATTACGCACCTGGTTTAAATGTTTATTTCATATCAATAAAAGGTTATTATTATTTTCTTTAAATGAATAATCAACACTTAATGATAATAATTAATAAATAATTAGTATTTCAAAACAAACTTCTTCAGGTAGCGCTCTTATATCTAAAAAATAAAAATACTGTTACTTATATTATATTGTTCTATTATTCTATTTCAGGTAGTTGTAATGAGAGATTTAAAAAAAGTTGATCCTAATGGTGTAGCAATTTCAAAAGAATATGCTTTTATTACATTCAAGCAACACGAAGATGCTTTGAAGGCACTCAGAGCCATCAATAATAATCCAAAGATATTCAATTCGAATAAAGTAAGATTTTCAGACATTATTTTATACTTCTATAAAGGGATTATTAATTGATATTTTAACCATAGAGACCAATAGTAGCATTTTCTATTGAAAATAGGCTTGTTTTACAAGCTAGACAACGAAGAATAGACAAAAGTAAAACCAGCAATCCATTATTTAACAAACATCAACAAAATACTTCATCAAATGTTGAAAATAAAAATAAAAAATTTAACACAGAAAATAAAAATAAAAAATTTAACACAGAAAATAAAAATAAAAAATTTAATACAGATAATAATAATAAAAACAATAGAAGTACTGCATTATCGAGAAAAAAAACAGCAGATCTTCCTGAATATACTGGTATAACAGCTAAAGAGGTAATATAATAATACATAATTTGTAATAATCCCAACCTAATATATTAATTATATGTATTAAAAAATTCATCAGGGGCATATGGCAATTCGATCAAAGTTCAAACTTAAGATTCAGTCAGAAGCTCACCAGAAAAATGTCAAAACCAAGAAGAAAATAACCATGAAAAAGAAACGAGATTTAGCCATCAGAAACGAGAAGAAGAGAGAACCAAAAGTATGCTCAATAAATAATTTAATTCAACAAAAACGAGTTATATTATTATATTATTTTTTGTATTTAAGGTGAAGAGCAAAAAGAAGAATACCAAAAATGATGCATCATTTTCAAATTTAGTTAACAAATATAAAAATAAAATTTCGGCTCCGGAGACATTGAAAAAATGGTATGAAGCATAATAATTTATTATATTTTCTGTTGGATATTTGTATATTAATAAATTAATATAGTTATCTTTAAATGGAGTTCTCTCTAATTTATTAATTATTGCCATTCTTAATTCCTTGTGGTTATCACCAAGAGGTTTCAAAACAATGGGTCGTTTCACATGGACACTGATCATACTATAGGTTACAAAATATATTTTTGGTAGGTTGTGTTAAGTATTGAAATATATATAATTTTTTTGTATACTAAAAGCTTTAGGAAATATAGTGTTTAGTTTGAAAAATATTTAAATAAATATGCTCATAACTCGTTTAAAAATTTAAATATTGTAAAAACCAAGAATCACCAACAAAATATCGCGAAACCATTATATCGCATGGAATAAATATCGCCAGTATACATATCGCCAGCATGGAATATAGCAGTAATTTAATTATTAATAAATAATATATTTCAAGCATATAATATTGTTATATTAATATATAGTAGAATTTATAAAAATGATAAAAATATGTACAATTTAATAAAATTGATTTAAGTAATAAAAAAAATTAAATATGTATATGAATGAATACAAGTATATATTCAATGAAATACCTTGAAGATAATCTTCAAACTCTCGATTATGATAATCTGCTACTACTTTCTTTACTCGTTCAGCCCTACTGGCTACTGACTGTCTTGTTCTTTTTATTTGGAGTACCTACCTATTTGGATTTCCTACTATACTTTGACTTATTTTTATTTCCGTAAAACTGTATAAAAGTGTAAAACTGTAAAAGCGTCAGTCACAGTGACAGTACAAAGTATTACTAAATAGAAATTATAAAATCAAAAACCAGTGTGCTTGAATGCATTGCTAGGTAAAAGGTGAATACGATTATAGATAAGATAAAGTTAAGTGCAATATACAGACGCGATAATAATGTACGGCGTTATTATTTCTTTACGATATAATGGTTTCGCGATATTTTGTCGGGGTACCAAAAACCAATAAGAAAAAAGTAAAACACAGGTAGTGCTCTTATCCCTTAAGTTAAATAACAGTTTGATTCAAGTTTTAAATCTAACAACTAAAAATAGGAAATGCAGGTATGACATGCTTTATATTTTAGAATCTAAGATTGTATATTCTTATCAAAGTCAGACTATTGCATATTAATGAATCATTATTATTCTAGAGTTATAAAGCATAATAAAAACAGTCAGCTGTCAAATGCTTATGACCATTTTTTGTTTGTGTCTTATAGTTTGAATACTATCTTTAATAAGAAAATAACAAATAAAAAGTAAATACACATATAATTTGTTTAGAATGTTATGTACAATTATTTACAATAATATTAGTATAAAATAATATTGTCTTAAATCTTAATAATAAGTTATAAAATATAAAATTCAAACATTTTAACTGTAAATAATAAAATAAACATTTTATTTAAAATCAAATAGTTACACATTGGACGGAACATATTTAAAAATTAAATTTGATAAAATTGAACAATAAATTATGTGGAGTAAACCTTATATAACCATGCTTATTTAAGTGTTGATATCAGCTAAAAGTTGCTGAAATGTTTGCTTCGCATAGTATCTATTACAGAAAAAAAAAATATAAATATTGATAGTTTTTACTTGATGAAAATAAAAATTACAGTAACAAGAAAACAGATATAGAAACTACGGATTAATTAGCTATGACGTAAATAAATAAAATATAAATATTTAAGATACAAGTAATGATAAAATAGTGATAGTTAATAATTATCAATCATAACATTTAAGTTATAAACAAGTTTATGAATTAATTCAAATTAATGGAAATAATATAATTGTTAATGATTAATAATTTAAAACATATTTACCTAATCGTTACCATATTATGTTTACTTGGATATGCTAAACATAATGTGATACCATTTGAATTTATAGCATAATAGTTATGATTTTTCCCCATACACGAGACTTCACTTCCCATTACATCATCTAAACATGATAAATACAATATTTTAAAAATAAAGTTAAATAGTTTTAATTATCACTATCAGTAATAATGGAATACATTTGAAAAATGTTATATTTTTATATAATATTAAAACTATTACCGTTCATAAGACGTGATGCAATTTTATTGTAAAACTGTACAATTCCACTTTGCACATCAGTATTTGAGTAATAATTTTGCATAAATTTGAACAAGTTTGTGTTCACTATGATGTATCTAAAGTATAACAAATAAGCGTGAATTCAATAAATTGACAAATGCTTTTAAAATGCTCCAAAGAAACTGAAATTATTAATCAAAAAATATATATTTAATAGTTATTAATTTACCCAGACGTTAATTCAAATTTAGTATAATTAGGTCGAAAATAATTGATGACTGTTCTAAAACATTTAGCAGCACTAATTTCAATATCATCTAGATTTGGTGTAGGTCCACAAATAGCTGCTGTCCAAACACCCTGTACAATCATACAACACACTAGCCTTAAAAGAACCTAGAAACATAGAATTTATTGAATAATAATATTGAATTAAAGAAAATATAATTTACATTGCTTTACAAGAAAAATGTGTAGAATGAAAAATTATCCATAGGATATATTGGTATTAATTGTGTATAAAAGAAATTAATCCAATCAATTGTTTTACAATGCATAGTTTAGTAAGTTATCATAATATATAAAGAGTATTAGAAAATAAAATTATTTAATACTTACTTTTTTTAAGGTCTCCTCAAAAAATAAGGGATTTGCATAATATAGGGTTTACATAATAAATAAATTGATTTACCTTAGTACTTGAATGTGGCAAGAAAATCGGAATATCAGCTGATGTAATTTGGTCATAACAGTTGGCTAAGATAATTGTTATTAATAATTTTCTATCACTACTATGTAAATCCCACCAATCCTTTGTTGCTGCACTCAATTTCTTATCCACAATAACCCAACAAAGATCACTACAGATTGTTTCTGACCAATTGTACAAACAATTCTGAAATTATTTTAAAGACAATTAACGGGGTATTTTTTTTTTTTAAATGTGGCAGTATGCTACATTTTTAAAAACAATTATAATATTAAGTTAGTACTTAGTTACATTTATCGCTTTATTATCCTTCATTGACTGTGTTTCAATTGCATTTATTAAATGTTTTTCTATCGTTATTGATGTTAAGCTCCTCAATATATAATCAATAATAGGTAAACATGGCTAAACAATAATTAAAAGTAATATTTCAAGCTAAACAATATGTTAGCTATAAGATTTCATACATTTAAGTAAGTGGCTTGGTGCATACTTTTATTTCTCGTTTTATTCTATCTGCATTTTTATTGTATATGTTTTCATCTCCAATAATCATTTTTATTAAAGTTGATATCAGTTCTAGGCCGGTTTTTATTGTAGAATCATTCAAATCACCGATGCCTGCCATAATTAAACTACAAATATTTAAATAAGTTAAACAAAAATAGTGACAAATCTTAGTAGTTTTAAGCTGGATTCCCACAACTGGTGTACTTGCCAAATACGCCAATAATTGTACATTTGACCAGTGCACGAATAGGGTGCTCACACGTATGGTGTACATGACAAGTACGCCAATACTAGAGCACACGTGCCTTTGACTTGTGTCAAATTTACTGACAATCGCCGGGAACGATACCAGTGACAAATAATTGTACAAATATGGCGATCCGACGGCATGGCAAGTAACCACCAGTACCAAATATTGGCCAAGTACACCAGTTGTGGGAATCCGGCTTTACATTTATTTGGGGTGTCCTATGAGGATTTACCCATTGCAATATCTCCAGAAATAATGAAGATATCATAATTGTTTTTATTATGAGACTCATAGGGTCAAGGACTACAAGTATTTCATATTTTAATTTAATTGAATGTTTTAAATAAATAATTTTTTATCTAATAATTTTCAAAACAATTGAAAATAGCCATTTTGTAGAGTTTATTTTATTGAACATTTTATTTTAATTAGTCTCACAATTTTTAATACATTTTTTAAATTTGAGAGTTATATTTTGTAGAATAACAATAATTAATGATTAAATAAGTCTTTTCAGAAAACGAGACAAGATAATATCAAAAAATAAACTATGGACTATGCCACTATGGTATTAAATGATATGCAATTTTTTCTCAAAACTAAAAAAAATATTAAAAACCATGAGATTAATGAAAACATTAAATTAGTTTAGAATATGAAATAATTGTAGTCTCTGTGCCCACAAGTCTTATAGAAATAATAGAATTATGATATCTTTATTATTTCAAGAGATATTATAATAGGTAAGCCCTTACGGGCACCCTTTATACATAACAATTAGTATACATATTTGTAAAGGTAATTTAACAAAATATTTACAAATACATAATGCTATATAATTAATAACGAAAAAGTTAATAAATAATTACACACCTATCTCCAATGACATGCCAAATAAAAGAATGCTTATCTGTATGAATAGCTTTAAATTGAACATTTTGTACATCTGCAAATGTTATAACAGCATTCAATGTTGAAAATGTAGTAAATGGTACCTGAAAGTAAACATAGTATTGTGAACCGGTTGACTTTAAACACACTACTCAATATTTTAGTTTTAATATAAATTTAAGTTAATACTGATGAATTTTTAAATAAGAAAAAGGTGATGAAGAGGTTATTGTAATGTTTAAATAAACAAAATCTACTTATCCAGTTTTTAAATTAAAAATTAAAAATTGTATTAAGTTCAAATTGAACGAAAAAAATGTAAAAATGTAGGTCATATTTTTATTAAATATATCTGTGATAAACGAGTAATTTTTATTTTAAAATGTTGGTTAAGGAAATAGTACTTTGAACAATGTAGGTAAATGTGTTATTCAAATGTAATTTTGTGTTGTTTTTTTGCGGTTATTCAAAAAGTCATCAACGCAATTCAATAGAACAGAGTACCAAGGACTACAATTATCTTTATGTTAAATCACTTACTGAATCCATTTTACTATTTTTTCGATAAAATATGGGAATTCCGCCATTCATTGTAGTGCACACCACGTCGAACATTGTAAGAAGGTTATTATTATTTCTACAGTTTATATGTATAGAGTACCTCACAAGAAATGCAATTATAAATGTTTGAATGTTTCCCTTCTATTGTTTAAAGATTTAGATTTTGGGACAAATTGGATTTTTCATTCTGAAATTCATAATTATGTAAAGATAACCTCCTAAAATCCTAATTACTATTTATTAGTTTAGTAGGTACTTTACTTTTACTACTTTATAATATAGATTATAGACTCTATTAACTATTAAGTTTATAGTTTGAAACTTATGAGTTATGTTTAAAAATTATTATCAGTTATCAGTTTATCACTATCATTATCAGTTATCCATATAGGAGGGCACTTTCTACAATAACCGCAGTAGAAGATTAATAAACCACGGTCATAGTATGCACCATTACCAAACTGTGACTGGGTAGATGGCAGACTCTGATGCTAGAGCAAGATACACCTTAACCTAAAAATTCTTTTCGGAAGTGTATCGCGTTCATTTTCTCACTCGTGTCTTTTCGGTAAGTACATAGAACTTATATTTTTTATTATGTGGCTTTCTGGCGTCCACGTTTCGAATAATCTTTATTGAATTTTTGTCTCAGTGAACGTCAGTACACAAACTCAACATGTCGTCGAAAGTATCGAAGGATACGCTTTACGAGGCTGTCAACGAGGTGTTGAGCCTGGCCAAGACACACAAGAAAAACTTTTTGCAAACGGTCGAATTGCAAATTGGTCTCAAGAACTACGACCCGCAAAAGGACAAGCGTTTCTCCGGCACCATCAAACTGAAGCACATCCCCAGGCCCAAGATGAAGGTGTGCATTCTTGGTGACCAACAGCATTGTGACGAAGCCGAGGTAAAAGCATTATTTTGTGTGCTACTTGTAACTGGTTCTCATTTAGGAAAATATTATCGTTCGGCGTTTTGACTAAAAACACGCGACGAATCGAAAGCTAGTGCGTTTTGAAATTTTGTTAAATAATATGTGTATGCGTGTTGTAGGTAAACAAGGTGCCGTTCATGGACGTCGAAGCCTTGAAGAAACTCAACAAGAACAAGAAGTTGGTGAAGAAATTGGCTAAACGATACGATGCGTTCTTAGCCAGCGAAGCTCTTATCAAACAAATCCCACGTTTGTTAGGACCCGGTTTAAACAAAGCGGGCAAGTTTCCTGGTCTTTTGTCCCATCAAGAATCGATGAACATGAAAATCGATGAAGTTAAAGCCACCATCAAATTCCAAATGAAAAAGGTACTCATTTCTTGTCCACATTTTTTATTAGTTTATTTCATTTTTTTCAATTGTTTGGCAATTTTTGTTTAGGTATTATGTCTGTGTGTTGCCGTTGGTCATGTTGACATGAAATCCGATGAATTGGCTCACAACATTCATCTTTCAATCAATTTCTTAGTTTCATTGTTGAAGAAACATTGGCAAAATGTTAGGTCGCTGCACATCAAGTCAACAATGGGAGCTCCTCAACGTTTGTACTAATGTGGAATTCAATTTATAATTTTTTAAATAAAGACCACATTAATTTCAAAGTTGAAATAATCGTACTATTCAATTTGTTTCTACTCCCTTTAAGTTTTCTCTTCATGAATTTAATTAGTTAAAATGTAGGTAAAACAAATTTGATTGTAGCTTTCTTATTTGTTTTTGTAAAATTAAAACTTTCAATAGAGTAATAATTATAATCTAAGAATAGAATTACATTTTTTAAGACCAAATTTTAATCAACTTTTATAACTAAATATTAGTATTTTAAACATCTAAACTCCGTTAAAATTATACTCTATTGAAATGTTAAGTAATTGGAAATTTGATAAATAACTTGGTAATGGTCAGTCACAGGGTGTAAAAATTATATCTACAACTTGTTTGTACATGAAATACAATAATTTAAAAAACTTAATAGCTATATTTTAAACATAACCATTATATTATTATTTTATATGGTCTATCAAGAGTGTTGGCCTCCTTTTCATATCACAATTTATATTTATTTATGTTTTTGTGCACATAACTCATATACTCTGTCTCAAAAAAGAACAATCACTTTTTGTGCATTGTGAGTGATGAGTAGGGTTTGGGACTTAGTGCACACAAATTATAGGAAATATGCACTTAAAATAACCAAGATATGCAACTGAATATTTTTTAATAACAATTAAAAATTTGATTTATTCATTTAAATTAAGACAATTTTCTTTAATAAGCATTTTTTTTGTTGACTATATAACTAGTACATTGCGATAACCGATAGTATATACTCAGGAACAATTAGGTATTTCCCTTATTGCCCTGTCCTGACTTGTTCTATGATTAGGTAAATTTACCGACTCATGAAAGTAAAAAAAATAATGTATCTTGTTAATGTTACCTTTAAAATAAATTTACTTAACGTAAAACGAAAACTGCGTAAATATGCTATAATTAACAATAAAATTGCCAACATTTGTAAAATATGCGGTCTACTCAGAAAACGGCAAAATATGCAATTAAAATGTTTGTATTTCAATCCGAAATGACATAAAACAAATTTATTTCTTACTTTGACTATTCTGCAGTCATTATTAAACAACATGCAAATGCAACAAGTCCCGAACCCTAGTAATGAGATTGGTATGTCGAGAACCACTTAATCATGCTAACACCGGCAGCAAGAGATGCCCAGCACTGATGAAATTTGGTCAACCGATTAATTATTCAATATTCTCTTTTGAGATAGAATATGTTATATTATATTTACTTACATATCAATGATAAAAATATTCAAATTTTCTATATTACATTTGTATATGACGTAATGTTAAAACAACTAAAAGATAATCAATACATTTTAACTTGTGGATGGGTAGTATGAGAAAATAAGGCCCCACATTCCAAAAGGGATCTGCACGCCATTGCGTGCAACATAGCAAATTTACAAATAGCAGAACTAATTTTGTGTTGTTTATTTCAATATTGGATAGAATTAATACATTATAAAACTGAAAGGTAAGAGAAATCAAGTGCACCTCAAAGAAGTCAATTTTTTAAAAATTTTAAGTGAATAATAACTGTTGAGAATTAGAATTTTAAAACACCCATAACTAATAAAAATTATATAACAATAAAAGCCTATGATAATGGTGCCCTAGATAATAGCCTAACATTTAAGTTTGATGGATCAAATTTTTAGTATTACAGTACTCCCTCGTTAACACAAACTCGGTTAGCAAAAATTATTGGATAATGCAAACCGGTTTTTCGGTTCAAAAAACAAATGTATCGGCTTGCACAAATTTTTTTAACACAAACAGGTTATTTTGTGGTCCCACCGTGTCCGTGCTAACGAGGGTGTACTGTAGTATTAATATATTAATATAATAGGTTCTACTGAATGGAAATTTGTTATGTTGTTCGTCCAATTTCACAAATAGTAAACAAAGTTGAAACACTTGTTTTCATTTTCTATGTGGACCCAAAGAGTGACAAAACATGCAGGTTTTGGTGTCTTCTTAATTTAACTTTCTAAATTATATTCAATTCTACTTGGAAAACGACATATCCGCCTGGTGTCTCCTTACAAATTAACAACAGATATTTTACATTTGCAAAAATCCATTTTACTACTAATTTTAAAATTATACTGAATTGACTAATGTTATTAAATTTATAGGTAAGTTATTATTATGTAGGACATATCAGGCTTTTATTAATATTTTATTTACTAAACAAGGTTTTCAATTTTCAAAATTGTAGTTTTAAAATGCTGATAACTTGATTTGTAATTAAAATATCAATAAAAGCCTAAGATGCCTTTTATAATAAACTTATCTTTAAATTGTTTAATAAGTCAATTCATTATAATTTTAAAAATATCAGAGTAAAATGGATTATTGTGAACATAAAATCTGCTATGTTGTACGTTTGTAAGGCTGAGACAACACAATTAATGTGACTTAATTGATTATTATTTAATTATTATAACTTTGTTTTTCATGATCAGACCAACATCAAAAATCACCAATCATTTTCAGTTTCATAGTTAGTATCAACAAAAATAGCGTAGGTGTAAACAATTTAAATGAAAATACTTCAATTCTATATGAAATTTAAAATACAACATTATATTATGCAGTAAGTTACATACAAATGATTCCATTTTAATATTAATTATACTTTTCATATCAATCTTTAATACTTTAATTGTTCTTTTTAAAGTGAATTAAATTAAATAAATTGTGAAAAACAACAAATTTAATAATACAAAAATGTTGGGGGAGAACCCAAAGATCCCTCTTCCGATACAACCTTATTATTTTTTAACATTTTTTATGAACTATCACTATAGATGTTAGATGTATCAATTGATTTTGACAAACTCACATTCTTCAAAATGTGTTGATACTCATTTATTTAATCTTTTAAACTATTCTTGATTGACATTTGTCTAAAAAAAATATGATTTAAAATTTAAATATTTTGAAGTCACTGGTTCTTCCTAAAAATGTTTGATAATCGGTGGTTGTTAAATATTTAATTTAAAGCTATTCATTTAACAACATTTTTGTACTTTTTAAACATAACAAAGAAATATAAATTATCTTTTTCAAATAAACATTTGATACATAATATTTAAAGCATTCAAGTATGAAAAAGTATCATTCACCTTGGTATTTTAATGGCTTTCAAGTTTTTTTTGAATGAATTTTATAAGATTTCGTTATTAGCTTTTAAGCCTTTATAATAAATAATTATTGCACATATTTCTATAGAAATACTCATTTTATCTGAAAGTTGAATTACGGAAGTGTTGACACAAATTTAGCAGCAACTTTGTTAGAAATTGTCCGAATGTCTCAATAAGGTGTCTTATGTAAGTATATAGGATCAAACTAACAAACAATAAGCAACAAATATCTTAAATTGTCATCTATGTTTAATTTCAAATAACTTTTGAAGAAAAAAACACCATTAAGATCAATTGTAAAAATGAATAAATTAAAACATGATTTGTTCACATGAAAACACAATTTTATAATAATGTATATATAATACAACAGTAATTTGAAGAGGTATGTATTGGAAAAAAAATATTAAAAACATCATTTTTTTTTTACTATATAATTTTCAAAAAAAGTCAAACACTTAATAAACATATAGTATGTACAGTTTTCTTTAATCGTCCCAAGTCTTCCACTCCATCCCTTCTGGAGGTTTAATATCTACTTTATCCTTGGCGACATCTTTCCAATTGGTACTTAAAACAGTGCCCCCAGATTCCATAAATGATTTGTTCATAGCCTTGCGCACTTCGTCCGAACCATCAGAATAAATTTTCTTGAACAGAGTGTTAACATCACTGTCATCGTCTTCTTTTGTTATATCGTTGACAAGCTTATCCCAATTGCGGGCCTGGCCAATGGAGGGCTTATTTGTTTTGACAACCGTTCTCTCTAGTACGTCCCACATTCCTCCTTCAATCTTTGCAAGGCGAATCTCCAGTTTTGACGAGAGAACTCTATAGCTACTAAGTTTGGGTACAATACTTTTGCTAAGTTTTAAATTAATAGTGTAGGGTTGACCAGTGGCGAATTTAGCTTGAATAGTTACTTCCTCTTCGTCAAATTGTACACAACAGTCTTCTTTTGATGTATGTTTACCCAAAATGCTAACGACCACTTGAGACTCTGTTTGGTACCAATCTTTTTTTATGACAATTTTATTTTCTTCATCCGTACAAGAAGCCATCATAAATACTAAAATCAAAATAAATAATTAACCATTATTATCTTTTTACTATACAAAATGATTTGATCAAATAACATTTTTTAAATGTACAAACTAAACAAAATCCCACCTAGAGAAATTATGTGCACGGTTTATAATGTATCATATAAATCAATTTTTTAATATAGCTTGATAACATGGAGAGGTTGTGCCGATAATACGAAAAGACCTTTGGTAATACAACAAAATAAAGTGGTTCGAATCTGCCTAACAAAAAAGAACTAATAGGCTCCTCAACCTCTCACTATGAAGTTCTAAATATTTTACCAGTTAAATAACTGTACAAGAAATTTACCATATTTAATGTATCAAACAAAAATAGTTTTAATCATGTCAATAAGTGTGAAAATAGAGCTTATGATATCCAAGTTGACTATACAAAATAAATATTGGTAAACATTTTCTGGATTATTTAGGTCCGTCTTATTTCAATGAAATTTTATTGTATTTAAAAATATATAGTAAAATTATGTAAAATAAAAAAAACAAATCACCAAATTCTTGTCAGTGACTCACTTGAAAAAACCTTTAAGCTTTAATTAAAATTAATTAAAATCTATTCACATAAATCAAATTGAGATATTTATCTATTATAATAACAGCCAAAATCGATTAATGATAACATATTTTTTTGTTTTGGGAAAAAAACTTAAATACAAAATAAGATATTGAATTGCAACTCAGACTTTTCATAGTGAGCATCAGTAAAAAAATGTTTGTCCAGCCTATACACTTCAATAGTTCAATATAGTAAGAACCTCTCTGTATATTACTCACTCATCATTGTGTCATTGTGATAACATTATTGAAATTAATCTATCATTATAATAATTATAAAGAATATTATTGTCTATGTATTGTCAGGAGCTTTTTTTTAATATTTTGATTATTATAATGAAAGTTGATAGTATAATTCAATTAATTTTTTTTTATTATTATTTATAATTAACAATTACTATTTTTATTATGAAAATATTAAAAAAGCTTGAGACAAAACACAGATAATGTTATAATATGATATATAATAGTTAATGCTACAGGGAAGTTTTAACTATATTACATGTACGTAAGACGGAGAAAAATATACACTCGTGTGCCCTTTTAAGGTGTTTTATTAAATACAATTATTATTTATGTCTGTGATACAAGGTAATTCATGCACTACGCTTTTTTAGAAAATATATTTTTGCAGTAGTTAGCTTAATGCAAAACGCTGAACATAAATTAACTGTCAATGTATTAATGGAGGATTGAAATTTTTTTTTTATTAGTAAATACATAATTATGACACAAGTTAAAACTATTTAGATATAAAATTATAACCATAAAATGGGATTTTTAAAGTTGGTCCTTATACTATACATAATAACATACCTATATATAGGTAATAATTGAATTCTTACAATTAAGTACGTAGTTTAATCAAATACAATTGAAGCTTTTACTTTGGCCGCAACTGATGTAATGTATTGATTAGAGAATAAAAACCTAAAATCACAGCCTTAGCCTTAAGTCGTATAGAATATATTTACATTTATTTACTTAATTTAAAGTAACAAATAAAGAACGAACAACACTACAGCAATTGAACTTGGAATATTGGAATCTTCTAGAACACAACAAATATAAACAAATCGGGAGATAACAGCTGCTAGAGTTACCATGATAACGAGTTAAGACTTCAATCATTATTTTTTCAATGTTCATTGCTGTACCAGTGTACCATGTATACCGCGGGGGCTTTGTCCCTCACGTTATTCAATTTATTAATAGGTACTCCTCTTTATCCGTTACATTTGATATCTTTATTTATAAAATAAATTATACGTTTATTCACCATTATGGGACTGTGAATTTGTATAAAAATTCATTCTTATTAGGTAATTTTAAAAACACAGGTTTATTTGTATAAAGTTTGAATTAGATACACATCGAATATTCGAATTAGGTATAAATGAACTTTTTTTTGCATTCTATTCATTTTTTTTAATTGCGATAGGTCTTTTTTAGATTTATTATCTATAGGTTTCTAAACGTACCTATTTTAATACAACGCAATAAATTATAATTCCATATGTACAATTTATGTACAGTCACTAAGGACAATATTAATAAATACAAATCAACAATATACAGAGTGTCCCAGGTCTATTTGACTAATGCAATAACTTTTACAGCAGTAACAGTGATTAGCAAGAAATAATTTTGAATTTTAACACACTTTGAAAATTGTTTTAAAACTAACGACTTTACCAAATTAAAAGTTTTAAACGCTAAAATGGTTTTTAAATACTTATTTATGAAATAACTATCTTGGATTATTAGAAAAATATTAAATACAAAATTTAAATTATTTATTTTTGTTGTAAAAAAATAAAATAAAATATAAGATATAGCTCTACAAATCATTACAAAAAAAAAAAACTTGAAGATATTGAATAGAAAAAAAGTTATTGCATTAGTCAAATAGACCTGGGACACCCTGTATATTAACAATCGTAACTATATTTACTGGTAACTATTGGACGATAATATATGTTTAGAATCCTAACATTTAGTTACCTAGTCCAATAAAGTAAAAATAATAAAAATTTGGACGATCGAATTGAGTAAAAACATATAAATTACAAATAAAAATAGAACATTTATGGCCATATAATTATAAACAATTAGGTACAAAGATATGATATAAGTCATAAGATGTTAATCATCTTATGTAGACATTAGACACACACACCCCAACAAAACAGAAACTTAATTTTCTCAACACGGAAATACTACTCCCAGAACATAGTAGATATACCATATACCTGCATAACATATACCTAGTTAAAATAGTTTTATATATTTTTTTAATAATTCGAAATTTACAAATTTAGTTACGAGAGTAGGTATACAACAGGCAGAACACCTGATCAGTTGGATTATCTATCTAAATTTTTAATTAGAAAATTAAAACCAATGTCTTATAAAATATGACATAATAGCAAAATATAAATTATATTATTATATTATTTGGATTTTATTTTCATTGTTTTTTCTCTTTTTTTCCCTTGATTCCTTTCAGTGCTGTCAAACATTTTGTGTTATTTTTAAATAACGTAAACAATTAAAAGATATTATACATACCATTTACATTATAATAATTATTTTTTTTTTTATTCAAGAAAATATAACCTAAGAGTCAAGACCCTCGATATTGTGGTCATCGGGAATCACATTTTTTTTCTAGTTAACTACAATCAAGGATTAAATTTAAACAATATCAGTAATTGAGTAATCACTATATCATCATAAATTTAGAAAGTTTTAAAACATTTTTTTACATTCAATTTAGAAAATTGTAAATAATATATACATCTATTTTAAAAATAGTTCTACATTAAATTTAGATTAAACAAAAATTGTAAATAATATGATTTACCAAGTTAAAAAATTACCCTAAAAATGAGCCAGGGACGCACTTGTCAATGACACGACAGATAAAAAAAAAATGAAAATGAGGTGCTTATCAATTTGTCTATATTATTATAGAACATACTCTTTCAGTGGTGTCCATTATTCTGTTGTAATAAATAAAAATGCAAATAAACTCGTTAATACGAAACAAAATTTTTATTTCTTGAACAATACACATCGTTAAAAGTTTAGAAAAAAAATTTAAAAAAAGAAACCAGATGTGTGATGTAGGTGCCGAAAAAATGTGCGCAAAGTGGCTGGTGGCAATCGAATAAAAAATAATATTATAACCAGTGCCGGATTAACCTACAAGCAAATTAAGCACTGCTTAAGACCCTCGACAAAATTCGGCTCGTAATTTTTTTTTTTTTGTATCAAAAACATTTAAAATCTGTAGATTTGCACATTGAGTCGATGGTCAAACTAGACCCGGCATCGGCTCAATATTTTACGAAATTATTAGAACGTTTATTGGGGACACAATTCGGCCGAATAAATGGTCAGACTAAATCCGGATTTCAATTAAATTCACCAACATTATATAGTTTATACACACGTTTATTTCTATGCAACAAAATATTTCGTTTTTATCCGTTATTGGCCATATATTGTATACGGGTACACTACTAATACGGGTATACTATAATAAGGTAATAACTAATAAGTAATAAGTAATAACAGTATAATAACTAATAGCTAACTATTAGCAACTACCTTTATAAAAAAAAAAATTATATTAATTTATATGCTTTGTCTTTAGCTTTTGTTAAAATTGACGACATTTACAATAGTGTAAACTTATTATATGATGAACTGCCTGAAGAAATATTTCCTCTCTTAGAATGGTTTGAATAAAACTACATCGTACAGTTGTAATAAATCGTCGACGAAATCCACTTTTCCCCCCTATAATTTGGAACGTTCATGATCGCGTACTTAGCAAAGAAGATCGAACAATTTAAAAATTAGTCTGCGATTATGATAATCGTAATATAAAGAGTTTTTTAAGAGGAATATATAGCACATAATTTAAGTATGATGACCTGAATATTTTTATTCATAATTTTAATAGCATTCTCCTTATTTTAATTAAATTTGTATTATTATACTTAAATATATCTAATTATTATATACAGTTTTTATACAAAAATTATTTATATATATTTATATTTTATAGTGACTTACCTAATTTCTGTAATGGCCCTACGCCGAAACGACCTTACGCCAAAACAGCCGTACGCCGAAATGGCCACCGAAATGGCTACGCCGAGATGGCCACGCCGAAATGTCCTAGACCGATAATTTCGGACTGCCCCCCCCCCCCACAAGAATATTATATTATATGTCTTACGTGTATATACTCGTAAGTAAAAAAAAATTTATTATATTATATTTTATTAAATAGATTTTTGGATAAAATTCATGACAGCGAGTTGTGGACACGGGTTTTAATTTAGACCTACCGATTAGGTTAGCCTACTGATTCTAATCGAGAACGTCAAGTCAATTTGAGTTATTTCATAGTTTATGTTTGATATTGACAACTTTCTGAGAGAAGAATTAATATTACACTATAATACTATATTATAGCTGATGATATTATATTGCCAGTTCGACAATTGGGTTTCACAACGACACCGAAATTGGTTTTCCATTATACAGTAGTAAGAGTGGTAAAACCCAATAAAAATTTGAAGTCGAAATTAGGTAGGTTCACGACTCACGTGACGGGACCAGGCACTTTACCAATTACAGGGATCTAAAACCAAAATTAAGAGATAAAAGCAAATTGTTTAATTGTTCTAATAATTCTAAAAAAAAAATACCCTAATTTATTTCTTTATAAATAATAAATAAAAATAAGTTAAAAATAAATAAATTCATTAATTATTATTACAATTAATGTTTAGTTGGTACTGTTGTCGTGGATCACTACGTCCGAACCGACAAAACGTCACCATAATAATAATAATAATTTATTAAAACATAATATTTATTAAATTACAGACAACTGCTGATAACGTCCAACAACAATTTTGTTCACTAATCACTAGTCACAATAATTATTATTATTATTCCCGGTGTACTCGGTATATTATAGTGTCCGTAAATATTATATTTTTTTTGTGTTTCTTAATTTGTGTCCGAAACCAGAAATCTGAAGCATAATATCAAACGTTGTTACTTGCTCTGAACAAGATCTTATCTCATTGATTCGGCGACTGCTCGCGTTTACAATGAGAACGTATTAGATTTGTTTACCAAAATCAAAATTCGAGGTAACTAACTTAATTACAATATTACTTTCGTATCGGACGGTTGTTGCGTAGAAACATTTTATACATCAAGCAGTAAAAAAGTTGGAATTTTCGTAGAAAAGTTTATCAACAGTGATCTTATGCATGCATGTTGATTAATGACATAATTAGGAATTTTTCATGAGGGGGGGAGGGGTTAGACATTTTTGTGTGCACAAAATACTACATTTTTCACTTTATTTTCAAGTACAGTGGTAGAAATACTATTTTATCAAATATCAAAAGCTCTCGGTTGAGGATCTATCCTCTTCACCCCCCCCCCCCATTCTCTTAATTACACCACCGATGTAGATATTTGTGATCTTCAGTACCTATCTATTACTTACTTTCCCAACACCTAGTACGGGGTTCTAAAGTTGATCAACATGATAAGTGATCCTGACATTGAGAATAATATCGATGTCTCAGCTTTGTTTTATTGTACATTTTAATTTTTCTATTAGGTACATAGGTATTTGTGCACCTGTATCTAAACTTTTAAAACAAGTGAATAATTTAATAATCACATTTCAAAATTGAGATACTGATTAATGAAAGCGTAATGCTATATGATTACAGATAATAGTTTTTAATTTTGCCTATTTATTAATATGTCAATCATGTGTAGTTTAATATGGAGTTTGAGTTTAGTGTGTACTATTAAATAAACAATATGTAATTAAAAATAACTTAATTTTTTTATGATTTTTCAGAATATTTTGTATCATGGCTGATCAAGATGAAAGTGTGTTGAAAAATGGAAAGTCTAAAGAAAATAGTAAAATGAATGATAGTGTTCCAGAATTAGATGATACTGAACCACCAAAGGTTATGATGGCTGCTCCTCCGACAATGTCTATAAAAATGATTAGTAATAAATTACAAAAGCCAAGTGATGGATCTGATATTAATAACAAAGACTCAGATGATTGTCAGATTATCATACCCAAGACTGTAATTATTGATATTACTGATGATATTTGCGATAAAGAAGAAATTTTGGATGAAACTAATGAAACTAGTAAAGCTGTAGTTGATTCTGATGATAATAAAGATACTGAAACAATTTTGACACTAAAAGAGGAGCCCAAAGAACCCGAAACAGAAGTGATATCAGAAGATGAAATGCCAGTTGACAATATGCCTGTTGATACCGAAGCGGTATCTGAAGATGAATTGCCACCAACAACTTTAGCTGATCAAACTGAAATAGTATCTGATGAAGAGCTGCCTAGTGAAAATGGTGCAGCCAAAACTAAAAGATGTAAAATTCCTGAGGAAAAAGAAGATGACAATGAATCACAGCCTATAAAAAAAGTCAAAACTGAAGAAGTAAAGCTAATAACTGAACTTGATAAGTTCTGGCAAGCTGTTAAAGACGACCCATCAGACTTTGCTGGATGGACTTATCTGCTACAATATGTTGATCAAGAGAATAATGTTGAAAATGCAAGAGAAGCTTATAATAAATTCTTAGAACTGTATCCATACTGTTATGGTTATTGGAGAAAATTTGCTGATTTTGAGAAAAGAAACAATAACAAAGAGGAGTGTGAAGAAGTCTTTCAACGAGGCTTGAGTGCCATACCACTCAGTGTGGATTTATGGATTCATTACATGACATACCTAAAAACACAGCATTCTGATAATGTGGATCGTATCCGTAGCAAGTTTGAGAAAGGCTTGGAAACGTGCGGACTTGAGTATCGTTCAGATCGGTTATGGGATCATTACATTAAGTGGGAAATCGAACAGAATAAGTTAGTCAATGCTTTCAACATATATAGTCGTCTTCTCGCTACACAGACATTGGGCTATTTGCAACATTTTGAAAATTTTAAAGAATTTGTGAACAAAAATGCACCTGATAAGATTTTGAATGCTAAGGAATATCTTGAATTAAGACAGCAAGTAACTGAGAGAATGAGGCTGAATGGAAATGGACAACTGTTGACGGACGATTCCGCACCACCAGGAGAAGAAGAAAACACTTTTTTATCAGATGTGTCAGAAAAAGAATTGGCATTATTAAAAGAAACTATTATTGAATCAAAACTAAAAATCAATAAGGAAACTGGTAAAGAAATAGCTAAGCGTCAAACATTCGAGGAAGGTATCAAAAGACCCTATTTCCATGTAAAACCTTTAGAAAAATGTCAAATAGAAAATTGGAAAAATTATATCGCGTTGGAGAAGGAAGCTGGGGACCATCAGCGTATTGTTGTTCTTTATGAAAGATGTCTAATACCGTGTGCTTTGTATGAAGATTTTTGGTTGAGTTATTTGGACTATTTAGAATCTTTAGATTTTGATGTAAGCGATTTATTACAAAGCTTATTTTTACGCGCCTGTTTGGTACACCATCGGAAATCACCAGAATTACATTTGAAGTGGTCAGCATTTGAAGAAAGCAAAGGTAACTTGGACAAAGCTGCTGAAATACTGAAGAGCCTTGACGACGCCGTTCCACATATGTTGCAAATTATTTACCGGCGCATTAATTTAGAGAAACGTAGAGACCAATTGGATAAAGTATGTGAATTGTATGAGCATTATATAAATACTTCTCATACAAAGTTCCTTACCTCTAACATTGCAATAAAATATGCGCGTTTCCTTTGGAAGTGTGCAGGTAAAATCGACAAGGCCATCGAATTGATCGCAGAAATTATTAATAAAGACAAAGACAATATGCAAGACAATGCCAGACTATTGTTGCAACTCGTTGAGCTTAAAATTAGTGTGAAGCCGTTAAACGAAAAATCAGTTATTCAAATATATGATGAAATATTATCAATGAGCAGTGTCAATTTAGAGCAAAAAATATTGTTTTCTCAACGCAAATTGGAATTTATTGAAGATTATACTTGCGATTATGCATCATTGCGTAAAGCTACCAACGAGTTTAAGAGTTATACAGAATTGCTCGCCAAAGAGAAAAAAAAAGCGTTGGCTGCGGCAGAGGAAGAAAAATCTAGAATCGAAAAAGAAATGAAAGTTAAACAGGCACAAGATATTGCAGCATCCTCTAATTCTCAGACAGCGACCACCAACTACCAGCCATACAATTCTACCGGATATTATCCACAACAATACGCCACTGGATACAACCAAGCAGCTTATCAACAGTACCCTCCTACTGGACAAGATTATTCGTATCAGTATCAAAATTGGAGCTACCCGCAACCGACAAACTACAATCAGAGTTGGGGATCGTACAATTACAGTGGAACTGGAAGTGGTGGAAGCGGAGGATATTAATGTACATAGTTCACATTATTCAAGTCAGATGATGGTCAAATAATTTTAGGTATAAATAAAATAAATATATATATAATATATACAAAAAAATACATAAATAGTATAAACAATTATGTCACAAAATAATAAGTACATTTTAAAAAAAAAAATCCACATGTTATTTAATTTTGATGTTGAGAACAACATTTTTGTAAGATAATTGTAAGTATGTTTATCTTTAATTACACATTCATAATTAAGTATGAAAAATCACAGTTTTTGTTTCAATTGAATTATTTCAAATATGTTTTCCCAAAAGTGCATACTGGAATCATTTATGAGGCTATCGACCATGCATGTATTATCACCGTCTATTGATAAATATTTAGGATTTTTCACATTTGTATTATTCCACACGACATTCAAATCCGATGAATTTGGATTTCTAAAATCAAAACAAATAAAAAGTCTATAAAACATTGCCAACTGCCAATTTAAATGAACTGGTATCTATCAAAGCAGAAATAAATCACCAATTTGATGACTGAGTCAATTAGTTTTTAACATACCCAGTTTTGGCAAAATTGCACCACAGTTTACTCATTGTTCTGCACATTCTGTATTCCTGTGTATTTGCTTTGGGCAAGTATCCAAACAATTGTCCGTAAAACAAATAGTTTAATTCGTCTGCGTGACATGCACCTATACATTTTATTATTTTATTATCAACTTAAGATAGTAGAGATTAAAAAACAAAAATAAATAATTGGTTCCTTACCTTTTAATGAATGAAATATTGGCCGTGTAGCGAATAGGAGTTTTTTGCAAACATTTAATTCTCCATCAAATTTAAACTCATAGTTGTAAATTTGCGTTTTATCTTTTTGAAGAAAATTATTAAAGCCACGATAAAAGTCTTTGGTAAAAAATACATCACTAAACAACTGGAAAAATGTATAATTCATTTTATTAGTTTGTAAAACATAAAAATATCACATAGAATCGAATAACTCCACTAATATTTTTACAGGTTCATCAATAATAAAACTGGTATTCCAATCGAAAATATCAAAACCATTTAAACAAGTAAAGCATACTTACACGGCATATATTTTCCAATTTAGCTATGTCACTAGATTGCTCATGTTCGCTGAAATAAAAGTTCTTTACTTTTTGAATGATTTCTTCAGTATAATCACTATCAAATAATTTACTAATCTCTTCTAATTTGTGATAGTCAAACAGCTTTCCTAATTTGTGTTCTGAAAACAAAAAAAATAATAATTATTTATTATGTTTAATAAAGGTTCACATTTTTAATTAAATGGCCATAAAAAAATAAAATCTTTATATATATATAAGGTCAGTATACAAAAAGAAATGTATAATATTAAATTTAATTTTAAGTGAAACAACAACAGTGACAGTAATCATTTTCTATGATATTTTATCCCGTTCATTAAAATTTAAAGAAAACTAATGGTATGTCATACTTATATTTGTTTTCTAATATAATATATATTTTAGGTATACATACAGGGCCGGTTTTAAGGGGGGGCACCGGTGGGCAATTGCCCGGGGGTGGCACACTTTGGGGGCGGCAAAATTATCTCAGATAAAATAAACAAAAAAAAATTTTTTTTTTGTAAAGAAGATTTTTAAAAAAATGATTATACATTTTATTATTAATTATTTTTTAAATTCACATATGCATACATTTTTTTTTTACCTATACTTTATCATTTTAAATAAAGAAAAATAAACTTTATTAACTATAAGTTGGTAGGTAGTACTAGGTACCTAATATTAAATATTATTGGGTTTATATTTTTTACTTGTAAAACTAGACGTATGGTATAACTTAAAACTATTTTTAACAATAGTCGATGACGACTGTTCGGGTTTACAAGAAATATGTAAAATGTTTAAATGTAGATAATAATAATTTTGTGTTGTTGAATGTTGACTGCTGAATAAAGATATTGATGTATATGTTTCCGTATATGTTTGACAGTTTGAATTGATACTTTGAATTTTATTCTAATTTATTATAAGGTATGGAGTGTTGAGTTGATTTAGTTTATTATAAATTATAATATTTAATACATAAGATTCAACAGTTGTTGCAATTGCATATTGTAGTACTTTACTTACCTACTAAAATACATTTGTGTCATTTCATATCATACAACTTGCTAAACTCTATATGCCAGTGACTATTACTACGTATTTTGTACCTACATAATTTAAATCTCTATAAGTGATAACTAATAAAATAGAAATTAGAGTTTACTGTTTTTTGAATTGTTATTTAAAATAAAATATTATATTATTTATGTACCGCTGAACGGTCATTTTCAACTTTATGCCGAATGAAAACATACCCAAGGTCAACAATATCTAAAGAGAGATTAAACCCATTTGCTATATTAAATATTGAATCAGAAATAACAAAACAAATTAAATATGAAGATATTATAGATCATTTTGTTGATATTCAATCAAGAAAAAAATTGTAAAATAAACAATAAATATTATTATATTACTATATTATATAGTACATATTATTAATTGTATATTTGTATATCATTCATTATTATTTGAATCATGGAAGATTCTAGGTAGATAGTAGGTACCTAAGTTATAAATTAGTTACTTATGTTTTTTTTTGTATGGTTTACCTACTATTAAAAATATAATATTGAAATGTATAGGTACCTAGTTAAAATTGCTAAAAATTAACTGCAAATTAAATTGCCAATGAGAAAGAGAAACATAAAAAATGAATTAATTTATGCTCCCCCCACCCAAAAAAAAAAATTTAGCCACCACTTCTATGGTATTAAAAAAAATGTGTTGGAAAGGGGCGCCATAAATATTGTGCCCGGGGGCGAAAAATCCCTAAATACGGCCCTGTATACATATACATCTAGTTTGATTAATATTTAATAGTCAAATTTTTAATTATTTAAAAAACAAAAAGGTAGCTTATATTTTCCTAGAATATCAATTGTCTAATGCAGAGCTGCACAAATAATTGACTAATTAATATTTAAGAGGACGTAATACCCGCATGCGTTGTCTCCGTCTTACAAGTGCGTAACATAGCAAATTTTACGCTCAGAAGATCACTCGAAGCTCCGTGAATTTGAAATTTAGAGTGAATTGACCTCTTATAAAAATTAAAGGTAACATTATTATCGAGGGCATCTCGATCGGCTTTTTATTATATTTTAATTTTAAAGCGAGTTATGAGTATTTTAAGATATACAAACAATTTACAATTTTAAAATACTCATAACTCGCTTTAAAATTAAAATATAATAAAAAGCCGATCGAGAAGCCCTCGATAATAATGTTACCTTTAATTTTTATAAGAGGTCAATTCACTCTAAATTTCAAATTCACGGAGCTTCGAGTGATCTTCTGAGCGTAAAATTTGCTATGTTACGCACTTGTAAGACGGAGACAACGCATGCGGGTATTACGTCCTCTTAAGGGATCATTATCTTACTATTGATTTATTAAATTTTTAGTGATTTTGTATGCAACATAACAGAAAAAATGTTAGTAACTAAATGTTATAATCTTATATAACATTTATCCAAAATTATGTGTAGTCATCAATTTTGTTTAGTTAAATATATGGCCATTGATTTAGTAATTCAGTTAAAAATAATTTGCCTGCAAACACTATCAATCCTTCCATACTGTTAATTCCAGAAATTAAAGGTACTGGAGATGCCGATTTGATTAAAATGTCTGGATGAGCAGGTATAAATCTGTCACTAACAGCTTCACTTTCGATAGTTGGAACAAATTGGAAATTTAGCAAATCCCTTTGGCCCTTTTAAAATTAAACAAAACAATAATTATTAAAACTATTTATACAGAATAAACTTTATGAATCAAAAATATATGGATACATTTATATTTGTATTAATAATGTTCGCGTTAAGATACAGAACTAATGGTGAAAAATGAAAATTCATAAAATTGAAAAAAAAGTATCTTTAGGTTAGAATTTTTAATTTAGTGGTTTTAGATAATTTTTACTATCACTTATCAAACTGAGGTGCATGCAAATTTAAAACCCAATAAAGTAAACCAGCCAACATCTCACTTTCATAATTTTATATATACATAAAGTAAATTGTTAATTTCTATCATACATACTTCAAATTTTATCTTTAATGTTGTACATCTAACTAAATCGATTGCCGGAATATCTAGTAAATATTTTACAATTTCTTTAGGATTGTCTTTTTCACATCCCAATTTTTCAGCCAACTTAAAGGCTACTTCTGTATGTCTTTTATTAAAAGCCCATGGATTAAAAACACACCCACTTTGCATTATAGCTTTGTGAAATGATCCTAAAAAAAATAAAAAAAAAAACAGTTATTTAATATCTCATTATAATTATTAATATAGTGATTTCAATTCAATAGGTACCATTATAATTTATTTATATATATTTAAATTCTTAATCGAACCTTTAAATACATTTGTAAGATATCAAATAAAAATATTAAATTTATTATTGGTTTCAAAACAGAAAAATCAAATTTAATATAATATGAATAAAAACAAACTTATTTTTTGTTACATTTAAATGTATTTATTTTTTTATTTATAATCATGTTTGATAAATATTAAAACAATACAAATAAAAATATAATATTTTATGCTTGTTCTACTACAAAATTGAAATTCATACAAGTATACAACTTATATTATACTCTGAATTCCAAGAATTGTAATTTTAGAATAATGAAATCAATGATTACTAAATTATAAATGTTAAATAACCATTTAAGAGCTTATGTCACCATGGCCAGTAATGATGCCTTATCACTCACAATTTATGCAATTTGTTGATTTTCAACAAGTCATAATGGGAATCATTTATTTTTTTAGAGTTTCCACAGAACACTGATTTATTTAATAAAAGTTGATGGTTGTTTAATTTTATTTTGGTTAATTGGATTAAGAAATAAAAAATAGAATTTTAACTTATACTTAAATCATTTTCTCTAATAATTTCTATTACATTTTTAAGGTAATTAAAAAAAATAATAACCTCAAAGCTGCACATTTATTTGAATTGTATTCTGGTTTAGAGACTACTGTTTGTTGAAATACAAACATAGCACTATAGCAATACTATACTGTAGTACACAGTGGCGGATTTAAGGGGGGTTCTTGGGAGCTGAAACACCCACCGTTGACCATTCCGCATATTGTACTTAACATTGAATAGGTTAATTTTGTTTTTAACCCGGAGTTGTTCATAATAAGTACCTTCTTAAGGAAAATTATTGTCAAAATAGCACTAAAAAATCCTAGAACCGCCACAGTACTTTACTGTAAATAACGGTATAGTAAATAAATTAAAAACTAACCTTTTGATTGTGGAGAAAGTAAATGACAATGAACAGAAGCAGATCCTGCACTTTCTCCAAAAATGGTAATATTGTTAGGATCACCTCCAAATTCTGATATGTTGGCTTTTATCCATTTCAATGCGAATAGTTGATCTTTTAAACCCATATTACCAGGACATTCATCAATTCCAAAGTTCAGAAATCCTAAGAACAAAATCTGTATTCAATTTTATTCAGAACTCGTTAACAACCTTTATAAATTAAAATATCCTATAACAGTAATTAATTTATACTATTAATAACTAGATTTATGAATATTTACCTAGGACATTTAAACGATAGTTGATTGTTACAACAATTACATTTTCATCAAGCAAATAATCAGGAGAGTAAAAGTCTAACGATCCAGATCCATAATTAAATGCACCTCCGTGTATGAATACCATAACAGCTTTTTTTTCAACCTCTTCCTAAATTATAATAAAAAAATGTATTATAGACAATAATCTTTTTAATATTACAAAATGCTTCTACAACCTGTGGCATAAATATGTTTAGATACAAACAATCTTCACTTCCAATAATTTTTTTTGTCATAAAAACATCATATTGCATACACACTTTACCACATGAAAATGCTTTAAAAGTGCCAGACCATCCTGGATGTTTGGCAGGAGGCTAAAACAGAATTAAGTAAATTTAGTAAATTATTTGAGTGAAAATTTGTTTTATATTGTATTGTTTAAATTTAATTTAAAACATAGTAATTTGTTTTAATGAACATAAAATTGGTACCTACCAGTTTTTAAATTAGATAGGTTATTATCTATACCTTATAGCATTATTACAATATTTTTTAAATATAACCATTCTAGTTAAAAAATAATTTATAAATTTGATGTAAGTACCTATTGTTGAAATTATATGCTATTAAAAATTCTCACCTTGAATCGTAAGTCTTTAATTGGCGGTAAAGCATAGGGTATGCCTAGAAAACTGACATACGATTTATTTGATAGTCGTGTTTTGTAGTGGAGTCCTTGTAAAGTACCTTGTTCAAGAACAACTGTCATTTTCTTTCGGGGCTAAAAAAAAATTGAAAAATCTTCTTTATAATAAGATAAGTGTATGCGCTATAATAATAAATATACAAGACAATATAATTGTCTTAAGATGTATGAATTGGGAGAAACTATTATTATTCTCAAACAATTCTTACATTTTTAAACAAAACATAAAAACACTTAAATTTTCAATTTTTATTAGAATAATAATTAATTATGAAAATAGAACATTTCATTCATATGTGAATGAATATAGTATTTATTGTAGGTTTGCTACGAGAGCATTTACACAGGTAACTTAATTCATTAATCCTATATGCACTTTCAATAGTAGTGTTTAATCTCTAACCATTGACATAATTTTGTATATAAATTAAAACCATTATTCATTATGTCTTAGTTCGATATTTGTAAATGTAACATGCGTTGTACCAGTAGCTGTCTGTGTCCATACAAAGAATACTGCTGTAAGTAGGTACCTAGCAATTGAAATGGAACATGGGTAGGTATCATTTATTAACAATAAAACTACCAAGATTAATGATCCACCTTATTGTCCAATGCTTTTAAAACGCCTGGAATATGTACCTATATTTCAGGCAATACAAATCAAATACTCATCTCAAAATATGTACCTACCTACACTAGTTTATAGGCTATAGGAAATGTACTTAAAAACTTACCAAAAGCAAGCAAATCATCAATTATTATACAAATTACTTTTTATTGAAGCCATTGAAAAAAAAATAACACTGGGTTGATTTTAAGCTTTTAAAACAGATATCAACAAAGTTTGTATAACAAAATAGGTAATATCTACGGCCTAGGTATAATAGTTATAATTTGTAATAAATTACATTATGGTAGAAATTGCCAATTGAACTAGAGCGCTTGAACAGTTGTTTTATAAATTAACCAGAAATAAACCATGATTAAAACGAAACACTAAATCGAGTATTTAATAATACTCTAATAATATTTAATAGGTAGGTATCAATTTTGTTTTTGTTTTATTAATTTCGTAATTCATTTTTTAATGTATTCTTTAAGTTCAACAGGTGCCAATGTAAAATTGGTGTCTTCACCTGTTATCACTATTTAGTATTTATCTAAATTTGTTTATCATCTCGTAGATATCAGGTATTGATGATAATAATATTATGATATATTTTATAATTTTAACGTCAGCAAAATTACAATCGATCATCATAGTTCAGGAGTTCAGGACTTTAATCGTAATAATGTAATATCATTAGTAAGGTCCTGATTTTGTTGCAAAGTGCAAGGGTAATAATATAACCTATACTTTTTTTCCCAAGAAATTGTTGATCGGTTTAGACATTGTCAAACATATATTATTTTTTAACTATTTATTAAGAAAAAGGTTAGGTTAGACTGTATAACTTGTTTCAAACACAAATATGAATAAAAAAATGCAGTTTATATTCACCTCTATAGAAATTTGTTAATAAGCGAATTCTTTTTAATAATATTATAATTAATAAACTGTAGTAAAGATCCGGTACGTAAATTTGCTATTTTACACGAGCATAGAAAACGTCCCCTTAAATATTAAATTGTCTTTAGTTCATTTTTTCAGGGTCGAAAAGCAATTTTGGTTTTTATTTAGAGCATTTTTTGATAGTGTTCAGAGCATTTCAATCCGGCCACTAAATCATGTTTAAGGGACCATTAGCTCACTACTGATTCGTTAAATGTTTAGTGAATGTATATTCAACCCGAGCATAGTAACCCACGTACCCACTGAAAGAGTGGGTCACGCGAAGAGATGAGTAGGTGCCGCGAATATTTTGTTATTCAATTATGAATACCTAATATACCTAACCATATTACTAAAAAGATATACGCGGACACGCGGTATCTATATAATTATCAAAACAATTCTAATAGAACCGTAAACGTAGATTTAATGCAACTTCGTGTTATAATCGTACATAATTAGGTAGTAGGTACAATAAACAAGAAAATATCATCATTAGGCCACCACCACTGCAGACTATTGCAAGTTGCGGTAAGGTTAGGTATATGGTATAGCTCGTGGTAGCTATATTATTATATAGCCGTATAGGTAACCTAGAACTCGAAACACTCGAAATCTCTACGAATAAATTATTCTTGGCCCGTTGTTATTTTTCGACAGGTTTTTGATCTTAATGTTTTATAATATATAGTAGCGAAACTCACTGTATATTGACACGTATTATTATCGTTATTAATTATTAGGTACATAACCTACCTGTATTATAGTATAGATGCTTGCATAATATCGGTGGGGTATTTCACGGTCTTTGGCCCAGAGCTAAATTTTGGTTTTGGAAAGAATTACTGTTAGTTTCGTTTTGCACGGTTGTACTTATGCAGTTATGCGTGTCCGTGCACCTATGCGATGGGTGGTGGGAGGCGCCTACTCTCAAGTCTGATTACTCTGACGACTTGTTCGATTCTGTAATCGAATCCGCCACTGTGGCAGTATGGAGGTACATATATAGTGTGCCAATACATGTATAATTATGATCAGACGAGCACAATAATTATAATATTGTATTATTGTAATACCTCACGGCCTACATTTTGTAAACAATAAATAAATAAATAATATTATCCTTCAGCAATGACCGACTTGATGATTTGATATAATTTGTTGTTAAGGCCTAAGGACATTATATAATATGATAGAAGGAAATTACGTACAGCGCGCAGTATACATCAAAATATCTACGACCTACCTACTCGGTGCGTTTAGCGGCATTAATATTACAAATCAGTTCATCTGGAAACAAATTATGAAACTTTATTATATCCAAAAAATCCGAGGTCATTGGGTGTGAACCTCGGCAAGGGGCTTAGACCAACAAACATAGTCGCAAATTGGGGGGGGGGGGCTGAGAGGGCTTAGCCCCCCCCCCAAAAACGAATGATTTTATTTTACAACATAATACATCGGAAAGAATAATCACTTTTCGCACATCACGTATGATTCGGTAATGTGTAGCACTGATAAGAATCGGTCGTCGGACTAATTATTGTTCTGTCGTAGTCCGTAGAATAAACTATACAATATCAAACCGGCGTCACATATTTCTCAATAATATATTATTTATTCCTTGTTTGTACGAATTTATCTTCCATGCATTTTGGCGTTAATTCCAAGTCTGGGGAATACCTTATGCACTATGCACAGTCATGGTTTTAATTTGAAACGTTTTTTTGTTTAATTATAAAGTTTATTATTTTCCGTAAAAAAATTGATGTTAAAAAAACAATAATATGTTAATATATTATATTATTATTATGTGAATTTGATTTTTGATGGTATATAATATATATACCTAGTACCTACCTATATGTTTATGTTTATTTGTAAATTTGTAATTCGTGTCGGAGCGTAGCGAGGAAAATTTTTTTAGGGGTTTTGTGATAATTTAAAAGCATTACAAGAGTATCCAGTATCCTGACCTGAGCTATAGCCCTCCCCAAATTTCAAACACTATTTGCGCCTATGCCCACAAAGCTCTGCCAAGTCCCTCCCAAAACCAACGCCATGGTCTTATTATCGGGTAAGTGCTATATCATATTTTGTCTATAACTTTGAAATTAAACTTATTATTATTAGAAAAAAAGTAATAATTTAAGATTTTGTTTTTGTGGTACAGAATATTTTCTAATATAAGTGATATAATATATTATACAGACCTATAAGTGCGTTTGTCAGCTACTCCGTTTTCTCAATCGTTATTAAATAGATATTGAGTATAAATAATAATTTGTATTATTTTATACATAGTAATTTGTAATTTTAGAGTGTGAGGGCTGTGATCATGTTTTTTTAAAATTTTAAAATGAGGCACTTTAAGTCCCCCCCCCAAAAAAAAAATTGATCTATTTGCGCCTATATATGATGCTCTGCGGTTTGTTAATATAATATGCTATAAGTCTATAAATATAATATTGTATTAAAACTGGCAGATTTCAATAGCGAATAGAATAGAATTAATGCATCGTAGAATTAATGCTATATACAGGTACGAAGAAAACGCACGTCACGATAGCAGGTATTATAGAAAACAAAAATATATTTGATAAATTGCGCAAAAAAAGTAATTTTGTATACTATACAATAATATGTGTACCCGTACAGTATGCTCATATATTATTATCTGATGTGCCTAAATATATTATGTTCAGTAAACATGTCGTGTGTTTACGGTTTGAAATTACTCGACCGCAGACAGATAATATCTCCTCTTCGCGTTTTTCCTTTCTCATTTATCCGGATCACCTTGGACGTTTCCCTCTGTATCGAAAACGAATCGTACAAAAATAGATAATATTATAAACAAATCAACTCGTACTCGTACAGTTATACGTGTATTTTAGTAAAAAATTGAAACGAAGGTAAATTTATAATAATATTGTCCCAGTTATTATATTACCTATACGTAAACGGTCACTGAATATTATGTACACGTGATTATAATCGACATATTATACAGTCGTTCGCGTGGACACATATCGTAATACTGAGCCTGTGTACTATACGCAGGTATTACTTTATCAAATATTATTATTAGTAGGAAAGTTAGGAAAATGTATATTATTAATAAAATCACTTTATACCATATTCATATTGGTACCATATACTTGTTAAGTATTGAAATACATTTTTTGTATTTTAAATAGATATACATTTATAACATAGCATGATAATGTTATTGACATTAATATCGTATTTTTATAATTTATAAGTATACTTAAGGACACTTTTCCAAATATACGGATTTTGTTGCGGTACAAACTTCTTTTTTCAAATGAAAATAAATGCTTTATTAAAGCAAAGACTATTTGTCAGCCTATATTTCGAAAGAAATAGTTTACATATTTTTGGATTAGCAGTATACGGTAGGACACAGCTTGCAATAATATTTTGAAAATATCACTATGCATCTATAACATACGTGCATTATAATGATATAAGTAGTAGTGAAAAGTTTCAAGTCATGGTGAATAATATTTTTTGAATTAGGTACAACTAAATAACTAAAATAGTTATTTTTTGTTTGAATTCTAATTTTGTCAATAATACTTCGAAAATTTCATTCTGTAGGTAGGTATAGAATATAATTATTTAAGTAATAGTGGTATGTTTAAAGTTACAAGGTTGTCATTTTTGGGTTATATAGAAATTAAAATAGTTATAAGTTATAACTTATAATAATTGGATAAAATGTTAGACCTATATTTTATACTTGGTCAAAACAACCCTAATAGTTGTGTTAACAATTTGTGCAGTTTACATATTTTAATGGGGTTTAAGAAGGCGTAAATCCATGGACATTTAATTTATATCACGGCGAATGCTGTGCAGGATCAACTATTGGTAAATTATATTCGTCAATTTATATTTAAAATATGAATTCTCTTCATTTTCGGTATCTAATTAGGTAACTATAATATGTATTATGTATAGGTAACCAATTGGTAAATGTCACACTCTGTCACAGTTTATTATTTTAAAAACAACTTTTGCGCCTTCTTGAATAAGACATTATAATAGCTATTACAGCAGGGCATTATTAAAACAACTCTATTACATACTGTTAATTTTTAACATCGGATAAAGTATTTAATGTGAGTCTTCAGATAAGACAAGTTTAATATATAGATTTTAAAATGTGTATAGTTATATAATGTATTAACGAATTATGAAATTTCCAGTTTCATTAGTCGTCCGACTCTTTTTCTTAGGCGCACACTTTAATATTTGTACTTTTTGTGGCTACGAAATTTATAAACGAACACAGTATTTTAAATAATTAATAAAAATTTTAATTTAAAGTACTTATACAAATGAAAATATGATATGGCTATACTTCTGAAATTTGCATAAAAACTGAATGATAAAAAAAAACTTAGTGACACTTAGTGGTCGATTATGATAAATAAACGCAAAGACAATTTTAACCATTTTTTAAATTTGGAAGAATATAACCGTCACAGAACAATATTAAAATAAATTTATTAAAAATCGGTTCCAGTAGTCTATAGTTAATTGGTAACTAAATGCCACCCGGGCACCTGCAATCACCATATTATAATGGTGTACTGGATAATGTTAAATGGTACTTATAAATAAAAATAATTTTGATCTAGTTTGAATGTATGTATTGCTCTATAGTGCATACAACTCATGCCTGGTTAATAGGTACATATTTTTACTACCAGAAAAAAAAAATGTTATAATATTGCTGCTGATAATAATAGTCATACATTATCATAGCATTCTCAACATTTAATCTCCAATAGCTAATGATACCTAGCGATTCGTTGTATTTTTTTTTATTCCACCGCTCTGAGTCTTTCTCCTCCCTGCCGACGTGTTTCTCCACTTAATATTATACAAATTAAGTACTTTTATTGATTACCAAACTTATGCAAATTCCGTGCTGACTTCGCATCTATATACAATTATATTAGATAAACCTACGCACGAAAATACACTTCGTATTCGTTTATTCCTATATTATATTATACAAAACTCGAGTAGTCTCTATAATATATCGACGTATACACGGGACATCAAATATTATGGGTAGGATTGTAGGAAAGCTGTTATACAATACATAGGTGCTGCAATATTATGCGATTCGGGCAATATACAGCCAATAATGCAGTAAGTTTAGGTAGAGGTATGCCTAATAACGAGTTAACACAAACATTTTGAAAGTTATAAAACTAGGAGATAGAAAAAAAAACTTACTTTCTATTTTACCGAGGAATATAGAATTAGGCATGATTTATTAGTTTTTACAATCGTATAGGTATAACGGATAAAACATATTATAGTGTGTGTGTGTGTGTATAAAATATGAATTAATAAACGATTATGATTATTAATTATTATTCATATAATATATTATTATGAACACTATGATGTCCTCACAAAGTCATAACTATAGTTAAAGTGGATACAAGGTTGAATAAGCCCTCCCCTATACCGGCATATTAGTTACTACATACAGTTTAAAATAATTTTAAAAAAGGTGTACCTAATACTTAATATTCTCATTTATCGTTAAGGGCAATACCTACACAATTTTACATGTTGATATGGTTTATCATTTTTAAAAAACAAGAGTATATAACTACCTAGTTTACATTTTTTTTCAATTATTTTTAGGTGCACTTTTTTGCGTCTATAAATACTTTTTTTTCCATTCTTATATATTTCTTATACAGGCTACTTTATTGTAGGTCAGGGATCCATGGCCCACGAACACATTTTAAGCATAGCTTTTATTTTTATTACATTTTGTAATACATGTTTTTATTACAAATACGGCCGGCGATATTTAAAAAAAAGTGCATGAGGCCCTATGCCTAAAAAGGTTGAAGACCCTTAATATAGGTAGGTATACTATATAACCTTGATATAGGTATAATAATAAGAATATGTATTCTCATTTTGTTATTTATTTATTTGTGACAGGGCCGAGTATCGATCTCAGCAGAACTGGTGTCATCAAAGGATAAAAACGATAGGTCCTGTAGGTGTGTGTGGGGAGGGGGGCGAGGGATCAATAATTAGTTTGTATACCTACCGCGTTTAACTGACGAGCAAGGCTTTGGATTTTCCATCACGCGAGTCGTACTCGTTATTATATTAATAAGTACTCTATGGTCACGGACAACAATAAAAAAGAAACCGTTATCACCACGACTTACTATCTTGGGCAGCGGAGATAATAAATCATATGTTTTCAGTTTTGATATCTTCGAGTGCGTTATTCATTTTTTTACGCGAGAGCCGTGCATATTTATTACGATAATAATACGAGAGGCACCTCTTTGAACGTATCCGTAACCGTAACGAAACGATTTGATTTATATTATTATTAGCTAACAGTAAACGTCATCCATATAAATATTGATAAGGCGTCTCTGCCATTTAAACACCGTGCGTGTTGTGACCATAAAACATGATACCTAATAATGATTGTGTCAACTGTGTGGTTTAACGGGGAAAACGATCGATGGGGTCATAATAATTAAATAGATCGGAACGATATAATATGACGTATAATATTAATAATATTAATATAATAATGTTATGCTTACAATGATGCTTGTCAAAAACACCATCAGCTTGTTGAACACTACAATCGCCCCGATGCGAAATATGATGAACGTCGACGACAATTTGCCCATGATATTATTGTTTATGGCACTCGTAAGTGTTTTAATTTTTCGAAATTGTTCGGGCGGACCGACGCGAACGACGACGACGACGGCACAGAACCGAACAACAGCAGGCAGATGCACTCACTGTCGCAGGATCCGTGTCGAATGTCGACCACGCGCGGCATTTCTCCCCTCCCACCGCCACACACACGATACTTTTGTTGTTATTATTATTATTATTCACTACAAATTTTTACTCTCAGCTGCCTGCTAGTGGTCCAACATTACTAATTTTAATCTGCTCTGTCGTTTCGCTCTGCGTGTTTGTTGTTTTTCCTTGAACAAATTCAACAGAAGAATGCAAATCGAAATCGAACTCCGATTTTTACCAGGTATACCTACGGTAAACGAAAAAAAAATTAACATCGCGTTGAACACAGAAACCAGTTTAACACCATAAAAAAAAGGTAGTTTTAAAATAAAATTGAGGTGCTGTCAGTGAACGGTTCTCCACTCAAGTGTTCGATTCTTTCTTTTATTTTCCAATTTGCTACGTTGTATACTTAAAAAATTAATTTTCAAGCCTTCGTATGATAAAAAAAAAATTAATTTCTCAATGGTTTTTTTATGTCATGATATTATAAGAGCTGTGGTGGAGGTCCCAGTCTAAATAACGCCATTGTGGAATGTACCTAATATTATTATGCGTTTAAACTAAAGCACCAATATTATTGCATACAGAGTGGCTACAGACGCCTAGGTACTAGGTTTTTTCGCGTTGTCTTTTCTATAGGTCACGACCGAGGGAAAACGGTATACGAAAACGACCCACCCTGTATCATAATGGCATTGTAATGTTTAATGTAAATTGAAATCATTAAATTATTCTAAGTAGCTATTAGACATGTCATGGACCTAGGTCGTGTTCGAAATTCGCTTAATTTATTCAAAACTGTTGTTCGCACCTCTGTACAGAACCCTGGTATATTGTATATATAGGTAGTTATAATAAAAGTGGACTAGAATTTAAAATTATTAATGTTTTCTATCAGTCTACGCAGAACAGTATATATTTATATGTACTCACTACCTGTTCAGGTACCTATTTAATATATATGCGTATACGGTCGCGACAGTTCCGATTATACACGTGTACGGTAAATTGACAGTTTTTTATGGGCAACTTACCTACCTATAAGAATATCCAGTAGTTATTACTTATTAATTATTAATTAAACTAAATAATTGAGGAGAATCAAACGAAGAGTTCGTTAGTTTTGCAAAGGAAAACAATAACTTACAGAACTTTATTTATATATAAGGTTATATACGGTTATAAGGTTTTAAACTAATATTATATACTATTATTATAATACAAATAATAATTAAATATAAACTTCTCCTGTTGCATTTTGCATTTTCAACACTCATTTAAGTGTTCATAATACATTACATAGATAAATATTTATGTTATACAAGAAGCTCAAGCGTGGAATTGTTTCAGTTGAGCGGAATGAAGTGGCACTACAGAACGTCACGAAAATATATTAGGTAGGTATATATACACTATTCAGCATTTCAGTGTCTCAGCTCATCTAAACTTTAAAATACACTGTTTTATAACTAATGAATTACTCTTTCAAAATTTGATTTATATAAATTATAAAATTCTGTATTTAAATTTACAGAATACTGCAACATTCTGCAAACATTGGAATGCGAAACAGAAAAATGTGTCTTGTCATACAAAAAAGTAAACATTTTAAATATTAATAAATATACATAATTTTATTTCAAAAATGATTTTTGCAATGACTTCAAATTATGTTATTTACATTTCCAAAACCGTTAATAAAGGTCGAGAAAAATTAGGTTTTACTTTTAAAAGAATCATCTTCTATATAGTTATAACTTATAACTACATCATCGTATTTTAACTGAATACCATCGACTATTATGACCTCGATACCTGTATTATTGTGTGTACATATTATAATATCTTATCATCTATATTGGCATAAAACACTCTAAAACACGTGCAATGAGTAATCGAATATTTTCAGTATTTAACTGTTGCCTTACAGAGTCAAACATTTTAGTATAAAAACTGATTAATACATTTTGAATAGTTTATTATTCCGATTAAACGATTTAAAGTTTGTTTACATAATATATTATATAAGACTGCTCCAGGAACGGAAGAAAATATGAACTTAAGGATAACATAAACATTTACATATTATACATATATTTATTAATTACATATTGTAATTATTTGTAACCTACCTGTATGTTAATAAATAAACCTTGTAAATTTAAATTAAATTTTACATTTTAATACTTTAACTTCCATAAAGCGCCATCGTACTGTACTCGTGTACATGCCACAATATTATATAACCTGAATTATGCATATTACGTCGTTTGCATCAGGGCGGAAAACAATGCGAGGAGGGAAATACAATATTCCGACATTATTTTGGAAATTTTTCTGAAATACCTTTATTTTGGTCAGTTAAAACCAATGCATTTGTTGACATAGTTTATTAATTTATTAAACCTACCATAGTTAACACTTATTAGGTTTGTTGAATTAAATTATTTCGTTTTAATACGACCAGTTGTATCGTCAATACGGCAATAAGTGAATGTAGAAAACTGCCATCACCTAATTCAAATTTCAATAAACGTTTATGACGTATAATATATTATAATATATGACATTGACGTTTACGTCATCGAATTATTGTTATTTTTTTTTAGATTTTTTGATGTTGGTTAAAAGTATAACTAAAATTATTAGGCACCTGTCATGTCTACGTTGTACCTTGAAAGTTGAAATTAAAATATTATACTAAAATAGGTAGTTATTCTAATTGTATGTTTGGTATGTATAATCTTTAATAAGAAATCGTCTGCAGTAGTTTAAAAGTTAAAACACGTCCTTGAAGTAGAGGTATCCTAGTAAAATTAAAAAAAAAAATACCAACACGTATTTATGTCATATTCAAATTATCAAAGGTAAAACTATAAATCAATAATTGAAAGGCAAAAATGGTTCTTCTAGTTGGTTTTCATATCTCTAAAAACTGTATGCACGTCATTGCAGTAGACAGAAATTTAATACAAGGGGAGGATCTTCATGCCTCATGGTAACTATTAAATACATTGAGTTAATTTTAAAAAAATTCAGTTAATTAGGTAAACGTATCATGTTATTTGATATTTTTCATTTATAAGGAAAATATATGAATCATAAATATGTTTTTACAATTTCGAATATCAAAATTACGTACATCAACTACAAAATATATAATAAATAATAAGTAATAAAATAATGTTAATAACTAACCATAGTAACAACAATTTTACCAAAACTATCCTCGAAAAAAAGTTGTATCCAGCCCGAATACATTGAAAAAAAAAATATATTATTTTTATAGCTATGGCTATGGCTATGTTTTGGTATTCTATAATATTCTATAAAATCTTAATATATGAAACCGAAAATTGAAACCTTTGATGCTAATGTTCTCGGAAACTGCTGAACCGATTGTCTTAATTTTTTTTTTAAATGAAAGATTATATCACGGAGAAGGTTCCTATCGGAAGAAAGTATATTTAAGTATAATTTAAAGAGGTGCTCACCCAAGGATTTTGAAATTCATGATGAAAATCGATAATTTGTATTTTGTTTATAAATGGTTGCTATTGGTTACAATAATTATTAGTTATCAGTTACAGTAACATTTTTTCCTACGTACATATTATACGCTACAAATTCTAGAAAAACTGAAAGTGTTATTTTTGATGAGATATATATGAATAATCTCTGTTTATTTATAGGGTTGTCAATGATTACATATCTTATAACTTTTATTATTAGTAGGAATATGGCATATACATATTTTTACAAATAAATTAATAAAAAAACAAATCTTTGGCACAGGCCACCATTGCGATGTTTTTCGTGTGCCTAATATTCTGATATCACTTACTTATTTCGTTTTTGACTCAGGCAACGTCGGGTGGGACAGCTAGTATTATATATATTATAATATTAGTCCTAGTTTTCTTGGTTTTTTCGATAACTCGTTCAAAACTTCTTATCATCACCGTGTCTAGTTCTCTATATCTTAGTTCGTGCTTATAACCATGATGTATATACAATTGTATCTACATTTTGCTTATAACACAGATATATTAATATATATAAATAAATCTATAGCTTATAAGTTATAACCAATAACCACGTTAATCATTCATTATGCCGATTACTGTTTAGAATTTAATATTTAAATTGTTTATACATGTATTTTTTATTATAATTATATTGTTTTTAATATTTAGGTACTAATAAATTTCAAAAAAAAAAAACCTTTAAAATATGTCAGTAGTTTTAAATGTTCGTAAAATATATCTGTACACTTTCCATGTTGTAACCCGTGTCGACAACCATGCATGCACATATATTAGTTAATAACATCATAGTCACATAAATACATAATATTGATTAGTTATTATGATTTATAAATAAAAATTATTGAATTTAAAATGAAATAATATTTTTACAATGTAAATTCAACTATTATTTTAAATTATTATAACTTATTCAAATTTTCAATAATACATATTTTAGACATTTATTAAATAAATATAATAATGTATTATGTTTATAGTTTTATACATATATATAATTTATAAGAAAAAAATCATCTTAGACTTGGCAATAAATATAGGTAGGTTGCAGGTACATCTAAACATTCTAAACACAGCTTAAGTGGATATTTGTGTCGTGTACGGTGATAGTTTCTGATTCTGACACGTTTCTGCAGCAGTAAATTTCACTCACACGAATTCCACTTTCGCTGTAGTTTGACGATTGTTAATGAATATACTGCCAAACTTCCTTCGGTCGACAAGCGCAATTTATACAATCAGTATAATACTATAATATAGCACTGTCACTGTCCACCGGCGGTTGAGGAATTAGGTCTGAATCTTGATTTCACTCATGGAAAGTCAATTATTACATCTTGTCTGCTCGAGTCATGTCATCAATATCGACTATATCGGTATTTATTAATTATTTTCATGAGTTTTTTTTTATTTTATATTATGAAATGTGTACTGTATTTCTCTATTGATAGAATTTCCCTCCTATATATATCGTTTTTTCTTCCTTTAAGTTATTTGACGAAGTCAATACTTTTTTTGTACTGATGTTTTTTTTGTGTACCTATATAGTTTTTTTTTACGTGTTCAAAGATTTTCAATTTGTTTTCTTTTAATTAAAAATACAAACATTTGTTCGCTTTTTTACAATTCATATAGTTGCCATTTGCAGCACCGAACTCCGGGTTGGCTGAATATAGGTACCTACCTATTATAGGAATATCTTCACACGAACTCCAAGATATTTAAAATTGTATAAAATTTACAACTATTTTTTCAGACGCCTGATGTACACACAGAACGTTAATCTTAATATTATATTCCAAAGTTCTACGTTGAATTAACAATTTTTTTTGTTGTTAGGTAGAATGCGGGTTGATGACTCAGGCAACTCGTTGAGTTTATTCACACAATTTTGTTAATTCTGCAAAGTAAAACTGTAAGACAATAAAATAAATAAGCGGCATCGTCGATGGCGAGAAAAATCATTCATTAAACTGGTACCTAATGCAACTAAAATAGGGAGACTATTTGTAACCGTTAACGGACATCACATCGCCCGCGGACCGGAGTTCATTTATAGCTCATTTATCCTATACGAGTTACCCCTTAATATCCTACCTAACCAGTAATCGCATATATAATCAGTTGGCAACGAGTACCTACAAGAATCTACTTAAACCAACTTAAGCCTTTTCGTCGTCTTGACGTTTTATTGAATATTATAGTGTAATGTGGGTATACTTAGGTGAAGAAAATATAGAATTTTTAGTATACAACGTTTTGGTTAAATCTACAAATTGGTTGTGGTTTATTAAAAGTTGATTTTCTATAAAGTTTTTTAATAAGACTAAAAATGTACAAACATTTTTTGTTCTGCAGATAAAATGTCGGCCCAGACGGCCACAATACATCTGTAAAATTGCCCCATCCCACTTTTCCCAGGAAACTTCAAAACTGAACCGGATATCGTGCGCGATTAATTTGCTAAAATTTTCTCGGCATCATTCAGAATTTGCGTACCCTTGGTTTTTAAGCGGCGATTCCAACTTAACAGGAACATTCTTTGGCTAAATAATTATAATTTCTGGTAAAACACCAAGGGGCTATGCAAATTTTGAAAATTTCCGATCAAATTATCTGTGCAAATTTCAAGTTTCCAGGGTAAAGTGGGTGGGGGGGGGGGGGAGAGGTCGAGAATTCAACTTCTTGGACGTGGTCACAATAATATATTTTTGCAATTATTTGTCGGTAATATTTTCTTCCATGTCATGTTAGAACAATAATTTTATAGTTGTACTTAATATTATTAATTAAAAAAAAAGAATCATTGCGCATAGCATAGTTGTAATCTTATCATCCTTGAGTTCATGCTTTCGCTTAATCATAGTGTTATTATTATGTATTAATTCGTAAGGATTTCCTATGTGTTTACGGAATTTCGGAGCCGTCATTAAAGATATTATGTTCACTAAACGACTTCCGTAAACGAATCATATAAGCTGCTGCCACGAGTCTATTATTCGCGGTAATTACTCGTAGAACACTTGGTAACACGGGTCGTGTGTAATTAATGAGCTCTTGGGCGCCTATATAAACATAAAACCTTCATCGCATGGGAAATAAGCGAAGGTGTAATACCGTATATGCAAACAAATTTACATTAATTAAAACGTGACAAAACGAAAATAAAAAATATGCAAATTTGTTTCATTTGTAAAAATTAATTTACATAAACGGATATCTAAAGTTTGGAAAATGAACAATTACAATGAACAATTTTGTTACAAAAGTCTACCCTTATAGTTTTTGATATTTATATAAAGTATTATATTAATTTATATAGGTTCAAAATAATTAATTAATAAAAATTACCTACCTGCGTTGTTTGTGTCTCTTGAATCAAAATATTATTTAATCAGCATATAGGGCACATCGGGCTTGAAAACACCGCTGAATGCATTCCACAAAAGCATTTACAAAAAAAAAATGTTTGGATGACAAGAATAAATTTATTTATACGAAAAATACGAAATAGTACCTAAATGATTTATAATAATCGGAAGCAGACACAACGGTGCGTGTATTGTGTGCGTACTGCGTAGTAAACCGCGATTTGACGACGGATTTGACTGTAGAGAAAATAAAACGTTTGAGCGAAGATAAATACGAGCGACGTATCGTTCGTACTACAATTTATTTACGAAACAGAACGTAGATAACAATTATTTATTACATTTCTGAAAAAATTTTATCGCAATTTACCGTCATGGGTATTTATGTATTTTATTTTTAAACCATAATGCAATAATTATATTTTAACCTATGTTGAGTAGCTGTCCTGTACTAAAAGCTAATAATAATAATAATAATAAGTATTATTACCTATATGTCCAAAGATTATACAACAATTAACAAATATGTAAAGTAAAATATGTACAACTTCGTGCGATGATCCATTTAACGTAAGCCACTCATCATTTCAGAGATCACTAAAGTTATTCAAAATATTGCTTTTAGATAATTTTAAGCAGTTACAAACCACATATTTGGAAGTCACAAGTAGTTTATTAGTTCTATGCGAGTATTTAAAGATTTTATGAGTGGACCAGATGATCGATTTTTCTCGGGGTACCCCTGTACCGACTGTAGTACCACTCCGCAACACTTTAAGTACATAATATTAAAATACACAAACTACTCGTTAGATTAGGTTAAAAAATAAAATTTTTATGCATCGAAATAATTCAAAAAATATTTTGCTTTGGTATAGAGAATTATAAAAACGCATGTTGCAATTATTAAAAAAGTAAACAATTTAAAAAATGCTAATCGTTTTTGAATTAATGAGTGTCTTACTCATCACATAAATACACAATGAGTGTCTGTTAATGGGATCATCCGGTACATTAAAATATTATGCAACATGCGTTTGCTAGAAATTCTGAACCATACTTATAGGACAATAATATTATTGTTGTTGAGTAAAAACTACAGTTACAATTTCAAACTACTTTAGAGTATGATGGGGATCGAATGTTGAACACAAATATTTAAACACCTATGATGTCTGAATGTGTGCAAATATTTCGGAAATCAAAAATGATGTAATCATTATTACTATTATATAAGTTATAAATACATATTAGAGTTTTGAAAAAAAATTAATTTCTTGTTAGTTGAAAATAACTTAGGACTTATTATTTTGTAGTTTATTATCATATTTGTCAACGTCAACGTACCCATTTAGGTAGGTACATAAAATAACCTATTGGGCATTGGCTTTACAGTAAAATACAGTAAAAATAAAAATATATATTTATTCAAATATAAATAATACAATTAGTTTCTCGTGATATAGTATTAATAATTATTGTATCTAAAAATTTAAGAAAATTTAATTAATATTTTCGAAAAACTCAAAATGATGTCATTATAAATTATTATTATAAACATTTTCCCACAGTTAAGCAAAAAAGTATGAGATAAAATAGAACAATATTTTCGTTTGTATGTAGCTCTTAACTATAATATATTTAAGTTTGAAAAAATTAACTTTTTAACTATTTAATTTCTATTTTTGCACACATTCAGAGCCGTCCTTAAGGTTGTCTAGGCCTAGGGAAAAAATAATTTTGAGGCCTAATACGATAATACATTTATATTTACAAGTATCTTTACAATATCCACTTATTTAGTGTCTATATATTAATTGATTAAAAAATTAACATATTTTAGAAGAATTGTTCATTTTTTGGTAAAAGCTGAACGGATTGTGTAGTTTTATATGGCATGTACGGTACTACATTATTATTTTCGCGAAGCAAATTACGGTAAACAGCAGTGCACTGTACAGAAGAAGCTTTAGAGTTTAGGGTATTACGGGCTTTTCGGTTTTGTCCCATCGTTATCATAATATTTTGCTCGAAACTCACGACAGCGACAGTTATTTACCTATTAGTTATTACTAGGGCTCGGAACTTTCCGCACTTAAAACCTACTAAATATATGCATGGGCATAGAAAAGTACAAACTTTTTTTGCTTTAAAAATATGCACTTTTTTTATTACACTTATTTTAATAAGAAATATTTTTATATTTTAAAATTTTTTCTAAATATTTATTAATAAAAACGGGAAATTTTATGTCAATTAGAGATTAGAAAAACACAATTTGATAAAACCTATAGTAAAACTGTAAAAGAAATTAGATATTCATATAATGTATTTTTTTTTTGATTGCCAAATTTTCAAATTGTACTTATTATACACTTATCATCAACAATAAATATGTTCTAAAAAATGATAAAATGAAGAAATATTATGCTCTTAAAACAATAAAATCAATAAAATATATGAACAATTATGAACTATACATTTTAAATATTTTTTCGCAGTGTCGTGAAATTCATTTTAACGTAACTTAGCAATAAATCTAATAGCCCCAAAAAACATGCGAATGCAATAACTTCCGAACCTTACCTATATTTAGGCATACATAGAATTTATTGACATAACAATTATGTTACACGACATTTCATAATATTATTATGATTGTGATTTTATTTAATAAGATAATTATAATCATTGATAAATCACACGTCATATCATTATTATTATAACATGTTATATAATAGTATATAGTTTTTTCACTGTGCATCATTAGACGTAGGTATAATATATTATAATATTGAATATAATATAATTCCACAATTATATGTTGACAGATATTAAAGATATTATATAATAATGTATGCAAACGTATAGTTATGTTAATTATTATTAAACAAACGATTTCATATGACCTTTTCTTATATTTGATATTTTTGTTTTGACATTTTATTTTTACAGCCACTTATATATTATGTAGAACAACCGATGTGAACACGAATCACATGCCATTCGTATTCCGAGCTCATGTGAGTAAGTGCACACCACTCGCATATATCATTTATATTATAATACACCTTTCAATAAAGCTTTACAAAAATGTACATTTTTATATTATAAATCTAAATTATTATTATATTTTACAGCACATAAACGTATAAATACGATTTCGTGTTACACGTAATATTTATTATATTATTACACGCGTAGCATATATTATTGTAACCAAAATATTGTATTACAAATAAAATACATCAATAAATGCCAAGACTTTGTAATATTGAACTATTATACGTCTATCATAGTTTATAGTAACAATACATATAGTTATATATGCCTACTTATTAATATAAGAAGTTATAACACGACAATCGTGTGCATCAAAATCAATATATTAATAACAAAATATAACAATTTCATAGCATACAAATAATTTACGGGAAAAAAAAATATTTGACAAATGTACAGACAATATAATGTGAAATTATCCTAAAGCTAATTCCGACGTTGAATAATGACATCGATTATTTTCTGTTTTTTCTTATATGTCGAATACCTCACGTTATTTGACGAATAAGTTCGATTGAAAAACCAGTCCTATGATTACAACTTGTTTGGTAGATTTGTTCGGATTAACTCTTGTTTTTAAACCATTATCTGTTATCATATAAGATTGTATAGTTTTAAGATTTTATTGTTTAGATTTTTTATACGATTCTCGGAGTTGTTGACGTCTTTTGAATTATTTCTACAGTGTAAAATACACTCTAATACCAATCAATGTGTGATACAAAATTTCAACTTCTATCGGAATTAGAATAATTTATTTCCTAATCAGTAAAACCGTATACGTTAGCACCTCGGAAATGCGTATTTATGGACGAATTCGAACATATTTTATATCATGGAAATAAATTAATACTATCTATGAGTTATGACACATTTTCATATCATGCATTGTGAATTAAATGGTTTTGTTGGTCTCAATCGTATGGAGAATTTTAAATTAAAAATAAATTACGTTTTTGTAACCAAAGCGAAGTAACATTTTCTCAGATATTGTTGAATTGACAATATTTAATAAATGTCGAATATTCTAATATAATATATAACAAATTATTATACAGATAGAATTAACAATATTATTTATACATTAAATTTAATAAATCGACTACTTATATTATTATATTTGCCTATATATTAATATATTATATTATTGTATAACGTTTTAAACACTTTTTGCACAATATATTAAAAATAATTAATAATTTCGTTTGATTATTTAGGTAATATTGTTCGAACATGAGCGTGTCATGCGTATTGTTGTTGGTACGTACTTGAATGGCAACCTAAAAAAAACGGGATAAAAATAGTTCCACAGTAATTATATAGGTAATTATTTTACGGTTATTGTCTATTGTTGTTTTATATTATTGGCGATATTTTTTTAAATTTAAATGCACCCTCAACGAACGTAAGCTGTTGTAGGTACATAACGTTCCTCTATTATGATGGGTATACCTATACGATTATAATATCGTTATTGGTAATGTGTATTTGAGTAGTATAATAATATTCCGAACGATCGACTTGATTTATAATGCGTTTTCGTGTCGGACGCTAACATTTTAACGAGGAAATGTTTATTTTTATGGAATGGAGAAAAATTGTATGTATTAAACAGTCGCGTATTATTTATGCATTTTACAGATTTGATCGGTGGCATATTTAAATTTGTTTTTCGTGTAAGCACACACGTATAATAATATATGTTAAACATATTATTATATGCGACTGTATAAGTAGGGACACCATCATAGATATTCAGTCCTTAGTACATAAAATGACGTGCGTGGTGGCTTAACTTTTTATTGGAAACAGGACGTGGGACAGTATGGAATGTTTATTACGCGTTCGAGTCAAAAAACGTTCGATAAGTCTTGAACATAGGATAAGACGAATTTCTATTCTATAAGAACCAGGCAAAAAAAATTTCACCGCCGGGTAGCTTTTTTTTATCAGCAAATGCGCATGCTAACCATATTATACGATCCGCTCATATGCTCATACACTTATAGTGAAAAAAAATCATTTACAGATTGTATATATTTCACATTAAAAAAAAATTTTTACTCAAGAATATACATTATGATGATATGCCAGCTTAAAAATTAATTTTCTATACAACCGAGTTTATAATAGGTACCTATATAATCAAGTATAAACAATATTTAAGTTATAACAACAACGAAAAAAATAATTATAATTGCACCAATGTATCATTTATCAAAATTATAATATTTGGAATTTTCAAGTACCAACTATATTAATCAAGACCCTATTTTCATAAATTTAGGATTTAAAGAGTGTCCTGTGATAGTACAAACTTTATTTTTTCAAATGTTTTAGAACAATTTTTTTATTGTTGATTGTTATCAAGAGATGATTTTTTTGAAAATGTTCGATGTATAACTTGTATATAAATCTAAATTTTAACAAGTATTTTCTGAGTTATTAAATTTCAAGTACAAATAAGGACGATAGTCCATGGTAATAGCTTTGAAGAAAGCGAGCTATGATAGTATGATGATTTAAAAATTATAGTAAGTAATAATATCAATTGATTAAAATTACATTAGTTGTAAAAATTGCCCGAGTGCTAGTTACTAAACTAAATATTACTTACTTCGATTTTATATTCATGCATACTATTATTAAGATATTATGGAGTAAGGAAGGTTATTTGTACTTCTTAGTCCATACAAATTAATAATTCAGGAACTACTGGTTCAAATTTAAATTTAGATACGTCAGCATTAAGAACAAAATCATCTACTTAATAATTTATAGTAAGAAAAAAGGGTGGTCCCCATTTGAAACAAGAAGTTTATATCACCACAGAATAATCCTTAAATGGTATAAAAAAATCTAAGTTCTTAAAAATAATATGGTCTTTAAGTATTCTTCAAAATTAAAAAAAAAAGAATCTAATTTAAATAAATGCATTATTAAAGGATATCCTTTGGTATGGTTGGTAAATCGTTCTGTATATGACGTTTAAAAACAGACCCACAGTTTTCTTTTCCCTTTTGATTTATTTATAAACGCAGGAGCTCATCTGATCCCGCATATTGGTACGTATAAAATGGTACGTATAAATTGCATTCTGTATATTTACAACAATAAGTTAATTATTTTACGTTTATTGTGTATAATAACTTAAACGTACTCGTTTTTGTATATATAATAGTCGATAAACGTTCGTAATAATATTATAATGGATTTTTTAATCAAGCAATGCAAGTTAATTTACTATAGCTACTAGCTAGTCAATTTTGCACGATTTTTATAGTTATAAAAAATATGTTTTCTTGTTAAAACTATTACAAAACAAAAATAAATGAAGAGAGAGAGAGAGAGATAAGAGTGTCTATTTATTTGAATGCCGGTTAAAAGAAAAATTTACTTTGATGCATCGAGTAATTAATTTTTTTGCAAACCCTTATATGTACACTTATTATAAATTATAATAAGTCATATACAGGATATGTGTACCTATATGTATGTGTATACAAGAAGTGGCAAAAAGGATTGACAAATGTAATAAATTTCATTGTAATCAGTACATTATTATTTTTTCAATTTTGTTATTTATGATTAAATATTAAAACAATTTAAAAATATCAATTAAAACAAAGGTTACTATATAGTATAGTTCGTTAATTAAATTTTTCAATCTTTCTGTTACACCCTGTGCTATAGAAAATTAAAATTACTAAAAATAGGTAGTTTTTGTAGTTAAAATATATTTTGTATAACTACATAATCGTACGATGACCATGAATTCAGTTGATATTATTACGTGTACATTTAGCTAAATGTTTTTCAATCCACAAACACACCGTGTTGACGAAATATATAAAGATATTATATATGATATAAAAAAAGTGGATATCAAAGTTATTCGAAAAACGTTTGCTTGCCTGCTATACAACAACTGTAAAATTTGTAAATAAGGCAGGCGCACGTATTATTACGTTATTATTTATTGTGCATAGCTGGTGTCGTTTTGGGGGTGGGATTTAAATTCTAACTTTTGAGACATATTTATTGATTTTGAGATTATTTTTGGTATTAAGAATACTGTAGTCGTGTCATAAGTGGAATAAACTGCTGGGTAGTGTAAGCAATTACCGTTGAATAGAACTGAAAAAAAAAACGATCGAGAACAGTAAGTTGTATGAAGAAAAACATAACATTATCCGCACGTCTGGGTTAAGTAAATTTATACGTATAATTTCAGTGGGCGAATTAAACAAAATATCAAAAACAACGTTAAAAGTGGGCTGCAATTATTGCGGTACGTAATATTAATAACAATCTTATGTTTATGTTTTTCAATAAAGTAGTTTTTTTTGCTTCAAGTAGTTAAACGAAACATTGTATGTTCATGATTACATAGTATTTATTTTTTTTTATCGTGTTTAGAATTATTGATCAACAAACATTAAACTATACTAGAACAATTTAGTTTCACGAGAAATTAATTAATTATTCAATTGAAACAATATTATATAATATAAGTAGGTAATGACATATTGGTTTACGCACGAGCACCTCGTCCACGAAATGAATTTAATATTTAATTATTACGGATGGAATGTTATCGAGTTAATAAGAGTTAATGTTATTACGTATATAATTTTATGACGATAAATAATAATACTATTATACTCTAATATTATACATTATACACAAACATCAGTGAATTGTCAATGTGTGGCCATGAATGCACATCATTACTGTGTAATGGAAAAAAAAGAGCGGCGGGTGTGCTACAACCAAAATCAACAAATATTGCAATAATTGTGCATATAATATAATATAATATTATGATTAAACGGCGGTACCGACTGCATGAATTACCATATAATATATATATGAACCGATAACAAAACAATTTAATTTCCACTGACGTAATACAATTCAATATAATATTATTGTTAAATTAATTGTTTTATATACATATATTATGCTGCACTCCGTAGGCATAGATAAGGTTGGTTGGTATACGATCGACGCTTAAAGAGCGTCAGCAATGTCATTTTTACCATTCCCTAACCTAGGTTTGTTATTATTTCAATTTTTTTCGATCCTAGATCCGAGGATTTGAAATTTTTGGACATTTGAACAACGATGAACCGTCTGCCCGTCTGGGAATTTGTATCCATCGTCAAAACTACTAATCGTGAGTCTAATAAAATAAGTCAATTTTTGTGATTTTAATTGTATGTCATTACAATGATAGATGATAAAGTGTGATGTACCTGCAAGCATGCTCACCTCCTTTAATATTATGCATTTATTCAAATTTTTTGGTATTTGTAATTTTTTAGAATATTTAAAAACCATTTATTTAGATATTGAGATATGTTAAAAATATCATCCGGAGAGTGTCTTGTGGCGATGAATTTTTTTTTTTTTTTTTTTTAAATAAATGTCATTTATTTTTTCTGTATATTTTTCTTGCATATGGGTTTTTTTGAAAACTGATCGCAATTCGGACGAGAAGTTTCTTAGTTATAAAACTTTATGTATGTACTAAGAAAAATAATCCTCAATAATCTCTCTATTATACAAAAAAGTTTTGAAAAATAGTTTCATCGAATAATTACCATGGCAACCAATATTAGAATTCTTTTTATATTCTTACTATATTTACACATGGTCTGCAATTATACGTTGCGTTTTCACAGTAAAAAAGTTCTGGGTGAATCAGAATCGAGTGCAAATTTTAAAAGTAATTAACTGAAAATATTAATTATAAGATGATAGGCATTACAGTTTTAATGTACTAATAAGTGTATTATATTTTATTTAAAATGTTAATAGATTATAATGTTTGTATAATTTTTCAATCAGATTTTAAGTATGAAAGTTCTCAGCTAGCAAAAAAAAAAATGGTTGTGGCTTGCAGGCCGCAGGGGGTAGAGTTCCCTAGTGGCCTAGTGTATTAAATATAAGTAAGATTAGTTTGTCTAGTAATCATTATATTTTTTTTTTTTTTTTTTGTAGGGTTGAGGCTTCGACAGCGAGGTCATTAGCCTTGAACTGTAAGGTAGGAGAAGGGTTGGTACGGTTGGTTGTTTTTACAATTGTTTTTTTACGGTCGTTACAGTAGTTAGCAAACACGTGTATGTGTGGCAAGGTTTTTAACTACTATGAACTCGGATGGTCACCCATCCGAGAGCTAGTAGCTGTGGCCGTTGCTTACTCCCAGTCGCATTCCGCAACTGGTAGCAGCCAACGCGCCACGCCAAGCCACAGTAATCATTATAATCGGACAATAAATTTGTACATATTTTTATATTCTAATATAATAATTATTAAACATACAATATTATTATGATTTTCATATCATCACAGCATTTCCATTTCTTTTAACCTATTATTCTTAGTAGGTACAAAAAGTTTAATAATTCAGAAATCACTAGTTAAAATTTCGATTAATGTTTATCAACATTAAAAAAAAAATCGACTGCTTAACAGTTTACGATAAAAAAGGTGGTTGGGATTTGAAAAAACAAACGTTTATATCGTAACCACAAGACATTCCTCGAATGATGGAATCAGAATGGCATAAACTATGTATGTATTTGAAATTATGATCTTATAAGTAAGTACACTTAAATGGAAAATAAAGAAAACAATTATTATTGGGGTGAGCACGGCCGGCGAATCACTGGTGTACCTAAATGTAATAATACTATTTTTATGAGGAAAACAAGCTATACAATATACATTTTCGATGACGAAAAACGAAACGCTCAGCTCGCACTTATTATATGTACACGCAGTACGCACAACGACAGTTATTATATTCTATTACGATTTCCTTTTGGTTTCGCGTGCGCATTAAATGCAAGTCTCCGCTTCGGCGCAACGTGGGTTATCGGCCTGCAGCGTTTCGCAGCCCTGCAACTGCATCTTGTTGTTGCAGTTGCCCTGTTGCGCGGCGGCCCCTGGATTGTTGTCGGGGCCCTGCACGGTCACCCTGAGCAATGTTTTGTAGCACTGCGCGTTCCCGTTGACCGGCGAGATCATCACCAGCACGTCGGAGGCCGCCGCGGACGGACGGCCACCGCAATCGTCGGACGGCGGAGCAGCCGCGTAATGGTGATGGTGCAGATGGTGATGGTGATGCGGCGGTTCGGCCTGCAGGTTTCTGGTGGACCGGTGCACCACCGACTTGCGGCTGCACTCGGCTGTGCTGATGGTCGTGTTCAGCGGCACGGTCGTGTCCCGGAAGCTCGACTGGAGGTCCCGGGACATGCGATTCCGCCGGTCGCCCGAGTACCCGCACAGCGTCTCCCGGAACGCCCTCCTGTACTTCATGGACATCAGGTTGTACAGGATCGGGTTGACCGTCGACGAGAAGTAATAGAAGCAGCCAGCGATCGTGTACAGCAGCTCGTTGGCCTGCGTGTAGTACGGCGAGTCCTTGGCGTACAGATAGAGAAGCCGCTGCGCGTGGAACGGCGCCCAGCACAGGAAGAACGCGATGACGACGGCCGCTGCAAATCGCGAGGTACACAAAAAATTAAAATCAAATCAAATCGATGAGTGCTATCATATTAGGGTTAATGATTAATTATATTAATAATAACTATGAAATAATAATAATTCAATTTGACGCAAACGCGACGACTCTACAGGGTGATAAATTTAACGTAAGACACTCATTATTTCAAAAAGTATTCAAGTTTTTGGAAATATTTTTGTTACATGGTATAAAGTCGTTCCAAAACAACATTAAAAAAAAAATATATTTTTTAAATATACATACAAATCGAATTTTGGACAAGTAGTTTGTGAGTTATAACTTATAAGTATTTAAAGTTTAGATGAGCAGTGTGGGGTGGTATGCGGGTACCTCGCAAAATGTTGGTTCACAACTCCGTTCATCTAAACTTCAAATACTTCAATAACTCATAAACTATTCGTCCAATATTAGATTTTAATGTATCAAAATACTCAGAAAAATATTCTGCTTTGGATTATGAAACTAAAACTGTATGTTGTAGGTAATTCAAACAAGTAAAAAACTTAAAAAATAACATAGTTAAAAATGCTTAAAAATATTATTTTTTAAAAAAATGTTGTTTTGTAACGACTTTATACCATGTAACAAAAATATTATCAAAAACTTAAATACTTTTTGAAATATTGAGTGTCTTACGTTAGGTGGATCACACTGTATATAAAATACAGCTCTGGGTTATTCGAAACGAATCATCTGATGTCTTGCACACCCGCTGCAGCAGACTGTTTAGGTCACCGCAGCAGATCTCACGTCACGTGACTACTGTTTTTTTTTTTTTTTTGGAGGGATGTGATGTTAACCATGATGGTACCGCCATCGCCATTGTCGTCGACCACTGCAGAGGAAGCTAAAAGATAAGCGTAGTCAATCACAACGGATGTGCTGTACGGAATGCATTTGAGTTCCGAATATTGTATAGTATATAACAGGGGTGGCCAAACTTTTTTTGATTAAGATCTACTGAGAATATAATTTTCCTTTGAAGACCGACCAACGTAAAAAAATTGTTTTTATTATTAAATCTTTATCATTAATATAAATATTATAAATACTAAACATACGTCTTATATAAATAATACAATTAAAGTGTAAAGTTATCCAAAAATTAGTGATTCACATTAAATTTCTAAATAATTTCTAAACAAATTGACATTATAATGTTGGAGTAGAATACGTGTCATATTGAATATCGCTGGTCAGCTAATTAATATTTGGGGAATAATAATATAGTTTCTTATTACTACTAAACGAAGGCGCTGCTATAAATTATCATAAAAAATTATACCTCGGTATTCAGCTATTATAACTATATCATGTGAGAAAATGGCATTTCACACAAACCGATTTATCCGAAATACGCATGTAACCGTATCTACTAGAAAATATGTAATAAGTTCCAACAGAGGGGGATCGACTTTGATATCGTAAAAGATCTACCATTTGGTCACCCCTGTTATATACGTTGTTCGTGTGACCAAGGGAAGCCACATAAAACCATTTTGTGAATAGGTAAAATAAACTCGAAACATTATTTCTTTGTCTACACATACCCATCATATTATTGTATTACTCTAAACCTAAAAACTGAAAATATAAAAGCGTTTGAAATCGGATGAATCATTTTGAATAACTCTGTATTATATATTATTTATGATACACACAGTAGACTCTCGGCTGGACTCGGAAGAGTTGTTAAATCAAGAAGGGAGTGGGGAATTCTAGTTATTAAAACTTTTGAAATAAACATAGATATCGAGAACCGATCGAGTAGTGTCATGACGTTTGAAGGAGAATTTTTTATACTCGACATAGTATTTAAATTCGATATAGCTATAATACTTCGAGAGTCGACTGTATTATAAATTATGATTTATGATATTACAGTGTTGGGGGAAAAACTGCAACTCAACTCTATATTCTACGATTAAAGCATTTTAAGCAGGTCACTTGCACATGACGAATTACGAGTATTTAGCTGCAATTCTGGAGCTGGATGTGATCGGGTGTTCGAACATCGAAATAAAATATTAAAAAAATCGTTATTTGGGGGCATCATCCATAGCCGTTACTATTCAGGCTGATATTATATCGGTTAATATGGCGGCTGTCAAGTAGTTCAGGAGAATGGAAAATTTAATTTGGAAATTACGCATAAGGTGTATCTAATTTTTTAATTTATAGGAGATTCCTTAGAAGCTTGGCATATTGTTTTAACTCTGCAAATATTATTAATACCTATAAACGATCGTATAATTGAGCTTCGTGTTATAGTATAACGATAACTGCAGTGATGTTATTATTATACAATGTAAATTTAGGTCATTGTTGTAATTTAAAATATTCAAAATATTTCACTTCGAATTAATATTACGAATTCGTATTTGACTTCTTATAAACGGAATATAACAAAAGAATTTAAAAAAATTATACTCAGCACATACCATGCGCTAATCATCGAACTATATATTAAGTATAATAATATAAAAAAGCTAAAAAAATCAAATTTTAAAATCAATGAAATTCCCCACTACTCCGTAAAATTGTCTGCCACTATATGTCTAATGTCTATACTATAATCTATGCTGACAGTCGATATAATTTTAGTTTACCAAGAGTGTGTTTTTATAGGCGTGTTGGTCGTGCGGTAATTGAAAATTACATGATAATTATGCCTATCTAAACTGAAAAGTATAAAATATAATATTTTAACGACTATCGACTGATAGTTTAACAATTATAAAGTACTTATATATAGTATGGTGTTTATTACTTTCTAATAATATTTTCTGTCTGGCGGGCTCATTGTTTTGCCAAATCAAAACGAATTTTCCTCAGCTTATAACTGTTTAGTTGTTCAATGTTAATTAATTATTCCGATTTTAGCGAGTAAGTTTGTCCGCTTCTGTGATATCAAGACAAAACGTGGTATAAATATGATACAAATGAAACAACCACAATTATAAACCACTGTAGTTTATGGTTACTATAGCGCAAATAATAATTATTTAACTTTGATATTACAATATTATAATATACAGCTCCATCAGTCCCTAATGAAATGCAAGATATACGATTCCATCTTTTTGTAATAATTATTAAAAAGTACCTCCTCTCCGGCTCTCCCCGATAATATAATAAACTTTTGGTATTTTGTTTTATGGTCCATTAAAGAGCGGTATGAGTTATACCATACCTATACATCCTTGGGATATTTTATTTTAGAATTGCGATTTTTAACAGGATATGTATTGATTAAAGATGATCTTCTTAAACATTCCTGGGGTAATACCTACTTATCATTTGTCCTGTTACTATATCTTTGATCTTACAATTCTAATTTATTAGATAATAATAAACCCATAAACAATATACCAAACATTGTTTAATTTAAATTTTAAAATATCATAATAGCGACAGCAGGCGTTCCCCAAGGCAGCGATATAGCCCCTTTCCTCTTCAATGTCTTTACCAGTGATTTACCTTTAAATCCAAACACTCTACTAGGTACATTTGCGGACGACACTGCTATTCTCGCTATCGACAACGATCCTATCCAAGCCACTCAAAAAATCCAAAACCACTTATCCGAGCTAAACATTTGGTTTCACAACTGGAAAATCAACGTAAACCCAGCTAAATCCTCTCAAGTCACCTTCACCCTACGCTCCTTGGAATGCCCTCCAACGTTTATCGATAATACACAAATACCCTCTTCCACACAAACTAAATACCTGGGTCTAACGCTTGACAAACGCCTCACTTGGGCTCCTCATTTAAAAAACAAACGCAAAGCTCTCAATTCGAGACTTCACCTTCTCAGACCTCTACTCCGCTCCAAGCTCTCCCTCAAAACAAAACGCACAATCTACATGGCTCATCTAAGACCCATTTGGTACTATGGTATCCAACTTTGGGGCTCAGCGAAACCGTCCAACACCCGAACAATTCAGGCTTTCCAATCCATTTGTCTACGACTTATAACAGGCGCTCCTTGGTACATCACCAATGACTCACTACACAAAGACATTTGCATTCCAACATTAAACAATCTTGCTTCACTCACTTACAAAAAAACACATAAAACTTTTAATACTCACACAAATCCTATAATCACTAACCTTTCATCTAAACAAATTCCAGGAAACCCACCCAGACGCCTCTAAAGTAACTGGTGTAGGGACCTACTCTCTCCCCAAAACATTTTCCTTCGGGGTGCCGCTAATGGGCGACTTCCCCTTCCCGCCATTCTAATATTAATCATTAAATTTACTTATTGTATAACTTGATAATACAGATTGTAAATAAAATTGTTTTCAAATAAAAAAAAAAAAAAATATCATAATGTGTTAGTATAATATTGAAGCCGAAGTTATAACGTTTTTTTTTCTATTGAAAATCCTCAAAAATTGACTGATCAAATAGTACGAGTACTTTACAATAAAAAAATCAACCTGTGTTATCTATATTTTTGCAGATTTTAATAATTTTATTTCGTAATTACATTAAATAATATTATATATTATCATACAAACGAGTTGTCATTATAAAATGTATCATCGCATTTCGTTTCGAATTATATCGGTTTTAAAACATTTCCTAATTTCCCGCATACAAAAATGACATTTTATAAATTGATAATCAAAACTAAATGTATCCTCCACTAATTACGTGGCTTGTTCGTGTGTATTCTTTTTCGTAAAATAACTGTAAGAAAGCTTACATATGCTATTTTATTTTTATGTTTTTAAACGAGTTATATAGCCATTATGAAAATGTAGTTCAAGGGTATAATATTTTACAGAACTTTCGTATATAATCGTTGACAGATCTCAACATTTTTCTGCTCGGGTCATATATACGTAATCTATTTATCTTTTACGTCTGTAGAATAAATAAATAATTGCCAAAGACGCGTGTATATTGTGTAAATAAATTGCTATTAAAAGAAATGAACAAAAATTAATTTTGATTTATCAAAATATATAATATAACAGGTAACACGCGGTAGATATTAATATTAATTGAGATAAAAAAAGGGCTTGAAAGCAAACTGGTACTATAAATACATCTCCCACTCGACAATATTTAAAATAAAATTAGTAATAATAATAACAAAAATAACGACAATGAAGACTTTGCAATAATGTAATAATAGTAATAATATTATAATTACCTAGCATCCTGACTATTGACTTTTTCGATTGAATCTGTTTGGTCTCCCCGTGCACGTTGCCCTGCATTTGTTTTCCCAGCGAATGCCTAGAACTCTGCCTGATCTGGAGCCCGATGAGCACATACAGCACGATGATGATCATCATCGGGACGAGAAAGAACAGCAGCGAGCTCAACTCGTACACGGGCACTCCTGTCGGCACGTTCTTATCCAGCATCGCGCAAAACGCACTCTCGTACAACGGATATCCTGACCCTTGAATAATGTATAATATAATAATATTATGTAATTTTGTTTGGTAATTATCGTAATAATAATATTCTCGGCGATGTCGCCCTGCAAGCAGAACGATTATTTACGCACGGAACGTCGCCCCCATTTGTATTCACGATTCGTACGAAGGGAAATCGCGTTTAACTTTTAATAATAATATAATAGCGTGGAATAGATTTTTCTAATCTGTTCTGCGATAATAGTATAATAGAACATTTAACAGCAAAATGTAAACGCGTATTATCGTCGAACGATGATGCGAGTATACAAAAACTACGAATGATAATATTATAATTTAGGGTATATGTAGGTACCTACCTCGTTCTATACACAAAGAGATTCTATAGGAGGTAGTCACTTTTTTTTTTCGAAAAATACTAACCATTTTTTGGAAATATCTTTTTTACATCATTTTAGTTCATTATACAAAACAACACGTTGTGGTTATTATCATACAAATTTAACATAATTATACTATATTGTTTTACTATTTTTTAAGATATTAACTTATGTGGATTGCAGTAGTATAAATTTTTTGTTTCATATTCCAAAGCAGAATATTTTAATGAAAATTTAAATTTGTAAAATCGAATTTTGAACGAGTAGTCAATTAGTTAGCTTAATAAACTTATACTTATAAATTATACAGGGCTTAAATTTTAAAGCACTGAAAAGAAGGTACAGAAGTATACGCTAAAATACACATTAAAAACAAATAAAATAGTATTAAAAAAATTTAGTAAAACAATATTTTTATTTATCGTCTTAAATTAACTTGCGTCATTCAAGTGATTGCAATGCAATGCGATGTGGGTATTTTTCTTATATAATTCTGCAAATATGACTTTTTTTATACTATTGCAATAATTACATTATTTTGAATACACACAAAATAAATTTAACTTCATGCATATTAATAAAAAACACCGGAAAAAATGGGAAAATGTCAGTAAAAGTCTAAAATGTTTAAAATATGCAATGTAAAATTTTATGCTTAATATCCTTAATGGTTTGATGCATAAAATACTTTTATAGCTTTCTGTTCTATAGTTCTATTTATATCTGTATTTTATAATATAATCAGCTAATGTTTAAAATCTGAGTTCAAGTTATAAGAATTTAGATTTTAAACTTTAAATGAGTGAAATAGTGACTAGGACCTGCATTTTTCGGCAAGCAATCGTCTAAAACTTTAAACGAGTTCAAAGTTTAATTTTTATGCATCACAATTCTCAGAATATGATATTAAAAATATATGCTGTCGTTTAAAAAAGTAAAAAATTGATTAAGACAAAAAAAAATATATATATTTTCTCTACGGCATGGAAAAACAATGAACCATAAATATGTTTACGTTTGTGATAAACTTTCTGGGGTTCAGAATTCGAAGTCATAATTACAAATTTTAAACAATTTTATTTACATATATGAGTTCTAAGGTAACTTCTATAGCGCAAACAAATTTCGGATTGTATTCATATGATTAACAAAAAATAGTTCATTATATTATCATGAACACAGACTTTTATAATACTTATATTATAGAAGTCTGCGTCGAGGAAGGACACCGAACTATGCTGACGAAAGTGTGCCAAGATAAAATGTAGCTTCCACCAGAGAGCGCTGCTGGACTTTTATGATGCTCTTATAACACTAGTAACATAGAAAATCTTGTGATTTTTATTACTTTATCCTAAACGATAGAATTTATGAACAAATATTAAACAATTTACCTAATTTGTAGATCAGATATTTTTCGATAAAAATCGATTTTAGTGACAAAACTGGAATTATTATGAATAGACAAAAATGTAATAATGTAATAAAATATTAATATGTATTAAGTAACTTAATTAATTATTTGATTTAACTCTGCAGACTTTCTGTAATGTTTTATTTTTCTTTCTTGGAATTTTCAATATAATTGGACCGGTACCAAATAAAATCTACCACAGTTATAAGAAAAAAATTAACTAAGTATGACGTTTGTTGTATTAGTTGTTTGTTCCAGTTTAGAACAAATTTTAAATAATACTTCACTGCATAGTCCTTTTTAATTTTAAACCTCAAAGGGTTGCAAAGTCCATAGTATTAAACAAATTAAATAGTTTTTTTTTTCTTATGGTTTTATTAGATTTCCATAGAATAATTTATCATTATCGACGAAAATATCTTTTGGATAAGATATTTCTCACTAGTCACTTTACAGATGAAAGGCGATTTAGACATTTAGTGAATCAAGTAACTTTCCTAGTTATTTATCCTCTAATCCTATTACATAGCTAGTACTGGATCATTTGGCACAGTTAAATAGGATAATTTTTATGTTTATTTTTTGATTAGTTCTAAGAAGTGTATACATTTTAAATACTACCCACGTTACTTAAAAACAAAAAATTTATGCTCTTAAATAATTAATTTTCCATGAATTGTATCGTTTAGGATAACGAAATTATAAAAACGAAATATGTCTGTACAGCTCACGTAAAAGCAGTATTAACTGTAGTGCGCTCTGGTGGATGCTACAAATCAGGACTATCTTTTTTCTCTCCGGTCGGCTGTGTTCGATGTCTATGACTTCCATCTTCATGTTTATTATGTACCGTTTGCTAGGAGAAACATAGGCAATGTAACGCAAATTCTCTTAGCAATAAAAAGTTCTACCCAGCCCAAAAACATAATATTATCATGCCAATAACATTTTTTTTTTAATGTCGTTTTTTAATGACTTCAAATTATGTAAAAAAATTTTTCCAAAATACGTTTAAGCTTTTCAAAAAAACGAGTTTTACTTTTAAAAGAATCACCTTGTATAAATATTACTTATATAAAAGCCAACAATACATATTCCATTTTAATACGAACAGAATATTATCATCATTCATCATAACTTATACATCACAAGTTTTTCATGACGTTTTTTTTAAAAATGATATTATAGTATTATATTAAATTGCGATATTGTTCAGCTCGTGACGTAAATACCTCTTATTCCTATGTACTATATGTACACCAATATACGGTTGAGATAAAATGAATTATTGCAAAATCGGTCCATTACCAGGTGGAAAATCCACATAATCGACCGTGGTGAACATAGCGAACGGCAGTGCGGCCAAAAACGAAATCACCCAAACGACTGCGATGATTCGGACGGCTCTCTTCAACCCGGACATGGCGTACGAATGGAGGGGATGACAGATGGCCAAGTACCTTTCCATCGAAAATGCCACGATGGTCAACACCGACGTGTACGAAGTCCTGTACAGGTTATAATAATAATAATAATAATAATAATAATAATAATAATAATAATAATAATAATAATAATAATAATAATAATAATAATAATAATAATAGATGAATCATAACGTTCCGTGTTGAATACATTATTGTGTGCGTTTGAGCGGATAGGTATGACAAACGACAAAACAATTATTATTATTATTATTATTATCTTGCAGGTTAATTTAACCCGATGGCTGATCAGCAATCGTATGACAATATTATATTATACTGCAGGCAGTGTTGGGCGTAAAGGCTTTTCGGGTGCAGGTTAACCGATGATTAATGTTGACTAGAATAAGTTGAATGATTTAAAATGTATGATTTTTAATAAAATATACATCATACATCCGTTAAACTCGTCAAAGGTTAGAATGAAAAAAGTATGATACTATGTTTTATTGAAGTTAAAAGTTGAAAGTACAGTTTAAGGATAATATGACAAAAACAAGCTATTTTAAGCATACTCTATGATTCAAAATGCATCCGTTCTGTTTATGATTAATTTATGATTAATATGCATTTTATGCATTTGAAATTTAAATCAATGTGAAATCCTTATATATATTACATATATATGCTTTAATAACAACGGTTAAGCATAGATTTTTTTTTATCAACTGCGTTTAGGTACTTACATTTCTGAAACTAAAGCACGAAATTTACAAAGAACTTCGCCCAATGGCCATGGATACTGTTGCCAGTATACGCTGAGATCATTAGGCAGCCCTGAAACAAAAAAATCAATCGTACTTTTTAGTAAAATATCGGCCAAAATAAAATGTCCGAGTGTTTTAAAATAATTTTGATGGACATTTGAAATACATTATAATTAGGGCTTGGATTTTGACGCCATGTAATTCTTATTTTGGTGTTATCTAGCTCCTTGAAAGAAAAATGTGAAATAGGTGGTACTGATAATTATTTTGATGTAAGTTTTATTTTGCATTTTTTCTACAAATAATTTGAACTGTTTAGAGCATTTTACATAATTGTTCACAAAAAACTATTGAAAGTTCATAATTGTACGAAATTTACTTTTGTAATAAAAACTTAAATAATATATTAGTATGGACATAGTAGAGAACAAATAGTGGCGAAAGAGTTTAAGACGAGCACTCTCGTCGACAGCCACGCCGTTTTCATGTCTACAAATATTTAAAGAGGCAATAACAATATTTATATTTTGGTTTCTATTCGATTCTTCTTTTGTTGAAAATATTATTTAAAAAATACATTTTGAGTATAATAGTTTTTACTTTTTAAGGTCTTAGCAATAAATGCTAAGCAAATTGTTAGACATTTTTAATTAATATTTCATTTTTTTAGTGGTTTTTCTTGAAATTTTATTAGAGCATTTAAATAATACCAACTCAAATTATAATATTTTATGTTTATATACATATCAACAACGTTGTTATGTGTAGTTTTCTGTCAATTTTGAAATAAAATTGAATTCACATCTTCCATTTTATATTAACATAGTATTGTAATTTGATTTAAGCGTTTCATCCGCACTCTTGAGTAGTTGAGTCTATTCACAACTTTACAATAAAATTAGTTAAACATGTTAAAGTTAGGTTATAATGGTCTCGTACTATATCATCACCGCAGCGTTGACAAATAATTTGCTCGAAGTCTGCTCAATTACTAATAATAGATATTAATAATAATATACATCATTATTATGTACAAAAATGTTCTAAATAAAAAATACATTTCTCGATTCATTAAAGTTAATTTACAACAACAAAAATAGTTTTAATAATTCGTTTCGATATCAGTTATTATTTTTGTCGTTTATATACTTGTACCTAGGTACTGTTATTGTTATTAATATAATTTTATAATTGAATTATTATTATGGTGATTAAACTGGTTACGTATTGATTACACATTTGGGTTTGCAGATTTTAGCCTCAACGGAATGTATGAACGTTTAGCAGATATACACAGTCACAAGTAATCAATTTAAGCTACTTAATATTAAATTCTGAGCAGGTAACTATTAATCCTTGTAAACTTTTCTTTTTTAAAACATTTTTGAAAAAATGACAGATGTCAAGAAGTTTTATTTATAACTCCTATATTATATTATGTGTGGTTTACAAACTAGGTAGGTCGTACGTTTATATGTGTTCATAAAACAAATAATTTTTCTACCGTATTCGGTATATAATATATATTTATTATACAATCATCAGGAAAGGTTTTGAGACAATATTGAATATTAGTGGTAATAGAGATAAATTCAAACCATTTGTGTGTGCACCTAAACAGAGCGAAAAACGAAAATTTCGAACGCTATAATATTTATCTTTGCTTACAAATTTAATGACACTACACGCCCACGTGATTTATCAGTTTTACAAATATCGCTTTCGCCGTACTCGCTATAAACTAAATCAAAACCACAGTAAAAATAAATGTTATATAAAGAAACGTTCTAAAAAAATATAATATAATATATATAAAATTATTAAAAAGAGATGTTCGTGTTAATATAATAATTTAGCGATCCCTTCGTTGGTCAGCTGAGCGAGTGGTGACGGGTGGACTGAAACGTCTGAAACTGCCTTGAACTAACGTGAATTTATTATTATTTCGTCTACACGTTTGCTGCAGATGTATACCTTGAACTTCATAGGCAATAAATGTTGTTGTATGCATTATACGAACAGAACTATGATGGCTTAATCAGATTTAATCATTGTCCATTGAGTTCCAGATTTTTTTTACGTGAATACTAATTTTATGAAACAATATTTGACGAGGAGTAAAGTTAATAAATACCTATTACAATATTGTTTTATTATAATATTTAGGTACGTTCTGATCTGGCCTTCTTTTGTAGTCTAATTATTGTTATTATTATGCCCTTTAATAATAATAATAAAAAAAATGTTGTCAACACATTTTAATCAAATCTTATTCTTGTACCCCGTTCATAATTAAATAGTCCAAAGCTTAAATAAGCCGATTATTATATTGTTAATTAAAAAATGTATTTAGTTTATTGTAAAAAATACAATAACTGATAGGTACTGAAAATGTTTAATATTATGCATGATTATTTTTTAATTATTAAAATTAAAAATGTACCTTGTATTTAGAAGAATGTAATACCCATTAATTAATTTAATATTTAATAAATCACTATAAAATAGTTTAGGTCAAGTATCTAAATGTATTCAATATAGGTTCAATTCTTATCCCGAAAAATATCAAATTTAATATTTAGAAAAACCACAATATGATTACTATAGAACAAATCGGAATAAAAAATAATCATATAATTCATGATGAATTGTATTTTATTGTAAGTATTATTACTATAGTTAAAATTTAAAACAAATTATGAGTTACAATACGATTCCATATTCGATTATTTTTCGTTAACTAAACAAGTATGTATACGGTATTACAATTGTATAGAATTATGTAAATATGAAATATATATTTTTAGTTTTAATTTGTAAAGCAAAAGAATTTCTAAATTGAATAAAATGCATTAATTATAGTACAATACTATAATAGGCTTTGTGAAGGGAACACAAACAAAACCAATGTTTTTCATACATTATATATTATTATAGTGTGGAATTCAATTTTCTAAGCGCACAAATACCAAAAAAAAGTTACTAATTTAAATATAAAAGTAGCATTTTTTTAAAAATTTTTTTCTTTCATTGTTAATTTTTTTTGTTATATTTCCGGAAAGCTGAGCTTTTAAACATAAATTATTTAAGCTTAAAATATGAACTTTAAAAATTATAAAAATAAGTATCTAAATATATATATATACATTTTATATTATATATTTAATGGAATATTTTTTAAATAAAAATATATTTTATTATGAGCCCTATTTTAAGTTTAAAACCAAGAAGTAAGAAACTCCGGATACATACCTTCATTTATTTTATTATTTTATTTCCTAGAACTGTATACCACCATCGTTGTATTATTCGCAAGCTGTGTAATTGTGTAATTTCATCAGTATAATACTAATTATTTTTTTTTTCCATTTATAAAGTCATAAGACAGGAAGAATAAAAAATAATTGTTGTATATTTTTACATCGTTTTTTTCCCCTAACGAGACTGCGTAGTTCTAATTAGAATACTTTAAACAAGTCTGTATGTATATTGTATAATTTTTAATCAATTTAATTGTAGTCTAGTTAAGTATATTAGGCAATCTAGAGTTTTTAAAAACATTTTTATGCATTATTTTGACTACTATTATGATGTATTAATACTTAGTCTCATTTTTTTGAGCTTCTTATTTTTTTTTAAACAGCAACCATGGATTTTAGTTTAATCTTTTTAATATTTTGATTTACAAATATTGATTTTTGTATTAAAATGCGTCGGCCTATATGTTATGATAATAAAATGTATGATTATTTATATACATTTAAATATTTGCCTACTTATAATAATAGTAAAATGTTTGATATTTAATTTTTTCAAATTTATTTATAGTAACTTCTTTAAATTATTATCAGACTAACTGATAGTTCTACATAATAAAAATGATCGGAATCTCGCTTATGAATGTTTGTACACATCATACATATCTGTTTTTGCCTCGTATTCGCTGTTTAGCTTCAATCATCAAATATTTTATTCAGATAATAGACAAAATCGTATTATACTAAGAACAAATCATGCAGGTACAACAAGGACTATGATGAATGGGAAACCGACCATCCGACTACAGACAAATTGTTACCATAAGATAATAACAATAAAGTGGCCTGTACATATTTTCTTAGAACACATCCATCACTTGTATGTCATGCCGACTGAAACCTGAGACGGATTGCGAGGGGAAAAAATAACAAATCAAACAAAATATTATATGGTAGAAGTATTACGTTGTACTCCAAAAAACGTATTATATACGTAATAATATGATTACGACGATGATGACGACGACGACAATGATGTATTGTTTATTCCGTAATAGAATTCGTAACAATATTATATTGAATGCCACGCGATGACAGCGATTTAAATTTCAAAACATAAAAATATACTACATTATTATATATTACAATGTCACTGTACAACGCTCATATCCATAACACCCGACCTGGGTACGTGGGTATACGCTTTCAATGTGACTTTTCTTTTCGACTTTTTTTCGTCCCATCGTTGATTTTTCCACTGGGTTCCAATTTCCCGGCATTCCGAAAGATAGGTACATAGTATATTTTATTTTTATCGATATTGTCCGGTGCGTTTCGAAAATATAACAATTATTTTTGATTACACGGCGTCTTGGGTATGCAATTTTGCTACACCACAGTCGAAGGATCATTAATTTTCCGATACCTTTTTATTTTCTTCACATCTTGAACCGACAGTAACCTAGATTTGTGTTAACATCACTATACCTTATGGTAGCTGCTGCTATGGTTTATCGTCGGTATACATAGGGAATGCCAGATACAGCATCATATTATGTATGTCCGGTTCATTTTCCGGTACTTACCTCATATTGTTATAATAACAATATATTTTTTTATGTTCTCGCGGGTTGTCATAAATATTATGATGGAATTTAAGTAGTTTTTACAAACTGTATTTCTTCCGATGAGAATAAACTATAAATGCTTTAATAATTAATAATTGCATTAAAAAAATACTAAAACTAAAATATATATTCATATCATATTGGTAATATTATTCAAGTACGGACCTTGCTTTTTTTCTACCACTTCGATACGAAAGTATATTATCTCTAAATATGATTCAATTAACGTAGAATATATGCACATAATTTAATTTTGCATTTTTGCTATTTGTAATGCTTTTATAGAGCTTTAATCAAATTGAGTGTCGGTATTATTAAAAAAACCATGCTCATAATATTTTTTTTCTTTATAAACTTTAAAATAAAATTGAAATTGATTATATAAATATAACAATGGCTTAAAATAATTTTTATACTAAAGGTAATTAAGTAATTTTATTGAACAGACAAACATAATATAACAATATGTATCAACTCCCTAAAGATTTCATTTATTTACAATTTTCCCCTGTTTCTTCAGTCGATGTAGAACAAAGTTTTTAAAAATACAAATATATACTGTTTGATCGCATTCAAATATTTGTATTTTAAAGTTTAAAAAAATAAATTTACAGTCTAATGTTACACAGAGAGTAGGTATATGAATATTGTTTTAATACTCTTATATTTCAATAATTTTTTTAAATTAACTGAAATTGTATTAAATTTACAGTTTAACCTTAGAATAATATTTGTACAGCAGTCTTGAACATGAATTTCTTCTATTAGAATAAAATATTTTTTGACGAGTTGTAAATTAACCATAAAAACTACTAATACCTATAATAAAAACTGAAAAGTAATAAAAAAACAATTAAAATAAACCCGTTTTCATAGCTTTTTAAACTTTTTTAAAGTATTTAGAGGTTGAATTCTTAATTTGAAATGCTTTTTCTATAGTTATAGGTTTTTAGTGATTCTAAGTCTGCTCTTTAATAGATACTTACATTAAGGGCTCATTATAATGATTAATTATAATATCATCATTTTTTTTTCAGTACCTTAACTCAATTTTTTTAAATTTTATTGTATTAGCGTAGTTAATTACATAACTATTTTCGTACTCGCGGGTAAAGTTGCGATAGTTTTATATGTATTCGGCCGTTCGTCAACATTAATTGTTATTTGATTCTTATATTATTCATACAACAAATTGTACGTAATTAGGTGAAAATTATTCAATTGGTACTAGTTACGTTATAATCTAAAACTAATTAACAGCTTAACAATGTTACTCTCGTTGTTACTGTCAGTATTGCTCTTGGGAACTGCCCAAAATCAGAGTGCCAAATTAGTATCTTGTCGGGTCCTGAACTAACACAGCTTTCAGCTTTTATCTGTGTATAGTATAATTATTATTCCTAATAATATATTTTCATTAGTTATTCTTTGTCATAGTGACGTACTATATTGTATACGATAACTTTGTCAGCCATGTGATATTATTAGGTTTTTATAGTACAAATATAATCTTTTTTTTTTTAACATTTATTGGATATATACAATCTGTACTAGTATTTACAATAAGCATACGTGTGGAAAATAAATATATACAGACATGATAGACGTGAAAAGAGAAGTCACAATGCAGTAACACTCGGATACGAATGATTATGGTTAGACTATATTATAAAATATTATGTATATTATACCTATATATTATAATATTAAATATAATCAAACTTTTTTTTCGCGATTGTTATTTGTTTCTGAAAAAAATAATACCATATTATTATGAATTCAAAACTGTTTGACCTGTCTACAACAGTCAACATTATAATATGCGAATGTTATTTTAAGGCATACGACAATGTTATTTTTCAAGATCGATTTTTATAGCGGAAAACGGTAACGATGCACCTGATAATAATATGTTTCCTTCCTCGTTTTGCTTAAGGTATTTTGGCAGCGTGTCTGTTTTTCAAAATTAAAATCGAGGATCACGATTTTAAAACTATTTATACACATCCAATTTACATATGTTTACGACTAATGGACGTGCCACCCTGTGGGGAGACGAGGCATAAATGGACGAGTACGAGTACCCTATTATGTTTATCCCGCAGCAGAGTAAATTTAATAACAATATAATGTTGGTACCTAATTAAACATCACAAATCATAAGGGTAATTAAAATGTTAAATGGGCAGTGTGTGGCGGTGCCCATACCTGATACCAGGTTTTCAAAAATAATTGTATTCGACCTCCTCGTAACGTAATGCATCATCAACAGGGATGGTTGCGCGTTTATTATTAATTTATCGTCTCGTATTGTTATTTCCACACACAAACTGTGTATAAAGTATTTATGAATGTATAATAAGCACATATTGTACATGGGGATCCTAAACAATCTGGCTTATCTGCACTGCGGTCCGAGATGTAAACAATATGGTTCTGGCAATATGATATATATACTCGTATATGTAATCCCATTACGCGTTCACTAGCTCAATAAAATCGACCAACGGATGTCTATATATTATTATATTGTCGTGTTCCGAGCTCTTCTATATAAGTGATTAGTCATAATAAATCGCATTGTTTTTGGAAATCAAAACACTATACGCTGACCATAAATAAGAGTAGAAAATCCGAGTAAAAAAAAGTAAATAGTAAATAACTTTTGTTTTTTTTAGATTTTATAATAATAAATTATATGCCCATCGCACAAAAACACAAATAATGATTATAAGTTATAGGGCGCAATATAATAGTAAAATCTATGAGGCAAAATGAAAATGCTAACGAAAATTTTTTGAATTACGTACTTAAACACAACCATTAATGCTTAATATCTTAATACAGTTATTTTTTTTTTAAAAATTCGTACACTTGACGTATCTACTTATCTATTATTATTGATTATAAACGATAGATGATACGTAATATAATTATGTGATTCTTTAAAAAGGTAAGCACACGTCTTACGAAAAGTATTAACGTTTTTAAGGTTAGGGTACTATTTATAAATCAAACTTACTCCATTCATCTGAGTAAAAGATTCCATTGTTTGTATTCAATTCCTTATCGATATGTTGTCTACGGTCAACGCCACAGCCCTTTACACTTACAATGTTGTACGTCTCGAGAAAGACGGATTGAGCACAAACATAATATTGGGATTAAAAGAACAAGCGAACCGAGTGAGTTTAGTTATTGAAAATCCAAAGTGGGCCCGGGACACGGAGATCAATGGACGATGTGATGATGATAACCATATTATGTGCCGTGTATACCGTATATAATAGGTACTTATTCGTACTTACCGCGGTACATAAATGCGCATTAGTACCGTGACCACTATCACGGTATAAAATAAAAATGCGATTCAGCTGCAATAGCACAACACAATATTCGATAATATTATGTCGTTTCGGTTTGGTTGTAACTCGTGGAATTAATAGGTTATAAACGGCCATGTTATAAATGTAATACATTCCTATTTTCCGCTGTACACATGTAATAGTAATGGATGTAATTGCCGACGCGCCAAAACAATAACGTATTATGGTCTGTTATAATTTTATCGTGCCAAATTCAGAGCAGACAGTATATAGTATGTATTTTGGCCCCTCTTTCTCTGTCATATTATTTGTGCGCGAAATCATTCGACGAATTCATATAAATTTCAATTATGCGTACGTTTTTCCATCATAATATAATGCACGTATAATACGGGTAGAGGTGTATACGCACAGTAAAATACATTAAATTTGAAAATAAGTGACACGTTTGCTGCAGTACGATATTGATTGTTTGAACGATATTATATTATTTGTAATGTACCCGCTGATAATATCCTCACGGTCTGAATATCATGTGAGCGAGCAGATTTTTTTGTATATGCATATTAAACATCCGACTATATCTTTTGGATTGGCACTAAATTGTTTTTTAACATGATTACAAATTTAACATTGCGTTCCATATTATTTCACACCAATATATAAAGGTCAAAATTTTTTAAAACTCTATACATATCAATAAATGTAAATCATTAAATATATACAGACAACATTTCTAATTTTAAGAATATTACTATACAATACAATATGTTAATGAAAATAGTTTTGCCAGTTTTTAACGGTCGTTCGGTAGTTCTTTCTTAAGCTAAGAATTGTGACCGGATAAGGCAAGTGGAAAACTGAGTAGGAACCTACCCGGGCCTCACACTAAAATATTAACAACTCTTTTGAATAATATTCCCGTTTAAATTTTCGAAAATCAGAAAAAAACAATTGAAATACGCGTAAATAATGTAATATAATAGTTTTTTTTTAGAACAATAATATTGTGAGTACAGAATATTATTACCTTTAGATGCTTATAAGTCTTAAGCACTGTGACGATTGTATACGAAAATATCACATAATGTTGCTTATAATTTATTTGTTTATGCAAGGGAAAAAAACTGGGATTATTATGTGGTAAGAAGGAACGGGAGGGGAGGCGGAGGGGACATTCGTTTTTTTTTTTAAGAACAAATATCCATTAATATAAGATCGATGACTATTCCTTCTCGCGTTCAGCTGCTAAAAAATGGATACAAGAGAGCATATTTTCTTTTAAACCCACTTTGGTTAAAGCCATAAGTACGTGCACCGGCTAATAATCGCTTTGATCGCCGCATTATAGCCATTTCGGCTTTGCGTTGACCCACAAGTCAATCACGTCAGCCGCACCTGTGGTTGAGAGCTAAGTGATGTTACGTTTTTACATTTATTTATAATGCGCATATTTGCCTTAGAGTTCGATTTTTATTGATATTTATATTTCTATGTCCAAGCATGCTCGCCCGCCCCTCTTTTTTCTTCGATAATGCAGCTGTTCAAAATTTAATTTTCGGAATTTTGAAGTATACTTTAGGACAATAATATCAAATTCTTGAGATTAAATAACAAATTAAGTAAATAGGAAATTCTTTAGGAAAAAATGGGAGTGCGCATATTTGGTATATCACCATTCACCATATATAATACATAATGTATTATACAGTTTTAAGTCTCAAATTTTAGACTCATTCTAACGTGTTTGATTTTGTCATCTTTAATAATATTATCTCTTGTTTTCTAATGCTTGTGTTCATTGATAGTATTAAATATTAAAATCTAGAAGCATTTTTTTTTGCTTGTGATGCCGTACGGAAAATGTATTTTAAGTATGTCTATTATACACAAGAGACATATAATTTTCTTTAACTTCTTTTGCTTTTTGTATTTGATGAAAAAAACCATTTATAATATTTTTTTTATGGACACGCACTCGTACAAGATAAGCTCATTTTCAGTAGTTTTTTTTATCGTCATAAATTAATTTTTTCTCATAAAGTTTTATTTTCTGGACACAAACCGCTCAAAGGAAAATTGCACATGCATTATCTAGAATCAATGAACAGTTTATGTAGATAAATATGTCTTGTTGACTTGGTGATCCAACCATCTCGCTGTTTCTCATATTTTTCATGAAATATCATTAAAATAACAAAAACAGTACTATTATAAAAATACACCATTGTCAGTAAAACGAAAAAATTGAACGATTGTGATTATAGGCAAATGCACATTAATTTACTAATTTCTATACTGTCTTAAAAACTTTCATTACTTCGCTACAAAGATGTCCATAGCTTAATGAATCACTACATATTTCTTGTACGATATTAAAACGTGATGCAATTTACAATATCTCCTCGCGATAACCAAGAATTCCTTATTTCTATCAATAGCAATATCTAAGCAATCAGTGTTTGAAGTAAATTTAATAAAAGTATTTCATAGTATTAGTTATGATACGTTCTAATTTAACAAATTATTTTAATTTTGAAATGTTTTGAAGTTTATCTATGAAGTTTGTATTACAATAACAATTAGGATGAAAAATATAATTAGTTTATGGAAATTTCGTTCTGTAAACTCGAATAGACAACGGATAGGCTCGTTAAGAATTTTTAATTTTTTTTTATTGAAATTGAAGCGAAACAAAAATAATTAAAATAATATTTTTATCCTATAACAATAAATAATAATAATATTATGCCTATTCGATAGACGTAATATTTCTGTTGAAACTTAGGTACTGAACATAAGTATACGTATAAGTATTCGACTAATGATTTTTATCAAGATGGATGCATAATTTGTATATTATTGTTTTAAATAATTATTAATTTAATACGAACTCGTGACACGCAGCGTGGTATCTCAGTATAACAAGGCATTTATTTTCTAAACTATTGTGTGGTATGCGAACTCCGCTTTGAGGCATTAATGCATTATACATTTATATTCGTTAGATATAAACGCCGCCGGGTAGACTACGACTAACTCACTGTAAACTATGCGTATTTGTTGCTGTATATACTTTTAAACCAACTTATGTATAGTGAGTTGTGTGAACTCAACAATAACTAATAAGACAGTAATACTATTTCATTAATTCATTCGACGTTCGATCAAAGGACGATTAAATAATAATATTTACACTTGTCATATTATATAGGTACACTTCAACTCTATAATAATATAAGCTAATAATAAGTAGGTTGTTAATTAATAGGGTTGAGAGACAATCGATTTTTTCCACGTTTAATAAAACACAGTCAAGCCTCTTTATTTTAATGCATTTCACGGTTCTTTGAAAACAATTCGCTAAAAAGAAATATAATTTTCATAAAAAAAACCCATTTTAACTGAACGAAATGTACTCAAATACTGATGTGTCATATGTTTTATAATAACATTAGGTAACTAATAATATGATAGCATTGAAATAATATTAATAATAGTACGTTTGTTGTAATTAAATCAAATAATCGTAATAAATCGTAGGTGAATAATCCTTTATTACAATCATCAAATAATTTGAAAATAAGAAAATTAAAACATTAATAATACAAAAAAAATTATTTGATAAAAAAAACAATAATTGCATGCATGAAATCTTTTAATATGATAATAATTAGCCCACTAAAAATCGATAGAATTTCCGGTCATATTAATAACTATAACTGTGCATAAAATATACGGTCCGGTGGTGACGCAGTTAAGTTTTTTCTTTTAGGTGAGACCTAACAACTATAGGACTTAACCTCATAAGTCATCCGTTTGACGTGCTGATGCCGTGGGTATATAGCATTTTAGACTTTTATAGACCTTCATACAAATTACGATCTTAATACATGATTTCCTATTCCGCAATACGTTCACAGAATATTCCAAGAGTTTTTTTTTCTATTTTCTTATTTTCCTATTTCAGCCCTCTCTGCAGCACCTCCCTTAGCTATGTCACCAGGGATCTAGACATACAAAACGTAGAACAATATTAACAATTTTATTCATATTTTAAAACTATGGATTTTTAGACGTATGAACTATTTATTATACGAATAAATACATAATAATATATAACATTTCCAAAGAGGAAAGGTGTGCCTTAAGTCTTAACCACCGAGTCACAGCGGAATTTCAACGTTAAATTTATATTGAAATCAAAAAATTGGCTACACGTTAATCTTAAGACTTTCGTTATTCGGTAAGCTGCGAAATTTGCATTAAATTGTCAATCTTAATATAACTGAATACACCTAAGCGGTAACTATCATCGAGAGCTCTGTAACCTATCTTTAATGATTAATAATCTGTCACTAATAATCTCATTTCACTTAAGCGCACGACGATGGCGCCTCTTAATTGTCTACTGGAAGGGATTAAAAATTTGAATAACACCAACGGGATTATTGAGATAAATTACAAAAATGTGAATTTATTAAAAAAATTAACGATGGGTTTTACAGAGACTATTCATAATCATTCAAATCGATTACCAAATATGTTGAATAGTTTTGTGTTAAGTCTAACATTTTTTGTAACGAGTAACGTGAATATGGTTTGAAATTAATACTATTTTAAGACACTAACTTAGGTTTTAAATGAAAAATCGTAAGGAATTTACAAAGTTTGCAGTGTAATACTTATACTATCGTATATTATAATATTATGGTATTTTTATTTATCTTTTACATTCTTCTTCTTATTCATATGCACAAAAACTGTGTTATAAACTATCATTAAAACTTTTTTAAAGAAGAATGTACCTTAGCAATTTTAATAATAAATTACGTAACATATAAACACTTAAGTATAATATAAAATAGTTAACATTTAATTGTTACGTTTAAGTTATAGTTGTACTGTTGTCTTTGTCTATAAAAAACAAAATTATTTATAGAAATTTGAGTCAATTATAAAAGGGTATTTTAAAATAAATAAAACAGTTTTTAGTTTGAAAAAAATACGAAGTTCGACTTTTTATTATGAATTTTTGTCGTTATTTATATCCGTACACGGCTTTTTCAGACGTTTTTTTATTTATCGCATCCATATAATATATCTTTATGTGAATTTTAATTTAAAATATGAAATTATGACCGTTTTTATATTTTTACAATGGCAAATTAAAACATTGTACATTTATTTAATAAATATATATATCTACTTTTATCCAACCAATATTTGTGTTTCATATTATAATAATACATTTTCTTTTTTCAAGTATAGACTTTGTCGGACAACAACGCTTATTATATGGTTAAACTACATTAAAATTGTTTTACTACAATTCTGAACGTTGTAATTAATGTTCAACATGGTTGTTAACAATTTTGGTCACGGACGTTTTTTTGTAAAACAATAACGTCTAAAGATACGCGATGTCACCGCGAAAGTAGGTACCTATATATTATATTAGCATTTAAGTTTTTCGTTGGCATTCGGAGGTAGAACATTTTGGTGGATATTTAATTAGGATAGTGCAGCGAAAGAAAACGCATACTACTGTTTTAATAATTTCCGCTGCAGAAGCAGGTGATAACTAAGGCCAAGGACTTCTAGAATTTGCAAATTTGTTTTGCCCAATCATAAAAAAAAAGCCAGCTGGATACAACATTAATTGTTTTATGTTACGTCAAATTCAAATCTGTAATTTTATGTTGCATACTCTAGGGTTTTCGCTTTTTAATAAGTCATATTTCTTTTTTTTTGCACATTTTTTTTTCAGTAAAGATTATCAAAACGATCCGACAATCCGTTACGATTTAAAGGCACCTCCGCTTATTATACACCGTTCAGGTACTTAAGACCACCACCACAGTGGTGGCTGTATGTGCACTTAGATTAGGATTTATTTACAGTTTTATTTAGATGAAAAGTTTTTTTTATTTATTTGGCAATAGTATGAATTTACGTAAATATTATAGGTAATTGTATATTATTCTTATTTTAAATGCTATTAATTAAAAACAATTAAAATTTATATCTTAGGGTTTTTAAGCGCAAAAGTGCTTGCATTTTTAGTGTTTTTTTAATGTCTGTAAGTCCTCTGCTTTAAGTTTTAACTAATACCATAAAATAGTTGTGTAGGTATATATAGACGAGTACTAATGGTCCAGAGGGAGACACGAACATCGCACACTCACTTAGGTATACACATTACGAAGAAAGAACCAAGACCCATGTATGACGCACTACAACCTTTCAACAATCTTTACAATAAAACGTCACTATTTGAATATCACCTAAATTTAAACGAACAAAGAAGAAAAAGTTCACTTCATATCCCGCAACAAATCTAGAAGAGATACCGAAAATATAAAATTTTCCTTTCTTAAAATACGTTTTTCTTGAATACGACAAACATGTGTACTACAGTCTACAAGGTAAATTTAAATGTACTTTTAAAATACCTTTATCTTTATTATTACGAGGTAATATAAATGCCATTAGTATTGGTATTATTTATATTGATATGATACCTAATTTAAACACGAAAACGTAATTCCTACTTCTTTGTACTGGCTTTATTATAATGATTCTATTAATTTTAAAAACGCCGACCGTTACCGTGTCATAATATCGCGAATGAGAATAACAAACGATAATAATTCCATCGCCAGCCAATCGGCCATCGCCGATTGACCACTGACGAATAATATGCAGTAATAATATCTATCACGCCTCTATAAATCGCGAGAGCCACTTCGAGTCCTTTTTTCCAACCTACTTAATAGGCACAGTGTCAACATTTATTCCACGGGAGGTGGTTGAGTATAATTATATTTCTTAGGTGCTGGACAAACCAAATTTTCAACTTTTTTTTAATTCCCCCCCCCCACTGCTGCTTAACTTAATGCAGCTGACATAATGCGAACATAATCTCTTTCCCGTATTTCCCGTACCCATAATATCTGTTTGTTTTCATAAAACGATAATATGATGGTGTTGACGAATATTTGAGTTTGAATACATTATAATATGTAATATCGGTATCCGGTAGGTCAGCCGCAGTGGCGCAATACATGTGGAGGGGGGGATGGAGATGGGTGTGAATCGCCCTCTCCATGGGATTTATTTTAGCGGTGGTGTTTTCATAAATAATTCATAATCCTTGGACGTATTGATGGATAATATTTTGTTGTTGTCGGCCTTTCCAAAAACTACACCAATAAGGACATCAGGGTATTTTCAATGCGATCTAACTGATTTGGTTTGATGAAAATATATGCATGGATACATATTGAATTGAAAGTCCGCAAGTAATCATTTAGTTTGATTTACATTAAAAAAAATGAAAAAAATATTATTACTTTAAAAGGGTTTATTTTAAGAAATTTGTTTTTGTGCGCGTATAGTGTAGTGAGCAGTCTCGGGTACGTCATCGTTGGGTCAGCGAAACAAGCAGCAAGCCGCGACGGTATTCTTTCGATTTTTCCGGGTAGAAAAGTTTTGAAAGAAAAATGTGCGTGTGTTTACAACAACTGTGTACCTACGAGCATAATAAGTACAATATAGGTATAAACCAGAAAGAAATAACTGTGGCTATAAAAATGAAGTTTTTTTAGGTATGTTTCTTTTTGTATTTTATGTATTTTGTTTACGGAGAGAAAAAAAAATGTATAATATGCGAGTGTTGAATCTGTTACACCACAAACAATGAGCAGCTTCCGACTGGCGTACGACCATTATTTGTTATGTTCTCCGTATAATACAGCGACGGTTGTTTGTATAATAATTAATTGCAAATATTATAAATTACCCTACGATCTCGGGTAATTTCAGTTTTTATCTTAACGTCGCATATTATAATATGTAAAATATATTTAATATAAAACGCTACAAAATGTCCTTTCGTCTGTTAGTGCAGTGGGTGTAATGGTTGCGTAGGGTAGCAATTTTAATGAAAAAATTCAATTAGGAAATAGACTGTTTGAAAAAAAAAAATTATAATAATTAGATTATTTGAGTATAGTTGTTGATTGTCAATAATATAATATTATATATAATTTCCTAAAAATTAATCGCGATTTATTGTTCTTTATTTCAGTCAAGTCTCGAGGGAAATAAAAATAAATTCAACTTGTGTATTTTTCGAGTTATATACTTCAAGTATAACTTACATAAATTGATTATTCAGGGGACTTGAACTAATCCAGAACTTATGTATGGAGCGTTTCATTATATGGCTGTGAGACATGGCCCAACACCTCTCAAGAGCTCAAGATATTAACAAATAAATTAGATACCACGGGATGGTGGATTTGGAGGGGATTGCTTTGTATAGCTGGACTGAAAGAAAAAATTAACACTATACGGTATTACAACTAATAAAAGACGATTAAATTACGATTTTAGTCATAAAACAAAGAAGTGGCCACAACTATTTGGACGCTAATTAAGATATAGTGTCTTCCTAACAAATATAATAGAAAGACTTACTGATGGTTATAATGGTTATAATGGTTATAAGAGGTCGACCGAGCGGGAAACCTTTTGTCGCAGAAGTGGTCATCTGTCATCTTGGCAGGGTGCGAGAAGACCAAAAGTCGGCGGAGAGAGAAGAATCATCTTTGAGGCGTGGCCTTTAGAAAGAGAGAAAGAAGAAGATATTTTGTCCGTTTGTTCCCAATACCGAGACTGGTGTTGCCTTATATTATAGGTACGGAATATTATAGTCGATCGCGTCTGCGATCGAAATAAACAAACTGCAAATATATAAGTACGCGAGTTTAAATACGCCAGAAGCAGCGCGTTAAGCTCTAAAGGTCGATTTGCATAAAAGTATCAGACCAAGGCGGCGGCGGCGCTTCGACCGATGATCGCGTATATACCGCAGCCTTAACACGACGACTTTTGGCGAGAATTTAATATTATAAATAAAACGGGGGTGCACGCGTACGGTTGTAGAATTCGACCGCGGGTCTTTATATATTAGTATTTCAGCTCGTCGGGCCGGGCTGGATATTGCGAAATGCTAATCCGCGCCCGGGCTCCCGCAGCAGCAGAAAGCGACCCGGCTTAATTAATGTACGCTCGGCTTTAATAACACTGTGCGGGCGGACACGACTCGTTTTGACAAAAACCGAAACGGGCGAAAAAAAAAAATATATACACACAATACGTCGTAGGTTTGTTTTTATTTACACCCCGCGGTCGTTCGTATAATAACGATAATTATTTTGTAATTTGACTTGTATTGTTATGCGGAGATACTGCACGGCGGCGGTGGAGAAAACTTTTAAAAGTGCGCAAGAAATCGCCTCGTCCGGGGTTAAAGCGAGTGGTGTATTATTATTATTACGCACCGCCTTTCCATGAATTTAAGGTTTTTGGAAAATTGTTATTTGTAACTATACACACACACACACAAACTGAAGAACATATTTTATGCCATGTAAGTTTTCAAGTTCACTCGTCTGGTATCGTACGGCACATACGTTTTTAATCATTGACTGGTAAGACATTTTGTGTCGTTCTGTTTTAGCAAATTTTACCTACTCCAACGTATATTATAATATTCATGAAAGTGCGTAAGCCAAGTGTTATGATTTGTGATAACAATTATACGTATAAAATATTTATTACAAAATATTATATAAGTGAGGAACTATCAGTAACTATACATAATAAAAATTTAAAATTATCTTTATTGGTTTTTGATATTGGTAAATACGATATGCACCATATTATATATAACATCTGGCATTATGACTAGGTAGTTTATAAAAATTACATTAAATTGTATGAAATAATTGAGTAGAATTGTTTATTTAAGAGATTGTTTACATTAAAACCAATTCCATTTTTTTTAAAATAACGATAAGCCTCTCTGCTTTTGATTTCAGTTTGTCAATGATAATTTTTTGAAATAAAAGAATAAACTTTAAACGCAGATCACACTATATAAACTGTGATAAAAAAAATAAATAACAGATTCTGTATTTGTTTCATAAAAATGAAATAATATCTGTGATGTATAGTATTAATTATAGTTTAAACAATTGCCATTATAGTGTTAAAATATTAATCAAAAATAGCATTATACAGGAACCTAAGTATAAGTAGGTATATAAATTGTTAGAGTTCCACAAGAATGTGTATTTTATGAATCTCGTTGAAACCAATATTTTTGAATAACCTTATTGTTTAAAATGATTAATAGATGTATTGTCTTAAGACTAAAGCATTATAATTAAAACAGTATACAAAACCATTTTACCACGTTTTGTTTTAATATCTATAAAAATAATATCGTTCTAAATATAATCATCTAAAAGAAAATAGTCATAGACTAAATTTGGTTGTTTATCCGTAGCCACAAAACCGATAACAGTGAACATATTGTACGGGACGAGTACAATATTTGATAATATATTATTAGTAAAATAAAAAATACAACATCGATGGGTTACGGTTTATATATAAATATTAATTGAACAGTCACCAACTTCTTTGAAGTTCAAAGTGATTTCATTTCGAAAAATATTTAAAACCCTTAGTAAATACTAACTCAGAACTAGGTACTAGTTCATATTTCGATATGGATACACTAATATTTTCAAAAACATCATTGTTTAACAACTTACTGTAGACAATTTAAAGTTATTAAAAAAAAAATAACAAGTTATTGTGCTGACACTGGCTACTCATAAAATGTAAACTTAAATAGATACTTCAACATTTCAAAAGTCAGAACGTATGAATTCATTATTTAGTGATAAAAAAGGGTGAGCATGTTTGGTTAATCGCCCTGTGTGAAAGTATATATTATATTAATCATGGTTACATGCTATTTCTGATGGGTGTTGTTTCCGACGGTTTTAATTTAACTTTTGTTCCCTTGATGTCCTTTAAAGTTGGCTATATATGAGTCTATGATAATTTTAAAGTGAAAATTAAAATAGTATTGTCCTAAAGGTTTTGGCAATTTTAATACAATTATAGTATAAAGTGTCCACCTTTTGGACAGGTACAATTCATTATGGTCAAACTATCACAGTTTGATATTCGAATCGCTTCCAATATCAACATGTATGCAATAATGTACTTGGAAAAATTATTTACAACAACTTTTAAAGTTGCATCGTTAAAAAACCATAGATTTTTGACCGATCGGAACTGCCAAAGTTTATCTTCGATCAAGATCAAAATCGAGTGATTTTGTCTATTCTCAGAAATGGCACTGTCGTAAATAACACGACACCATAAGTAATATCAATAAATAAAATCACTCTCTAATATTGTTATAGATTAACTATTTAATATGATACGAGTACGTCTGAGTATATAGGTATCTGATAAAACATTCTTTTTTTGTCCGGTTTTTAGATGAGCTGAATACCGAAAATATTACAGGACAATCCGATAAAATAGTACACATACACACATCGAAAAAGTGGCAAAAAAGTAATTTATCAAAGAGACCACTACGCGTTTGATGAAAAAAAAAACTGAACACGAAAACGAAATAGTATGAAACAAAAATGTTCGTCCTTTGTGGACTTTTTTTTATGTATTTTTTTTTTTATTGTAGTGTTATGCGGTCAGTCGACTTGCTGTTGGCGTTGTGTTTCTAGAATAATGTTAATAAAGGACTGATATGAAAAGGTTATCAAAACGAGAATAATAATGTATCCAATGAAAAGTTACAACGATACCTATTTTATGGATCTGCGGTAGTTTGGGTGAGCTTTTTTTTTTAATAACACTAGCTATAAAGATATTACGCGCAGGGGTAATAAATCCATTTAATGAAATTTTGCGAAATAAGTGTAAATATAAACCACACACAACCTAATTATTCAATTCAAAATAATTAATTCGCGTGTGTAATATAATTAACTTTGAGTGCAAACAAGTTTATGTTAATTTTGCCCCAAAAATATGTCAATCCAACGTAATCTGAACACTCTCACTCGAACAGTCTTATCATTATTGAATCATATTGGAAATATAATTTTTAAATTATATGCAATCGCATATTATTTTTATACTCGCATGTCTTTTACGTTAGTTTTAAATAATATCTGTAAACAGTACATTCTCTAAGACTCAGAGGTTCCCAAACTTTTCACGGTACGAACCATTTTGGTAAATTTTTAAATTTTTGGCGACCCACAACATACTCTAATGACCTTTTTTAGTTTTTTCGTTTCACCGTTGATCGATATCTTTGCGACAATTTTTAGTCTGACGACAGCATCGTGATGACACGTCACTGGTATCTGATACACTTGAAATCATCTCAAATAATGGTCAACGATAAAACTAAATGCAAACATCAATGTACAATAAGGTTACGCAGAAAATACCGTATACACGTATTTATACATTAAACATAACTTTTCATTTTTATATGAATATATATATTTTATACTAATTAAATGTTTTATATTATAAAAAGACTTAACGCAAACCACCAGACATAATATAATCGGGACCCTCTTTTGGTCACGACTCACTGCAGTTTGCGAACCTCTTTAGTCTAAATCGTAAATTGACTTCAAACTGCGTGGAGTGGATAAACATTTCATAATTATTAAACTGAAAAAGAAAAAAATGTTCTTTAGTAGCAAGCAGTTCATAACGCGGACAGAAATGTTCACGACGTAAAATATTCTTCGTAGTTTTGATGTTTTGAGTATAGGTTGATTCGGAAAGACATCCATTTAATAATATCCCCGTGTACACTTAAAAACAACCAAAAATCAGAATTCGATTAAATTTTCACTACCAGCGGAAGAAATGGCGGTGACCGCGGTCGGCGAATCACCCTGTATAATAGCCGCTCACGTACCCAGGTACCTAGCTATATATTATATGAAATGGAACTTTGCCAAACTTCATCCATACAATCTCGCATTATAATATTAATGTATACGCACACAGCTTGTGCCGTGCACGTTATTTACGGATGTCTAGATCGGGGCGAGGCCATTAGCGAAACTCGACCGGCCCTGTTCGTCTTAAATTAATATTTTCCTTTAAATCGTCGCACCGTCCTTTTATCGACCCGTCGGGCGTCAACATCTTCCGGTTCCGAACAATTTACAATAGTATAATATAATATTATAGTATCTGACTGCAAACAACAACAACAACAACAACAAGGGAATGGGAGACATTTATTTTTCGGTTCGGCGATTTGGAAATATTTTTAAGTTAAGAACAACCTCCAGGTGCGCCGCTCAGAATCTGTTTCGAAAAAACTTCACTGAGATGAGGGGGTGAATTTAGTACAACAAAATATGTGGCACAACAAAAATGAACGAAAAAATCGTTTTCATCGCCTGCTCTTGCTGACGACTTTTCAAGCGCACTTACGTTTTATTATTTATTTTTTTACTCCATATAATTTCAATTATTTTATAATATTATTTACATTTAACGATTGCCTTAAATTATTATCGTTCAATAATAATTTTAGGTACTTATCAAAAATAATTAACCGAGGTGAGAACACCACTTCTATACATTTATAATAATATCATGTTATGCACTGAAACGCTTTTCAATTTGTTTCATACTTTAATCGCACAACAACCACAGCTGTAAATAATTTTTTTTTTGATATATTTTGTTAAATAAATAGGATTTTCAGAATGGAAACGATGGATGGAAAATTGCACCACAATCTTATGAACGTTATTTTATTTCTAAAATAATAGCTATGATAAAGTCAAAATTGTATTTATATTATGCGCTGTGTATACTTTATACCTCCTGGATCGTACAATATACTTTAAAATATACGAATGTCAGCAATCGGGTTGTCCAAAATCACCTTGGGTATAATAACTATAATTACGTAAAAAGTTGAATGTTTGTGAAAACCTCCATTCATATATTATTTTGTTCCTAAGTAATTTCATATTTGTACACAGTTGTACCTACAGTGTTCCGTGAAAAATAAAAGTGATACAATGTTATCATATTCAAATAAAAAAAACATCTAAACTTTTTAAATAGAGTAAAATATAATTTAACTTTTAATAAGCACGTCATACATTTTTATTTTTTAGCATTTTTTTTCGAAAAAAAAAAATGTTAAAAAAGCGGTCGATTACTTTTATTGCGTACGCTGTGTAGGTACTCTATGATAAATAATACCATCACGAACGATAAGAAAAATATACTTTAGGTACCTATCTATATTAATTATTAGTTATTTCTTACACGCATTAGTATAATATATTATTCAAGTCCGTCCGAATCCCGTGCAAATTAAAAAACGAATACATATCTGAAACAAATTGGAAAAACTCATTTTTCAATCGTGCTAAATTCTCGGTTTATCTTAACAATATCGACAGTCGTAATTATTAAATATCTTAGTACAAACAATCGTAACTATGTACTGACAACTAATGATCGTAGGTACATAACGGGCATTTAAGGGATACTAAAATCTAAACCTACGAGTATATGTTTAGAAACTCAAAACCAGGGAACATAATATTGCTCTGCTGTATAGTAGGTTTCGAGTGTACCTCGTCATTACATCTGCAGTAGTTCGCATTAGTAATGAACGTGTTAAATTTTAAGATCGGTTCTTAGCGAAGACGGTGCGTTATCAGCTTTTATTACAATTAGGATCTTTTATAATTTATTTATATAGGTATCACTATATTAGATTCTCTCCGTGTTAAGTTTATTAATCTACCGACAATAACTGGTCGAGTTCGTGCATCCACTCTTATAAATGTTATTGACTATGAGCGCACGTAGAAGGTCAGCCTTTTCGGGAGGGGGTAGGGGTGCGGATCTCAAGCCCGGGTGGTTATTATCAGTGGCGCCAAAGTCCTAAAAATGTCGTCGGGCGAAAAATATTTAAAAAAGCTACACTATCTAAATGTTGGTCCCAATGGCGTACCGGGAGGGGGGATATAGTGGTTTTACTCCCTTCACACCACATGAAAAAAAATATGAAGCCGCCACATCCTAAAATTTTAAAAGATATCGGATCCGACTTTATCACAGGGTTTGGCGCCGAAGGTTATTACTAAGATTTTGTGCTTCACGTTCAAAAAATAAAAAAAATAACAAAATTGGTTTTAGAAATTATATATTTCTACATCGGATTAGAAATTGTATATGTTTCATATAGAGAAATAATATAGACATTTTTTAGAAATAAAGGCGAAACACTTATGCCGGGTTGCGTAAACAATCACTATAAGCCTATTTTAATGAATCAATAGTGAGAGCTAATGGTCCCTTGAACATGATTTAGTTCCATAAATTTTGGTCCGTTAAATTAATCAATTTCTTCAACGACCCGGCATTAATATGTATAATAAGTAAATAACTGTCATGGTCAAGCATAATAATAATATGATAATCGAGCAAACCCTATAGACCTTTTTTTTATTCCGGGCACTGCACATAGCTTAAATTTACTTCTTTGAGGTATCGCAGATAATATGGTATCTTCCATACCAGCTGCTATGACACTGTTGGTGTAAATCGCAACGACTATGCTATTTTTTTCTGCTTCTACCGAAAGACGGACAATTATTCAAAAGTCGTTAATTTTGAATCAATTATGAATATGTGAATAGTAAATATTATTATGTAGGTATTTCGAAGACATTATTATAACTATAAATGTATGCAAGACTATCTAATTTTAATCATTTTTTTGTATGTTTTTTATTTTTTACAGCGTACAATTAATTTCATACTCCCGAGCATAATGTTGTTCTAAGAATTATATATGTTTTGAAATTTTAATATATTTTATGTATTGAATTTCTCTGGGAAATATTCTTCTTTGAAATATTAAATTAAAAATACATGCCGCCAATCAAACGAGAAAAAAACGCAATAACTATTTAAAAGAAATAGGAAAAATTGTAACTATTTTATCCTAAAACGTTTTTTTGTATTAGGATTTAAAATTATTTGACAAAAACTAATTTTAAAAAATATTCATACAATTTTCGAGATAATAATGAGTGCCAACCCGTTCAAAGCATTATATCACCCAGAGCATATGATAACCGTCGTATAATTATATAGTATTATATATTATCATTCGACGGAGATAGATATATTTCCAACTCAGTGCCGGTTTGGACATATATCTAAATGTTATGAAAACATCACACATATCGCATTAAATATTACAATAGTTGTCCGACTAATGAGACGCGCACAAAACAAATCAAACCATAATCCCATTGACCGACTATAAAGTAGGCACCTATAGTAATGTAGTATTAATTTTACATTGTGTAATGTGTGCGTGACGCGTCGTCATAAATCGTCAGCTTTATTTTATCGTTTGTCACATCTGTTGATCAATAATATTATACTCCACAAAATCGGATCTATACATTTCATCACGGATCGTAAATGTTCGCAGTTTATTCTGTGACTCATAATAATATAACCTATGTACGTTTTAATAGGCATCTTACGTCTTAGACGTCCACACAAGTCGTTTGGCTATACTATTATAGTATCGACCGCATAATAGAAACGGAATATTAGAAACGGTCAATATTGTTAATAGTATTATCAATCGCAAACCGATCATAACGGTTCGTTCGGCACTTATTCGTATGATATGCATAATATATGTACTCGAATTTTCAAGCTTGATTTTATGGTTTGTTTCGAGTCTCCGACTCACATTACCTGCGAGGTCCGTTTCACAAACAAACAAAATAATTATTGCTCGACAGTAAACGACATCGTCAAACTTTATGCGGTTTAAAGTGTTCTGATTATACGAATACTTATAAAAATAATTATTAATTTAAATTATATTATATTATTTTTTGGACTCGTTGAGAATAATAATCAATTGTTACGCGACAGTAACTACTGTCAAAAACGTATAGTCTTTATCTCCTCAGGTATATGGCGAATCAGTGAAAGATATATTAATACCAAACGGAAGCATACGATAGACAATGAGACTGTTAGTCATACCTATTACCTAGCACAATATTTACATTGAAGTCTATAAGAATTTACATGAAATGTTAACACTATATATATATTTTACTTTACTGATGACCCGGTAACAAATAAAATATAGGTTAAATAATAATCAAAAAAATACAGCACCGAAGAAACGAGACTACTTCGGCACACGCATTTTATGTAGTAGCAGGCCGAAGGGTAATATTTATTACTATACGTTTTGCAAAGCAATCAAAAACAGTTATAGCTTTATATTGTGGTTGGACTCTGTGATAATACAGAACGGATGGCACACGTGTCTGCGGGATATATATTGTAAGCTTGTAACAATAGAATATAAATAATACATATTACGATATCGTCAAAAATATTATTGGTAGGTACGGTACACGTCTTATACGAACTACCGTCTGATAAACTTTAAATTGTATTAAATCAACCTTTAGCCTGTACACTATTCGCGTTGTTATTAATCATCGCGAGTAGTCGCGAATAAAAAAGTTTGCTCAACACACTGTTTGTTTTTCCACTCGGCGTGTGTTAATATTCGGAAAGAAGTTTTCGTACATATTTTATCAGCTCCGAGCGTACACGCGCATACACGTAGTTATTATTTTAATACGACGATATTATTCATTTTACGTATTTTATCATAACGATGTTAACACTTAATGCACGTTGTTCAGTTAATGTTCTCGTTAAACTTTACGTCTTTGTATTAAGCAATTATTTACAACTATTTTGTTCTAATGCGCGGCGTGTGCAGAAAATAATATATATTATTATATTTAAATATCATTAATTGTAACGGGTTGCCGCCGTGCTGAGCTCACACCCACGTTTATTTTTTTTACCTATAACAGGGTTTTTTTTGACATGTGGCTCTCAGGGGCGTCTCCGGTCAAGGGAATCGCGTACATAAATGTAAATTTGTTTATTTTATTTTCATCATTATTATTCGTATGGGAGCCGTTTTTTCAAAATCGGAAGAGCCGTGCACCAAAAAAAGTTGATAACTCCTGTCCTACAACATACGAAATTCAGGGCTGTGTTATTAATAGAGGCGAGTACAAAATATTACGAAATTTGATAATTCTCATATAACCCTCTTAAAAGTTAAAAATATTGTAAAAACCCACTTGCGGAGAACATAGCGATAATTTTCATTAATTTATATTTGATAGTAATTAATTTATATATCTCTCTCTCTATTATTAAAGGTTATTGCACGACATTGGAATGTTGCTGAACACAATTAATTAGCTATGTCGTACGTTAGTGAGACGGAGACTACTGCTAAAGTGGCGTCATCTTAAGACTAAGTCGGAGAGGCATTTGAACGAAAGAATTACTATAGGTTCATAACGGTGGAAATATTATATCGATCACAATTTTCGTAATGATACTATTTTGTCAAGTTTAAAACGTATCATAATAATCGTTTGTTTCTTCTCGTCAGGCGGCGTTCATTTGTTCGAATGTGGACGGGGTGGCGTGTTGGCAATATAAATACGTAAGATCAATGACCATTATGATAGTTTATCGCGGGATTATCGTTTTTTATTTAAACTTTGGTTTACAATTATAAATATATTTAAGTACATAAGATTAAAACGTTGATTTGGAAAATGTACGACATACACTGGCGAGACAAACGGTTTAGCCTGCACGCGGTTAAAGAATGATAATATTATAGTGTATATGATATAACTATTTTCTGTTGGCCGTGAAATATGTACCTTTGTATTTTTGTACATCGCAGAAGATAATATAAGGGATGTGGAGGAAGATTAAAAAAGGTACGATATAGGCTTCGCCGTGACAATTTAGGGCGGCCATTAACGGGTTATTGCCAATAAACAGTACCTCTTTAAAGATGAACGGTGCGACGTGTTTCGCAATAATATTATTTCGTAATGTTTGCAGAAAACGGCTGTGCACAATAATATTATTAATTATGAGCACGGTCAGCGTATAGTTGTTTAGGTCGATCATATACGTAGGTGTCGTAGGTACACAATAATATTACACACGGTATAACGTCATATTACGCAGAGGACGAGTTTATTGTAATTAATCGCCGAAACGCGTATACACGCGACGATAATAATTCACAATATAATAATTTTATTATACGACTTTGCATTAAGACTTTGTTGTGACTTTTCATATTGTGATGGCTACGAAATCATATTTCGGTCGGTTCTCCGGACGCGGAGAAAACGTTTCGACTATATATTTTATTTTATCCGGTTTCCTACGCCCACAGAAATATATGCATATGTATTTTTTTATTTTATTTTATTTAAAATCAGCGAAGATTACTAGGCCTCACTGAGTTTTAAGCTCGTGTGGAGGCCTAGGAGTCATCTCATGTACAACACGTATACATTTTTCGTATTTTGTTTTTTCCTTATTTACTAAAATACGCAATAGAAAATAAAATACAGAAATTCAATATTATAAATTTAAACAGCAAAAATAAACAAACAAATTAATAGATAACAAAAAAATAAAATGGAAATATATATTGTAAATAAATTAATCATGAGTTATATATATTATGTACATATTATTATAATAAATATATTATGTCTGACGGCGGCGTGACGTCTACCGAGACCGAATTGAGACCAACACTCGAGTGCATACAATAAACGTAGAGCTGGGATGTTTATGATTTTGCACGTTTTTTTAGGTTGTCCTATATCGCATGCGTATATTCTCAAATGGATATTTATTTCACGATGTCTGGATTCAAATTTCAGAATTTTATTTTGCATATATTTGCATTTTTCCGAAATGTAACATATTATAATTGCATATTTTGGCTTTTTTTGGTTTTAATAACTTAAATTCTTTACGTTTCGATACAAAATATCAAAAAAAAAACGTCAGAAAACACTGAATCTTAGTTAAAATACCCGTATTTATAAAGATTTTATGAAAATTATAGCTTATTTAATGGAAATTCCATATTGGTATTCGGGGGTATACACATAATGCAACTGCTGTTGTTGTTTTATACTCTCTTAAATCAAAAATGATAATATGTTCTTGTAATTGTAATTGTAATTAATAATTATATATATTTTTTAAACACCTTCTCAGGAAATTAAAATATTAAAAACGTTTGATTCATATTTTTCATTTTTAATGCAAAATTAAGGTATTTTTAGTGCATATACATCCTAGTCTTAAATAAATAAATAATTAATCACGAAATGAATTGCAAAGTATAGTCCCGCTGTACAATAATAATTAATATTTCCGCCTTACTATTTTTTGTTTTTTTTCCACCGATTTATATTATTATCATTTAAAATTGTACTTATATTATCGTCATCATTGCACTTAAGTATAGTAAGTTTACGGTCGAACGAGTGGCCAAAAACTTGGAATAATAAGCCGATTAAACGCGCATTATTGCAAAATGAAATTACTTGATTATCACGATTGATATAATAATATATAGGTAGGTACCTATATTATATTATTATTATTACAATTTCAGGTTCTTTCATCGATGATATAAACCTTATTTGAAACATAAAACTAGTTTTTTTTACTGCAAACGTCGATAATATATTTATGGCGAAATATGGAACGTTGTTCGTAAAAAATATTATTTTCAAAGATTTGTTATTACAGTTATATTTTCGAGTCTAGTATTTGTACGTTATACTTTTGTAAGTCAACTTAGTAATCACATAAAAAAAAAAATTTAGTTTTAAATAATGATTGTTTTTTGGAACTTTTAAGTTTTATACAATTGACTCGCGATCGCGGTTTGTTACGTATAATGTTAGGTATAATATAAAATAAAAACGATGAACAAAATTTGTTGTTAAATTATTATGTAGATTGTTTGACAACTAAGACCGTTAAGTTTAACTGCAGTATTTACAAGATTATGTGTTCTAAGATACTCCGCGAAACTCCCGTGAATCAAAAGGGAACTTCCCGTAAAGTTTTCATCAACTTCCTGGTCGGACATACATTCAACTTCTATATTATATAGTACTTATATCGCTGTAATATGCGTAGGTAGTTAGGTATACCTAGTGCCGTTAATTTTTATCGTTATCTATTATTATTATACCTACAAAATGGAAGCAAAAAAATATTGAAAAGATATTTTACCAAGCACGCACAGAATAGCACAGAATAGCACAGAATATTACACATTAAGTGAGATTTTGTTCGTCAACAAGTGTCCGTTTTCGACGCCTTTCGCGCTGTGATTTCGTGACGATTAAAAATGTTGTAATTTGGTTAAAATCGTTCCCACCAGGCTTGAGGTTCAAGGCATCACGTCCAATAGCTAACAATCATCAATATTGAAATAATTTATTCAAAAATGTTCAACGAAATAAAAGTGGTTTCGGAGACTATTCATATATTATTCAAGTAAGCGCGTTTACCATAAATCGAGACAATGTAATTATATTACCTATATAAAAACCTTGATTTTTGGCATGTAGTGGAAAATTAGATTTCACGACTGCCTCGATTTTGACAACGCAGACTTTGGCCAGGCCACCGAAAATAAAATATTAAGTATGAATGACTTATATGGTACAGTGTAACGTGACCATAATTGTTTCGCCTCAGAGCGGGATGCCTATAAATATTAATACTTATGGGAGAAAACACGTCAATTTGTATTATTTATCGCGTAAAACGGTAACCGTAAAAATAAAGTATATCACAGTAGAATATAACAAAACAAATTATTCGAAATAAGTGAAATAATGTCTCATGATTACTGTTTATTAATTAGAAAATGAAAATATAATTAATCTCGAAAAGTGCAGGGCTGGTTTTCAGATGAGCAAATCTGCTTTAAAATATCGGGTTTAGTTTTTAAACAGGAATGACATACTGTTGACACACGACTTGTTTATGTTACCGTCATTGGTTATCAATTATCACAGTTTATTAATTAGTAAACATAATCAGTGTCATCACTTATCGAATTGGCTTTCAATACTGAGACCAGACTAACTGAGATGTTTGATCAGTTTCACAGGCATGCTTTCATCGCCGATCACGCTCGCCCCCTTTTATCGTTATTAAACGCGCACCCTTTATATTCGATTTTGATATAATATTAAATATATATTCTTATAAAACTAATTTAGGTCCATGATTTTTTTGGTGAAATTACCATATTATATTTGTTTTTTCCTCTTTTTCTAATTAAATTTTAAAACGGCTCCGAGTAACGACGTTTGACGTCAGGTATCCATAAAAATCACTCGCAAAACCTATTTCCGGAATTTATTTACACCATTATACAACGCAAGTCATAATATCGTTTTCTACAAACACGACGATGTTGTTGTGATGAGCAATTTCTATTTATACGACGACGGAGCATATTATTCATCGGTTAACGAGTTTTATCCATATTATTATTATAATATAACACACTAACGAATCGTTTTTACGCAGCACACCCGCTCGAGTGATCTACTCGCGAAACACGAGCGAAGCGCATCGCACAATGTGTTTAATTTTATACGTTTCGCATTTTATGCATGGCGTCATATCTATCACGAAATAATTAGCGTACAGCGCGAGTATAGAAAATATAATTACATCGCTTACAATATTACACGATGAAGATTTTTATTCGCGTCTTTGGTATAGTTTTCTGAAACTGTAAGTGCCTGAACACGAGCTTCTAAAAGCTTGAAGTCTAAATCCAATATATACAATACTAGCTGTCCCACCCGGCGTTGCCCGAGTCAAAGATGAAATAAGTAAATAACTGATATCAGAATATTAGGCACACGAAAAACATCGCAATGATAGCCTGTGCCAAAGATTTGTTTTTTTTTATAAATTTATTTGTAAAAATATGTACATGTCATATTCCTACTAATTAATTATAAGATATGTAACCATTGACAACCTTATAAATTAACAGAGATTATTCATATATATCTCATCGAAAATAGCACTTTTAGTTTTTCCAGAATTTTTAGCGTTTAATATGTACGTAGGAAAAACTGATAATAACTAACTAATAATAAATAACTAATAACTGTAACCAATAGCAAACATTTATAAACAAAATATAAACTTTCGATTTTCATCATGAATTTTAAAATCCTTGTGTGAGCACATCTTTAAATTATACTTAAATAGTTAAATATACTTTTTTGCAATAAGAACCTTCTCCGTGATATAATCTTTCATTAAAAAAAAATTAAGACAATCGGTTGAGTAGTTTCCGCGAACATTAGCATCAACTGTTTCAATTTTCAATTTTATATAATATTAAGATTAGTAATTATTATTGGACGACGAATATGATTTCTATAAGTCTATCAAACAGACGTATTTTTGAATATTGTTACCTTGTTAAAGATTATCTTGTCTTTTCAATAATTTTTATTTTGATACCTACACCGACATCGTTTTTTTTTTTTTTACTTGTCTGCTGTAAGAATTAGTTTATATTATTAATATTTCATGTTTGGGGGAAAAAAATGCACTTTTAAAAAACAAACAAACAATTTGAAAGTGTTTTTTTCTTGCCTGTCAATGTAAAACTATAATTTTTCAAGCACACTTAGTGAAGTGCGTAGGATTATTATATAAATATGTCGCGTGACGATAACAATCGCTTGAACGACTGCGACTTGCGAGCAACAACTAACTATGTTATATATTTTAGTGTAGGTAATAATATGATAAATTATGTTATATTAGTGTATTAAATTATGTAGATTAAAGTTTATAAGGCTTGTCTAGTGACTTGTGTTTGAAAATGTAAAGATTCGCGGTTTCATTCGTAGGACTATAATATGGCGTCTTGTCCGAGTGCTATCTGCGGTATATCGCAATATAATAATAATGCAGCTGTCTAACAAAATATTTATAACATCTCGTCGGCCGTCTCTATTCCTCGGGAATTAAATTTTAACGTCAGACGAATTTCATACGGCGGGTTCAACAGTTAAGAAACAACCGCGATTACAAATAATTAAAAATCAACTATTTACGTGCGTATTAACTTTCGTTCTTATAAATATTATTTTTTTTTTTAAATACCTACCCATTTAAATCATAATAATTGAATTTAAACAAATGTAAAACAAAAGTAATTACTATATTATGGTGGGTCAATAACATCAATCTGTTAGTCCTTTCTGTTGCGTCCTGTACACTAACGCACAAAAAAAAGGCGAGTTTACCATTGTCGTCGGGTATTGCGCAGTGGTAATGTATTGCTGGTCACGACGATTCGCGACAGATACCCTGGTCGAACGGGGATGTGGCCGAATACAGAGGTGGTTTCTTGCAATCCCACGACTGACCCCATACACACCCCCAGAGTGCTCCGGCGCGATTTATTGTGTTTCTATTTTAATTCATCCTGGTCTATAAAATATTGCTGTCTACACACACACAAAGATTCATAATATATATAAAATATATGTACATAATATAAAGCTACCTATACGGCTATACGCTATCGCGTGCGTAATATAATATTAAGGTCGTCGCTATCCGTTTTGCAATAGTATAACACTATTGCTCGTAAATTTGTTTTACTGTACACTTTTTTCGTATACTCGTGCAGTATTAAAATAAAACTCGTACAAATATACTATAATATCATAAGAACGCGTACTCGGAAATAGCGATTCGCGTGTTCACGAATATAGAAGTACATATTAATGTAAACGTTTATGGAGCTTACGTATGAGCGGCGCGCGATTCGCGAGAAATTCCAGCAGCCATTTCATTCGTTAAATATTCGATGATTAGTGCAACGAAACATTTGTGATTCTAATATATGAAATTAAAAGTACGAATCGTTATTACAACAAATAGTTTCGTTATCTCTCAGCTCGCAAAAAAAAATATTTAGGGAGGTTGGCGTTCGAAGCGAACGGAGGACAGAATCCTCTAGTAAAATGTATTAGTATTGAGTACTAGAATCTCTAGTATATTTTATTGATTTTAAATAGCTAAAAATAAGAAAAGAAAATAATATTAAAACTAGTACTTGCAATTAATGAGCGACCACTTCGGTTTACAACGTTAAAGTTTACTTAGAAAATTACATTTTAGATTCTCAGCTGAGCGATGAATGTATTGATTTTTTACAATGGTGTGTTTTTCTTCCTAGTAGAAAAAATGCTTGGATTTGTAACTTTGAGTGTGCTTTTTGGTAGCAAATTAGATATGGTTGGTACTTTGGGGGAGGGGGGTTAAAGTATTTTTCCAAATAATCAAGAAAAACAATTTTAGCTATTTTGTGTTAATTCAAAATTATTATTTGTGGGAACTTGAAACTTTTAACCTATAATATTATTTTTTTTTAAACGCACAATGATATTTTCAAATGCAATGTTTTCTACAAAAATTCATCCAACTTTATAGTAAAATAAACTACTTTGATAGCGATATAAATATATCTTAAATTATACTTTGTAATGTAGGCCAGTTGACTAAAAATTCAACCAATTTTTTTGGAACTCAGTTTACTACTTTCGATATCTAAAATATGATTTAATATTTTAATATCTATCGACTGTCGTTGACATAATATTAAATAATCCTTATAGTAGCCAAAGTTAAATAAATCAAAAACTATTCGTTCAAATTTTGATTTGGGTACACCATCATTTCGGAGGTGAGGTTTAGTGAAGCTCTAAGCACTAGTGAATCATTCTGTATTTTTATTAATACAAACGTATGACAAAAACCTATATCCGGCGAAATCACTATTATTATATACGTTTATAATATTTATTAATGTAATTAATTGAATTAGTTATTATAATTTTTTAATCGTCCGGTAAAATTGTTAAAATCGACCCGCTCGAACCCGAAAGCAAAATATTATATTGCAATTATATCCGGTAACTAATATTATCACGCACGAAATGTACACGGAAATTACGAGAATATAATCAACAGACGTTAATTGAACGAAACGAAACGACCGGAAAGACCTTACAAACTCGCGGAAAACGTATATGCGAAAAAGGGAATGTATTTTTTTTTTTCATTTATAGAATTTGACGTTTTAAAAGAATACTATTACAAAGCTCCTGCCCGGTATATAAGACGTATAACGCGGCTCGCCGCGAGATAATACGCGTGCTCGGAATATCATATTTTTTGCCGCTCGGAAGTAGGTATTAGGTTTATAATAAAATTTTTCCTCGGCGTACATATAGAAAAAAAAGCAACAATTTCGGAGACAATTGGCATCCGAGGCGGAACGACGCTTCACGTATGACCATAAATATTTTTTCGTATCACATAATAATAATATATAATACGATTGCATATACAGGGTATACGTTCTTACTGGCGTCAGATACTCGAATTATAAATGTCAATTTTTGTGTTTTTCTTTCGCCTATAGAATCGTATTGGAGAAAAGGCGGAATAGTATTTTCTTATCGAGGAAAAAAAAAATGATTTGTAATTTATTTTCACCAATATAATAGGTACCTATAATATGGTATTATTTTCGACCGTTTAGCTATCTTAACGCGTTGAATTTATATAGAATTTTTTAAAAGAAAAAAAAAATTACCCGTCTTACGTTTGAAAAACAAAACACCTAAAATATTATTCTAGTTCATCATTTCTGCAGGAAACCCTCGAAAAATATTGTGCTCTCGACGAGACATATTATTATTACATTGCGCACAGTGACGTGTTCTAATCTCGTGACAAATCCGAACACATCGCCGTTTATTGGAACATTATAACGCACGCAGCGTGTATTAAACACGGCGGCGAGAGAATATTATAGCTATATTATTTGTGCAACATATTCTGTTTTAGATTTACTAGCCTCCAGCCATATAATAATAATAATATGACGTACAACACTCTACCGAAACTATTTGACAAAGCGAACGTTCGTGCCAAATGAATTTCTTCACGGTTCGTTGGGTCCGTATATACATCTCGTGACATTTTTATCTTCGTGCCTGCCGTTTAGTTTCGATTTATGTCCCGGTGTGCAGTACACCTACCACCTACCTAGTTGTCATATTCGATTTATGTTCGCCGAGTTTTACGCCGAGTTGCGATATACTATGTGCAAAAACTATGATGCGCCGCGTATACAATATAGCCGCCGGTATAAGTAAAAAAAAAAAAAACATATATTATAATAGGACGATCATCGAATGATATCGTTTCGAAATATATAAAACAATGCCATTTCAATATATACGATTTCCGTTATTGTGATTATCTGCACTGATGACTATAATAGTAGTAGAATAATACAACAGTAGTATATAGGTACTATGTCGGATTCGATCACGCGTTTCACATTATTATTATACTACCACATGTACGCGACCGGTGATTTTAATTTTGATACAGAACGATTCAATAAGCATGATCTGCCGCACCTACTGCGTTTTTTGGTAGAAACTTTTCCGAATTCTGGTTTTTGAAATTTTCAAGGACACTGAAAGATCATAATATATTTTCAAATAATTAGATTTTTCGTGCAATTATTTTGAGGAGTGTCATCGTGTGGCGACACATAATATTTCTCTTTCTTTTCAAACAAAAACCACCCTTATTTATTGTAAATTTTTAAGGAGATTTAAATGAAAGTTAGGAAAGTAAGTCCATAATTACAGGTTAAGATGACAATTTGTGGGCTACGATGATTTAAAAATGATTGCATTTATTAAGGTAAATTTAATACGGTTTTATAATTTGTAAATTTTACGAATATAATAAAACTAGTATGCTAGACTTAGTAGTATATAAATCTTATGTTTTATTTGAAATAATTCTTCGACATAACTCAAAAACCGCTCACGCCAATTACGATTTAAATGCATCAACATTTTCAAAAAATTCATCCGATTAATATTTGAGGGAAAAAAATTGAGGTTTAAAAAGAAAAGAGACGTTTGTATCGCCACAGGACATTTCTTCAGTGTCATAAAATATTTATAATATTCCTAAATGTTTGAAATTTTAGTTTTTAAATAATATACTTAAGAATTACAAAAATCGGAATTTGAATAAATACAATATTTAAGGATAAAAGAATGGGGGTGGAACATCATGTGCTAGCAAATTACTCTGTTTATATAGGGTAATTCTTATTTGTATATGTAAACACTCATAAAGTATCGATATTTTTGGAACTAGTGGTTAATTAGTTGCATGTTTTAACTTACAAGGATCTAAAGTTTTAATAAGCCATGAGAAATTTACATGAACGGAGTAGCGAAGTTGGAAATTTCTTCAATGTATGTTTATATTCTAACTGTTTGAAATTTGAAATAATATACTTAAAAATTACAAAAATCGGCATTTGAATAAATACAATGTTTAAGGATAGATGTGGGCGGAACATCATGCTAACGACGTACTCTGTTTATACAGGGTAATTCTTATTAATATGTGAACATTCATAAAGTATCGATATTTTTGGAACGAGTGGTTATTTAGTGGCATGTATTGTAACTTACAAGGATCTAAAGTTTTAATGAGCCATGAGCGATTTACATGAACGGAGTAGTGAACCGACATTTTGCGGGATACGCCTGTGTCACTATACTCGGGTTATCCTAACGTCGAATATTTGAAATGATTTGATATTGATTTAGTAGTAATAATAATATAGAAATGTTGTTTCATAACATTCTACATTTGGCCAAAATACGATGCTTAAAAAGGAAAAAAAATATCTTTTTGAGCCCATAGCTCATAGATAATAATGATTAAATAATATTAGACATGTTTTTATACTGATATTTTGATATTAAAAGTATTATGATTTGCAAATTTGAAATTAAAAATGTACTCTGTCAATAGTAAACAACTTTTAAAACCAAAATGATAACTATGATAGTCAAATGTACATATATTTTTTTAAAAATGTAATTCTGTAATGATTTCAATCTACTTAAAATGTAATAGGTTTACACTTTTCGAGAAAACGATCGCTTACATTAAAAAGAATCACTTTAATATATAACTAACTGTCCCTCCCGGCGTTGCTCGTGCCAAAGATTTGTTTTTTTTTTATAAATATATCCGTAAAAAATATTTACACAATATTCCTACTAATAAATTGTAATAGTAATATAATATGACGTAATACCAATGGTAATTATTTAAATATTATTTTATCGTGAGCTAAAAAAAAAATTATGTAATTCATGTAAATATGTAATAACCTTAAGGCATTTGTAGGGATTGAAAAAATACGCTTTAAACACCGTCCAAGTCTCAAGGATGACTTTTATTAAAAACGGTCCAATAGTTTTTAAGTCTCTAGCTAACAAACAGATGGACAGACCAACATCCGTTTATATAGATTAATATTGTTTTCATTATTTATTTATAATAATCAAAGGGCATAAAACCTTTAGTGAGACATAACAGAATAATATAATAAAATTATTGACACTTGGAAACTAATAGACATAGTGATAATAATACGAATAAAACTAACAGAAAGACAAAAGAATTAACAATTTTGTTTGTATCAAAATAAAAACAATTTAACTAAGCCTTATGTTTTAAATATTATAACAAAGTTACCTATATTGCTAAATCTGCTCATAAAATATAATAAACACTGAAGTACTTGTACCGCCGAGACGAGTTAATATATAATATATAATCGCGTTGTTTCCTTTCAGAGGTCTTTTATTTTGAATTCGTATTTTTCGAAATGAAAAATAAACACAACACCTATAGAAGTAAAAACGTTCAAATAAAACGAAAACTCCGAGATTCGAATAAATATATATATATGTACACATTATACACGAACGAACCGATTGTAAACCTTAGAAAATACACACACGTGAACATATATATATATATATAATATGTGTATTATGTGTATGAAATCACTCGATGAAATCATTTTTTACAGCACGTGTGAAACAAAATTTCTTTACGGTTCTTGCTGCGACATTATACACACATAGTATACCTACGATACATAATATCATATTATATTATACTATATATATTCTCCATGTGTAGACTTCGCGTTAAATTAGATTGCCGTTGATATTACCACACAATATAATATATTATACAAGTTAGTTTAGAACAACCAAATCGTTTCCATACGCTTGATGTTCCCGGACGGTTTTCAACGTACATATTACAATAATGAATATAATATATAATATTAGGGTAGCCTATAGATGTTATTAGATAAGGAAAAAAAATAGTATATTTTTGATTTCTCATCCCCTCGTATTGTTTATTATTATAAGAAAGTAATTCGAGTTCAATGTAGTCATGATTACTCTCCCCCTTCACGTGCCACAGGGGGGATTGAAAAATTTAAAAATAGGGTTGATGTGTAGTTTTTTGAGTATAATCCAATAACTATTGAACTTATCGTAAAAATGTAAATTATGTTTTTTTATTTCGAATAAAAAATAAATATGTACATTTTTTCATATATCTATTATTTTCTAAAAAAAATGATAAAATGACAAATATTTCATTTATTTAAAAAAATTTACCTTTTTTCGGTTATTTAAGTATATTAGAATAATAGTTGATGATATGACAAAATACCCTATACAAAAGTGATAAATAATTGAATTTTCTAAAGAGAAGTTAAGAAGTATAAATTGCATTGGCTTTACTGTTTTATTGTAAGAGTTGGGTAAACCTAAGAAAATTAAAAGTATCTAAAATCATATATGGTATATGTTATATCATATATATATATATGAGTATATTATGTAACACAACAGTATAAAGTTCATGAGATTTATGTATCTATGCCAATAAACATTTTCGCCATCACCTAATAACAATCCACAAATAGACGAAATCTTAATTTGACGATTGCGGTACTCTCGAAGAGATGAGTATAGGTTTGGTCGTACTTAAACGCTACTAAGTACAAAAAAAAAAAAAATTGATAAATCGGTCAAAATAGCGACGGGGTTAAGGTCCTATGGAGTACACGTGTCATTAGTACTAAACGCTATATATTTGCCCAGTATTCTGAGTACATCGACGTATTCTTTGAAAAGTTTCCTGCTTGCAAAACATGATAATATGCGATTAAATTGTAAAATAGTGTTCATAGAAAAATAGCTTAAAAAATATTATAAACGTCGTATTACAATTATTTTGCTTCGAACTATTCAAACAAATGTATCGGAACGAACAAATGTTGATCGACAAAACGAGTAGAGGGTTCTATGTTTGGATACTGGGTTTAACGAATCGTTCAGTTCATTATATTTATCTCCATATACTGTCCCAGTGGAGGATCGCGAGTAAATATTCTGGGAAGACCGAAAGTTTAAATCGATTTTTTTGTTAGTATACGAAAGTATTACAGCCATTGGCTAACAAAAAGCCTATGATCTGGTCGTTTTGCATTTTGAAAACAGTTATCAGATAGTATATGATTATTATTAAATGTAATAAATTACGAGACGGCCTACAGCGACGGAACGGCGTATAATGTCGTAAACCCAATTTCAATACCAACAAAATATTATATAATATATGGATTTTTTCTCTCCTGCCCCTTCCGCCCGACCCACCACAACATTACACGATATGACGATTGAAATTTCAGGCGGCAGTTTCGCTAAACCGGAGACCGTCGTCCAAATTACTAAAATAATATTTCCATCAAAAAAACTATTTTTATAGGTTTTAGATTCCGTAGCCTTTGTCAATAATAATAGAAAAAGAAAACGATATATTTTTCAATTCAGATAAAAATACTCCTTTACATTTTTATTTTTATGTTACAAGTAGCTAGTATTTTTTTTTAAGCGGAGGCGCAGATTCAAGGTCTCCTCTAGTCCTCTAACCGCAGTCTGTTCGGAGACAGAACGGGCCCGACGAAAAGCGATTCTTCTGCGCATCTCTCATGACCGTTTTCACAATGGCAGGGTGTCATGACTTGGAGATGGGCAGAATGGGCGAGTTTTCTCGCCAGACAGAGTATTGTACTCTCGTATGTATTGACATCAAATTGAATGTACACATCACGCGATAACGGTTTTTTTTTTAAAAACTTTTTACCATACATACTGTAGTTAGTATAGCGGCTGTATAGTTTAAGGACTTACGTAATAAACATGAAGAAAAACAATTAATTACATTTCGAAAAAATACTTATATTTTGACGTGCCCGGGAGCCAAGTCTCGTGTTTTTGGCAGAACCTCGTAACGACCACCCGCCACTATACAGGAGCGCCGTTGGCGGACTTGTTGACAACAATTTAATTTTCGCTTCGATATTTAGGTACCAACAAACTTCTCCAATTCGATTCGGTACACCACAGCCGTCGTCCACCGTTAATGTATAGTTCCTATACTATATATAGGTACACATAATCCGTATTCATTCATATTATTCATAATAATTAACATAATCAGATAATGCTTTGTTATAATAGCAGCTGGGTCTGCAGGATTTGAACTAAAACGATCGGTGCGTTTTGAACACGGCGCGGCTGGATAAAAAACAATTAGAATCTTCTCTCGCCCACTCTCCGCGGACGACGTCCGCACGAGACATCGAAATATGCGGATATCCGTACACGACCGACCGACCTCACTCTATATATTGTATAAATGTATAATATACGCATTGCCGTTATAACATAATATTATGTACACACACATGCAACGCACGAAATACAGTTGGCCGCAAAATGTTAGCGATTTATTGGCATAGTATAGCAGGCGTAGTGCCTATATGACCGTATTTCGAGGACTCGTCTCGGTGCTGCAGCGGCGGCGGATGAGACGGCCATAAATTCGGTCCCGACGCCTCTACGTAATGTACGAAATGTGTATATATACACACACACACACACACACACACACACATATATATATATATATAACCTAACCTAACCTATATATATATATATATGTATATATTTATTGCGTGTATACTATACACAAACATAATAATAATATATGTATATAACACTTTCACAGCAGCAGCAGCACGTCGGCGTGACGTGTGAGGAAGGTCTCGCGGTATTAGCGTCATCAGCGTGGCGTCCGTACAACGAAATATATATATAAATTATGCTCTGCAATATATATATATATATACAGGGTGATCCGTTTAACGTAAGACACTTATTATTTCAAAAAGTATTTACGTTTTTTAGAAATATTTTTGTTACATGGTATGAATTTGTTACTAAACAACATTTTTCAAAAAAAATTATTTCTTAAAATATTTTTTAACCTTATTATTTTTTAAATTTTTTATATTTTTGAATTACAACATACAGTTTTAATTTTATATTCCAAAGCAGAATATTTTTCCGAGTATTTTGGTACATGAATTTTGGGCGAATATTTAATAAGTTATAAGTATTGAGAAGTTTAGATGAGCTGTGTGTAGGGTGGTATGCGGGTACCCCGCAAAATGTTGATCCACTACTCCGCTCATTTAAACTTGAAATACTTATAACTCAAAAACAACTCTTCCAAAATTCAAAAATTCCAAATTTCGATTTTTTTTTTAAATGTTGTTTTGTAACCACTGGATACCGTGTAATAACAATATCATCAAAAACGAAAAATATTTTTTGAAATATTGAGTGTCTTACTTTAAATGAATCACACTGTATATGTATAGACCGACCGTCTGCAGGACGTCGTGTGTGACGTCGACGACGACGACAATAAATATCCGGCGAAATTAAACCGATGCCGCGGCGCACAGACAGGTCGAATGACGATGACGTTTATTTTATTAGAAAACGGCATTCCCGGCCCACTCGTCCGCGCGTGTAAATCATATTGTAGATAATATACTGACATATAAGCACATCGGTACCGTAGTTAAAAGCACACTTTTGTTTTTTTGTGAAAGTATAAAGAGGTCGTGGTGTAGTGTATGATTACTATACCGCGGGGAACGTTAACTATACGAGAGGACGAAGGTTTATATATGGAAAGGAAGGATTGGAATCATTTTTGTTTGTAGGTATTTTGCGGGTAGACCCCAATTCAGAAAAATTGATACTACCATTTTGTATGTAGGTTACTGCTTGTTACCGTTAGTATACTGCTAGCGGAATAATATTGAAGTCAAAGATTCTGCGATGAAGAGTGCTGCAATTTTATATTCTTATAACGTGCCTATTATTTTGGTAATACATAAGGCGCCCGATTTTGTTTTGCCAGAGGCACAACGGAAACTATAACTACATGAGGCACTGATAAATATTCTGCAAATTTTTTTTTGCCGAAACTTGGCTCCAACTACTGAAATAAGAAATTACTACAATTTTAATAAAAATATAATAATATGAAAAAACTATATATTTTTATAGAAATCGAGGTCGGACCATTAGTCATGTCTCCTTCGCTCAGATGATTTACAGTGATTTATTCATTTTTAATTCCTTATTCCAAAGCAGAATATTTTTTCGAGTACTTCGATGTATAAAATATATGCAGTTTGGATGAGAGGTTTATGAGTTATAAGTATTTAAAGTTTCGAAGAGCGGAGTGGAGTGGTACAAGGGAACCCCGCAATATTTGGTCCACTACTCCTCTCATCAAAACTTTAAAAATTCATATAACTAATAAACTACTCAAAGTATATTGCCGATTAAATTGGTAACTCGTAAAGTGTACATCAAGCCATCTTAGCTGTTCCAAATAATTGTTGATACAGTCACGAAATATATTATTACCAATATGCACAATGATGTAAAATCGTCAGAATTCTGTAGCTAGAAACACGAAGGAAATTCCGAGTACCTCCATCGTCAGTTCGCTGATATATTATATTATATTCGATATCCCTGACGCACTAAGTGCTCGTAGTATTATTATTATTTTTCGGTAGATTTACAGACAGGGATTTTCAGTACGTCCGTAAACACCACCAGTCTTCCATGGCGGTTTTCGTCTTTAAAATTGGATGGAATTTCCCAATAATCAGACTTTCAGTTAGTAAAAACAAAAATCTTTTCTTGCTAATATTATGTTATTAAAACATATCCAGACTTAGATATGCAGACAAAGTACCTAAATCACAATATCACAGTATAAAAGGATCAAAATTTGCTAATTACGGACTTGACATCCAATAGCCTCCCTGGCTCCCCGGTAGTCCACCTCACCAATTGAATGGACATTGGTATAGATGACTTTTATAATCAAGAATGTAATTTTTGTAATAAAATGATATTCAAAATTATTTAAAAGTCATTCAAGTCTAATACCAATAACCGTAATAATTTTTCGTTTGATATTTTTATACATTTTACTGGATAACTTGATTTTAACGATTAATTGATAACACGGCGCGATGTATAGGCAAAATAGGTACATCATTATATGAGTTTACCGCGTAGAATACTCACATTTAAAAATGTCCAGATTTTCATTACGAGTTATTTTTATTATTATACAGTGTAATATATTATGTAATGGTCGTTATGAGTTATTTTAATTTTGTGACTTAAGACAAAAAATAGAATAGTATATTATTACTCTCGAAAAGGCGAAGCCCGTCTTGAACAAATGTCCCACTTGCCCTATGTCCTTCCTCCAACCGTGTAATATATTATTATAATTTTTATAGGTCAGAATGAATAATACTAACATATATAATACGCGTTTAAGTCTCGCAAGTCTTCCCCTCCCTCTGTCGCCGTCGCCGTCGTCGTCGCGATTGTCTTTTTATATAAATTCTCATTGATATTAATTATTGCGCTTCGCCATCTCGTTTTAATCATAACTCTTTTTGCTGTCCACCTTGTTTTTTCCCGTTCTTTTTCCAATCCGATTAGTAAATAATATCCTAATGATTTAATACGATAATATTTCTGTACAGATATTATATTATACGACTTAACTTTTAATGGTTTATAATTATTATACTTAAACTGGAAATAATCCGAGATTAGGGCGAGAGTTTGGAATATTTTCCGCGCCGCCCGGTCGTTATTAACGACCGTCTTCTAATCGTATTCATTATAGCGCGATAATTACGTTTTCGAGTGTATTTATAGTACGTGTGTTTAGCAACCACCGTATGTATTATCTTTAGCTTTGAAGCCATATTACAATATAATATTATGTAATTATATTGTTTATTCGTATCGATTTCGTACGCGATTAAATTTAACGGCGTTTAAGATAATTTCCACCGTAGTTTTCTGCAAACTCGATTCGCGTACTACACGCACATCACGATATTATAATAATATGGGTGTTAACAAATATACTCAAAGTTTTCAAACGAAAATCCGTATTTTGAATCTTCGAATCACTTTAAACTTTGCAGCGGGCTGCCGTACTATAATTTACAATCGTCGGTTTCCTTTCGTTCGCGAGTTAACCCATTCGTTTCCTAAAGCTCAAACGAGCGCGCGGATGTAGGACTAATAAGTAATAGCAGTTTGCTGTGTGTAATCGTTATGGGAAAACTGCACGTTTATGACCCATCATAATATTATATATTATTTATAAATTATTTACACCATCAAATCGTTTTTATATTGTATAATAACGTTATACGGAATGGGGAAAAAAATACGGTCTCCCTTATTATTATGATATATATACGAACTCGCGAACCGGATAAAAGTATAATATTCTACCTCTACGCTCTATTATCAGTGTGCAGCGGTAAAGTTAAAACAGTATTTCAAACTCAAAACAAGTGCCTATTAATATATTATCATCATCACCATTCATCATAAGTGTAGGCTGCAGGAGTCGTTGGTTTTTTAGCGCACGAAATAATATAATGTTTATAGTATGACGTAGGTTGAAGTATGTAATATTAAATTTTCTAAAAACCCGTAGGTACTTGCAACGTTTACGGATTTCGTGGATTGACTACTATTATAGACAATCACGATATATAATATTATAATACTTAAAAAATTCAGCGTTACTATCGAGCGGCAATAATCATACAATATATCATCTATTAAATACATATATATATATAATATAAATTTCATGAAAACCGCACGTTTTCTCTTAACCATTAAACATGTAAGCCTTAAAATTAAACTTATCCTATACAAATTACTCCTCACACCAATATGGATTTATGGCATTCAATTATGAGGTGCCGCCAAACCCTCCAATATTACCAAAATACAAACATTCCGGTCTAAATGCCTACGTCAAATCACCAAAGCCCCATACTATGTCTCAGACGACACTCTTCACAAAGACCTCGCAATCCCAACACTTGAAAACGTCGCCAAAAACTTTACCAAACGAATGCACTTCAATCTCCACAAACATCGCAACCCCTTGATTTCAGAGCTATCCGTTTTCACTAATCCTGGTGACCCCAGAAGGCGTCTTAAACGAACATGGTGTCGTGATCTGCTAACGGACTAACCCCCACCACCATATATCATGAAGCTTCATCAATGGATGGCGTCTTCACTCCAGCCCCCTGTCTGGACTGATGTAAATAATTGTAAATTAATTTAACTCATTATTGTTGTTACTTTATTATATGTTATTTTGACTTTTCAATTTAATTCTCTAACCACGTGTGTTTATTGTAAATAATTTCTTTACAAATTGTGCAGTTTTCTAGTTTGAAAAAAAAACGCGATTATCGCAATACTTACGAAATGTTATCAACTGACTGCAAAGTGCGCGCTTAGTAGTTTGAGGCTGCAATTGGTTTTTGCGATGTACCAACCTTGAGATAGAAGTATATATATACATTATATTATATTGAGTGTTTTTCAATAAGTGATAAGGAGGCTATTTCCTATACGAGTAAAATGCTCGTACAGTCGTGCACACTTGAAAAACGGTACAAATGGTTATTGTCTGTTTCGCTGCTGCCGCTCGGGCTTCACGTTTATTCAAAATTATTTTGAAATTAGTTTTTTTATGTCCCGGCAGTCTCGAGAGTGTTGACAGTAATATTTATCACGGCGAACAATCGGCTGCTGGGAGCTGGCCGAGGTTCGATACAGGTTCGAATTTTTTTTCTCGATACGTCGCGGTTTGATACACGCCCGTCTCTACTGCTCAATTATTACCGGTATTATACCGCATACCGACCACATACCCAACCCTAACCTAACCTAACACTGTATACACGAGTTTATTATTATTATTATGTATCAGAGAGTGTACGATGGGTCGGGTCGTAAAATTAATTTGAGCACTATATGTATATTATATTATTATTATTAACGCCGGACTAAAACCCGAGCGACTACATACTCGTACATACTCGTACATAATATTATTATATCTAACAAAAAAATAAAGGAAAAACAGAAAAACGCTATTTTTCCGATAGTATTATATTATATTATTACAATTTAAAATATTGCAATAAATTGTATAATAAAGTTGTAAACGAACAAAAGTTTTTTTACGTAGAAAGCACTGCCAATCTGCAAAGCGTGGCAATACAATAACATCCATTATGGAATATTAAATTATTATGTCGAAGGCGCGTGCAAAAATGGTATTGTATTACTATATACATGGAAATTTTGATCCGACAAATTAACTATCGTACATTATACAATATTACTGTTGAGTATTATAGAGAACATACATTGGTTACAGAAATAGAATGCGTTGCTATGGGATTTGTTTAAAATATTTTTTCTTTTATTTGTAAAAAAAGAACACAGCAACGAATTTTATTTCTGTAATCAATAATTATAACAAATACAAACAAAAAAGTATTTGATTTTTGTAAGCCAAAGCTAAATTTGTTTGACCAACTGTATAACGACCTAAAGGTTAGGTTAGGTTACTTTTGTAGGATTCAAGTCTTAAAGCCACATACAAACGCACCTCCATTTTTTTTACCAAACATTAATAATAGAATAAGCTGTACGAAAACTTTGAGTAAAATAATATTTCGTGTATCTATAAATTATATTATAATATAATATTTATTAATTCAGATAGGTCACCTTCACTATATCGCCCGGAAGTATCTTACCAGAAGGGATGGATTTAGAGGGGCTGTTAGCACCCCACTCCCACCCTTGCCCGTACACCATGTTGAAATTGTTTGTTCTGCTAGAAAAAATTGATTTCAAGCTGTGGTTCGTTGTACAATTTAGTAGGTATTGTGTAAAAAAAATAAAAAATTATAAAGTAACTTGCTTAGCAGCAACCATAAAAAGAATCATAGGAATTTTAAATAACAAAATAACAAATCGATTTTCAGTTTAATTTCAGAGAGCGTACCTATATAGTACCTACCTAATAAAGTAATACAGCGATACAATAATTTATGATATGTATTATGTATAGACAAATTAAAATTTACTCAAACCGTTTTTCAGATTGTAAAACAGGATTAAAATATTAAACTGTACATTATTTATGATCATATCTGCCGGTACTAACAATATAGTATAAATGCAACATCGATTGCCAATCGGATTTACGCAATTGCTTTCGACCCAATAAACAATTTTATTCTTATTATGTCAAGTACTTTTTCTACGATGGACAAATGACCCGGACATCGAGTAGACTCAGAGATAAAAAAAATATATATATTATTACTGCCTTTATATATAATAAGAGACGGTTATTTTTCTGTAATGGAAAATATATAAAAATGGCAACATGATATATTATGATGGTTTACAATAATATACAAATATTGTACCAAGAAAATAGTTCACTTGCTTTTTGTGTAACAATACATATGTACTATTATGTATTTATGTATTGTTGCATGTGAAATGAACAACCAATATAATATGTAAGATATTTTTTTTAAGCATGTCCACCCTTTTTTGAACTTAAATTATGCATATTATTATATTCAAATTCTGATTTTTGGAATTATCAAATACGCTTGAAGCCCATATTTTGAATACTCAAAATATTTTGTACTACTTAAAGATAATTTTGTGACGGTACAAACGTTTGTTGTTTTTAAAATAGAATCCCCTTTTTCATTTTCAATTATTCAGCAAATATTTTTTTTGAGAATTTTGATATATCTAAATCAAAATTTTAATAAGCAGTTTTTGAGTTATTTAACTTTGTGAACGAGAGTAATATGTCTATAGTAATAGGTTAAGTAGATTCGGAGACTTAAATGATTTAAAAATGATAATTGCTAGTAATTGCTATTGATTCATCAATATAAATTATTTGTAATAATGGACAAAGTATAATAAGTACTAAATCTAGTATTACATTTAGTTTATATTTTTGTAAAACCATTTTTAAGGATTATTATCCTTAGTATAAACATTTTAATAACTTAGAAACTTCTCATGAGAGTTTCGATTTGGGTACATTTATATTTTCAAGACAATCATCAGCTAAATAATTTGTAGTTAAATAAGGGACGGGTGTTCTTATTTGAAAATTAGAAGTTTGTACCGCCACGGAACATTTCTTAAATGGTACAAAAAAAAATTCAAGAATTTTAAAATATGGTCTTTAGCATAAGTATACTTAAATATTTTAAAAATCTGAATTTGAATAAATGTACTATTAAAGGGAAAAGTGGGGTGGGATTTTTTAAAAAAATCCCCTTGTATAATACATATTTACTATTTAGTAAACATAATTGTGTTCACTTTTGATTTAATAACAATAATTTATTTAAATTAATATTTTTAACATGTAAATAAGAATACGATCTGTCTTTAACTCCATTGATCCAGTGGAGTTGAAAAAAACCAAACATATTATATTGATAATTGATAATTTTTAAAAAAAAATTCAAATATTTTCTTTGGTTACGTAAAAATGTAAAATTCTAAAAAAAATTACAAAGAAACAAATTAAAGTTACAAAAAAACTTTTATCGTAAATTTAAATGTATAAATTTTGTTTCCATGTATACTTAAAAATATGTACAATTATAAGAACTAAAATCAACTGTGTCAAGGAAATAAGATGTCTTACCAAAATGATCTTTTCTTTATATCAACTAATACTATATAGATATAGGACCTATATAAACTAACATACGTTTTGAAGTTAAATTATTAAGGCAGGACTCTTTGATATATATTTAATTATGAAAATCATTTATAAACTGCACAATTCTACTAAAAACAAGGATAGATTGTTTAAAAAGTTTTGATGGTAATATATAAACGGAAGTAGCGATAAAGTAACCGTGATACACGACTTGGGTGGGTCACTGGGGCGGTTGTCTTCAAATTCAAATTTAAAAACAATGATGATAAATCATTGCACTCCAAAAATGATTTACGCGAAGCTCGGTTTACCCAAAAACGGTTGAGATTTTGTTAGTGCTTTCTATCATTTTACCGTTTTAAATGTTTTCCGCTGCCAACAGCTTTCGCGATAAACTAATTATAATATATTATTATGTCTTAATAATAGTTACACAACAAAATTTGTTTTCTTCTATCCGTGTGAATATTTGTATTTATTAGTATATATTAGTCGCGACATTCGTCATTACGATAATAATATGAAACGTCAAATATTAATGATTTTGTAAATACACCAGCGAACCGCTGGTTGTAAAAACATAAGTATAATAATTATCATTTATCATAATGTATAATTTTAACTAATATTTCCTATATTACTATTGTATTATTCTACATATTTTATACAACAATAGCTTCGATGAAATATAATTGTTATTTTAATGAATTGAAATTTTGTAATCATTGCATTATATTTTACTTGAAGTCGAAATGTTTTTCTTAAAACGGTAGGTACGTTCGACATCAAATTATTCGCGGTTGATTTCAGAACGAATCATAATAATGCAATATACATAATTCATAAATATAGGTAGTGAATTTTATTTTGACAATCATTATACTAATAATTTCGAAAAATTGAGTTCAATTATATTTGGTCTGCTCGACAATAAATCAAACGTTTTGGGAGTGAAAAAAAAAAGAATGACAATTAAATAAATAATGACCGGGGCAAAGTATGGAATGAGATATACGGGAATTGGAAAAATATATAGCACTCGGCATTTACAAAATAAACAGCTTTAATCACGATTACGTGCCGTTTTCCACGCTGCGCTTGTCGTTCATCACATATTTTGTTGTGCATATTTCGTACTCGTCCATATAATAATGAGGGTTTTTATGCGGAAAGTCAACTCCGAAAAATTCTTTGTTCGCGTTGTTTTTTCGCATTTAATTAAATCTACTGTAAACGTTTTATTACTCATTTTCCACGGTGCGGCCTCCTGTTTTAATTGTTTTTAAAACGCTCGTCATTATGTGTGCCTACACGCGTACGTTAAACGATATTATCAATTATTTAAGCTTTGAGAATGACCTCTCCGACCCTAACCTCGATCTGTGTTTAATATTTACAACGTTGGAGCGTATTTTAATGATACAGATTACAACGATGCATTTTATCTGTTGAGTTTTCTAGTTTACCATCCCACGCGGTGAGTCGTGACCGAGAAAAACAACATATAATTGTAAAATCCATATAGCATGAAATTAAAACAAAAAAAAATTACTTCTTTGGAGATAAATTAATTAATAAAAAGTTTGAAAATCTATTGTTATTCTCCACGCGGTTTCGGAATGAATTCATTTTCTCCTCGGAAGTAGCCGCGTAGGCGCAGTAACCATAACTGAAATCGTGATCTGCAGTTGAACAAGGGTTATGGACTATGGTAATACCTATTTATTTTAACATTGATATCGTGTTAATCCGGGGGCTGTTTTGCTCTTAGAAACTAGTCCGGAAAAGCGTACTTAAAGCTGCCAACAAACCGAATTGAAAAAATGTAAGATATTATACACAGAAAACAAATTTTGAATAAATATATCTCAAAAATCGCTTTGTAATTAAACTGATTTGATGCTTATAACTAGGCTGGGATTTTAATGCCCTAAAAAACCCTGAAAAATGTCCTAAAAAAATGCTTTTATGATCTAAAATTTTTTTTATTTTTAATAATTTTCAGCAGTAGCCTTCACGTTGCATATTTTACAGAATAACACCAATCCGTCGGTAGTAAAAATATTATGTCTAAATTCTTGTACAAAGGCACGCAGTCGACTCGCTGTCAAAATTTTACTTTTGGTATTTTTATATTAAATTATCAAAAAAAAATTAACAAGAGTAATAAAACGGTGTTAACGACGACAAAACTCGTACTGAACGTCGAACGATATCATCAGACGTTGATTTTACCGATTTAAGATTATTTAACAGGAAATGCGGGTAGAGGTTACTCAAACCTTATCCGATAATGGCCATAAGCCGATAATATAATACGAATTACGAGTACCTACTTATAATCTGTTAAATTTATTTAAAAACCATGTTGGTGTAAAAATCTTAAAATAAAATTTCAAATTCATACACTTGGTTTCCAAAAACTCAAAAAATGCTCCAAAAACTCTAAAATGCCCTAAAAAATTAAGAAATAGACCTAAAACTAAAAAATGCAAAATAAACTTTCTCATTCTCATTCAAATGTACATAAAACAAATTTGTGACAAGACGAGCATTGCACAGTAAGCTTTGGAAAACAATGGAAAATGCATCGAAATCCCAGCCCTACTTATAACCTTTTTGTGTTGAATGTTGTTGTACTACGACCTATCTTATTTGTATTTTGAATAATTTATTGTTTAAGTTTATTATACAACATTTATGTACGAGTGTAACGTTTTGTGTTTTCATCTCGTTTTTTATACCAATAATATATTTTGGCTACAACTATCTTTGCATCTTTACTTACCTAACAATTTTAATTTCTTTTCCCACGCGTGTTCTTTCTGCACTTCCCCTCCAACCATACATAATATTTTCTCTACCAATTCCAAAACGGCACTCAATCAAACTGGTCCATCGGGAAATCTACCGATCTCCCAATCTATCATAAACCTACCCTATATACATAATATTAAGTTACACAACCCGCGAGACCAAACATTTCCTCCGAAAAAAATTAATCATAATATACTGCTCGGGGGGGGGGGGGGGGTTACTTCAACTGTAAAAATAGCACGCGTATCACACATATTATGTATCGTTGAAATTCAAAAACGTTTAATTATTTATTTAATCATCAAACATCGCACTAGCAGAGACGCGTTTCTATAACGTCTCATAAATAAATTGACTTGAAATAAAATATTCAATGAGCGTAAAAGTTTTAAGGTGTACCTATTAATTTATGACCATATAATATTGTGTATCGTATGTGAGATCAAAATAAAGTTTCAGCGCTGTTAAGTCCCACCTTCCCGTTTTTCAGATCCGGGTAAATATAGACACGTAATAAAGTGTCACACTTTTAACTGCAGTTACGTACGCTCTTACACGTCGTATTATTATATGGATATTGCCATTTTGGTGCTCGAAGCCTCGAACGCAAGTGCATAATTTAGTATATTTACTATAATTATTTGAGAACCGATTTCGAGTACTTTCGAAGGCTACAGATTCGCAAATGTCGGTCGAGTGTTCGCCATATAACATGGCATGATGCGTATAATATAACTTTACGATTGTATCGAGTTTCGCAGTAGAGTTGGCCACCGCGTTTTGCCGTGTTATCAGCTTATGGAAAAAAGCAGTGGACCGATAATCTGTATGTATATACGAAAGTCAATCTGCAAAAACGTTTCGTCGACCACCGATGCGAGAAAAAACGAATATCCACGACAAAGTAAATATAGGCATGTCGGCGACTTTGTGATACGCACCGTGTTCGCCTACCACTCCTGTCAATAATAGTCTAGTTCGGCTCTTCTCGTTGGTAGAATTTTATAATATGACAATATTATATATATAATATCGTGAGATTGTCTTTTGGAGGATAATTTAACGACCAATGAACCATACGACTGCGGCCGGAGTCGTGGGTAGAGAGCTTCGTCGGTTGGACCAAAAGTCGTATTGTATTCGAACTGACATAGGTACCTATTTATTTTGTCATGCGAATATCGATAAGACATGGTCAACGGATACGATTTCACGCGCGGCTTCTGAAGATATAAACAAGTTACCGAATGACGTGGAAAACGTAGCTACAGATATGAAACCAAAAGCTTCTCGAATCCCGCAAACAGCTCAGTATTGTTGGAGTGAGAATCGTACACCTATTATTCTTATAGACCGATAATCTAGGTGAGATGCGGGTGGGCGGTGTTGATTCTCTAGTATAGAATATTAAAAAAAGTCAGATGAGTATTGCTTATTCGTATTTCGTTAAATTCGTTTGTAAGAAATATTGATATATTGAAAATTGCGATAATAATGATAATATTTTATGATACGACAGTTAAGTATTAAGCTCAATAAAAGTTACATTGTTATAATTACAAGTAGAGCACACAGGCAGGGTACATTACAGTTCAAAAAATAAAAATGGTATGCACTTCTATCACTAACTTATCTATACCATACGAATATTGTTGTAAATTCTACATAAATTAAATATAATTAAATGGTCTGGGGTTGGAATAAATAAGTGTAGTGAAATATTGAATTTAGAATATATTTGATAAAGTTAAAGTTTGGTATGATGTAAAAACTAATAAATGTTTTTTTTGATATTTTCTTAAATATGTTATGTTTTGAATGGACAAAAATTATGCGTGTGGTGTATTCGACTGACGTATACAATAAATAATAAGTAGAACCGTAGCAATACCTAGTAAGTTATGTTGTTAATTGTTATGTGTCAATTATTTATATTAGGTAAGACTTTGGTTAGGTTTATTATTCACTATTCACTAAAAATATTCTAGTAGAAAACGGCAGACAATATTATCAAAACTCAAATTGAATAAATATAAAATAGGTACTATTACCACAATTATTCTTAAACCTTGATTTTACGAAAAGTTCGGCGCTTATGGTTCTTCTCGCTGTTTTTAGAAGACTGACAGACTAGACTACTAAAACTTCAATAATTACAGCTGCTTTCGTTATCCTGTGTAGAGCTTAAGCTATGTTGCACGTCGCTTTATGTTTTTCAAAGGTCGAGGTGGAGAGATAGAATAAAGGTATACACTGTAAAGGTATTAGCTAACGCATATTCTCGAGAGTTTTACTCGTCCTTCCGCATCACATAGGTATGATAATAAATACATTTTCAAAAAACATATGATATATTCATACAAACACAGCGATTTCTCTTAACCTAAATCGTTCTTAATATTACAGATTTTATGCCCTTCGGTATTTCCAAAATTTTATTTTGACAAATAAATATTATTTTTTTTGTGAATTCTCGTTTCTCGTGGGCGCGCGAGATGCCATCAGTCGCAACCCAAAATAGTCGAAATGTTTTGAAAATTTTACTCCAGGGTAATGCTGCATCTGCGTAAGTTTTCCGATTTATAGATAGTTTGAAAAGTTTTGGATTAATCCCACGCAATGATAGTGATAACTCAAAAAGAACTCGAAGGGAAATCGTATATGGCGTTTATTGTACGCATTCCTCGCTACGTGTAAGATACAAAATATAATATACAATGTAGGTCCGTGACAAATGTGTTTATAGACAGTTTACTCATTCGTATAATCTCGTACCTACACATTATGTGTGACGTATAACTATTTAAAATATTATAATTCTGCACGAGCCCAAGACACAGCAGTCGTCTCAAGTTCAAAACAATACTCGTGATATCGGTGTTAATGTAAATATTTATAGTCTTCGGTATTAAAATATTAAGACTACAAAATAATAACTATATAGTCACCACCCACTCTGCTATGCCGCGTTGACACTTGAAATAACAAATTCTACGAAGAAATTTGGATATTTTTATAGTTAATTTTCGCAATCCAGCATCACGAGTCAATGAATGAAGTAATTACTACTATATAGCTATTGAATTTTAATCATTTTATGTTGCGACCGAATTCCCTACCATTTTATATAAATATATAATATATTAATATTATAATAAAAAATTATAAACATCACGTTTTTTTTTCATCAAATGTTGATTCTTTCATAGTATTTTTATACAAAAATGCAAATTGATATAATAATATGAATAGGAATATCAAAATCATGTATAATATGCCCGATAAAATAAAAATACGCATAAATATGCCAAATAGGCAAAAAACGTCAATGTAATATAATATTATTCCAAACTACAGAAACGAAATAAAATTTGAAATTTCATAAAGAAAGTAGCACTGATGGGTGACAAGCGGGTGACGCCAATTGATCCTAATCATTACTATTTTTATCTGACCAACCCACACAATCTATCAAGCAAAATGGTGCGAAACGGTCCCTTTGCCTCCCCCCTCCCCTCTGAACGGCTCCGAAAACAGTGCTAATACCTATTAAATTTATTGTATAATAATTATTATTTCTGTTCCATCATATTAATATATTGATGAACCCGAACGGTTTGAGGGGGTTGGTCCGGTAGTACGAACCATCATCATCATAATAATAATATACACGCCGGTGGTCGGGTAAATAACGTGTACATATCACATTTCGATATCGTATATTATTATGATAATATTAAGCTGCAAAAACTAAAAACCATCAAAAATGTCACCGACGCGGCGGCGATGAGGAAATAAAACGTCTCCGCCCCCGTTAGATATATCACTCCAAAATCCGTCCGTATATTATTATGATGTATAGGTGTGTGTGAGTGTGCCTTTTCGATATCGAACACACGTCATAATAAAATAATATTATTGTAATATTATAATTAATCGCCACGGCGCACGGCGAATAATAATACATACAACGATATGGGACGGTACCGCGATTATCGTAACGAGCACGAGCACAATGATAATATTATTATTGCAGATGGCCCGGCGTATTATATTATTATTGTAATTTATAATTACCTGCGCACAATAATATATCAATATCGCGACGTGTACAGTACGTATTATTATTATTATTATTGGAAACGGATAACAAGCCGGCTGCTGCTGCTGCTGCAGCTGTAGTGGTTTTCGATTTATGGGGCCCATTGATACGCGCACGCGGTGCACCACTTCACTTAATCGATATCGTCGCAGCAATACATCTCCCACGAATCGGAACAAATATAACTTCTATATGGGCTCTGCAGGCGATGTTTCGTACGCCATCACACTGCAGGGTCTTTGGAATATTGTGTTTTGTAACAAAATAATCTGGTAGACATTTCAAAAGAACTCGAAGCAATCTCATAACTCGACTGTAAAACAATTTTCTTGTTTTTTAATCGTTTTAATATAATATTGTGTACATCGAAAAAGTTTAGTATGTCTTGCCGCAGTAGTCCTGCATTATTCACGAATAAAAATATTAAAAGCTTGATTTCTTATGATTTACGATGGTAAATTCAATATCATTTTCTTTTAAAATTAATTATTGATTTGGGAAAAAAAATGTATTTATTTTGCAAACTTTTAAACATCTAATATTTTAATTGATAATAATATTATATGTATTACCGGATGTTTTTAGAAGCCATCGCGGCACCACGTTATTTCCTACAACTGATGCACGTTGTAGACAAAGATATAATTGACTGGCATCAAGTGCAATATCTGTGAGCCGAAAAGGATTCGAAAGCGAGGAGTGCAGTGGGTAACAAAAATCGATTGATCTTGACACATTGGTCTTTATTATTATTTTTATTTTACATGGCCGATAGGATAACTAGAATTTAAATTTTTAATATAACAAACATAAACGGTGGCTTGATGTGGCGCGGTCGTACGCTCAACAGCGGAAATGCTCTGAGTGTACGTACCGTCCGGTGTTGCTAGCTCCCGGGTGGGTGACCACCCGGGTTTTCAGCAACAAATCCTTGCCAATATCCTCGAAAATAAGATTATATTATGTATTATTAACATTAACAATGTATACTATATTAAAAATAATAATATATACTTCTATATGGCGTTTGAATCGCTAGGTTTTCATTTAATAGGCAGAGTGAAGGAAGGGACACAACATTTGATACTCCTTCCACCCAACACCCTCCAGCCTATCGATGCCAGTTAATTATATCTTAGTTGAAAAGTCATAAAGTCGATTTCACAGCTTCGCGGTCTGTCGTGTCGTGTCCAAAAGTTGAGCTCGGGCCAATCTGGAAATTTCCCGGTAGGTCATGGTCGGCGAATGATTTCCCGTGATTACAAACTTACAACGACCAATCAAGATACGATAAAAGGCACGTGACACGACAGACGACGTGGCTGTGAACTCGACTTCAGGGGTAACTACTCGTCGTCGTATCTATTGTTTTATCGCTATACGGTTTTTAATTGAAAAACAAAAATACTTTTTACGATTATACCAATTAGGTAGGTATTCAATACACACACAATGTGAACGGCTTTGCGGCGTGTTTGATAAATTGTGGTTTTTAAAATTTCAGTTTTTAATAACGTTATATTTATTACTGTTATTACCACGATGCATACTTATTACATACATCGATGGTAATTAACGCAAATCGCAACGCGCACAAAATGATAATAATATTAATATGATTTAGTATTTATTCGAGTGTAATCAATTCGATAGAGTAAACCAGTAAACGTATACAATGTATATAATATTATGTAGAAATGTAGAAACGACAAGAACTATTGTGCGTGGTGTGTGCGTGTGCATGTACATTGTACATCATAGTTCATTGGTCGGTTTGCGTTTGTATATTATATATGATATATAGTGCGATATTATATGTAAACGATGATAAACAATAATGGCTGCAATTCACTCGAGACCGTTTATATAATATATCATATTATATTATATTACACGACCGTTGTTAATGAATTCAGCCGAGAGTTCAAATCGATAGCGGTTGGAGGAGTGGAGGGGTGGGCTGAGGTGTTGGAGCGTCGTCTGGAATTAGAAGGGAAAGAGTGAATTTGGATTTTCATACGATCATACGGTAATCCCGCCTCAGTCCGATCTGTATATAGCAAGCCCTTCGTGTAATACACTTATACATATTCTTTATACATACATGTATGCATGCATACATACATACATATACACATATATATGCATACATCTATATATACTTAGGCAACCATTGATTATCGCGAAATTTTATTTATTTTAAACGTTCTGCAAAGTGTCCAAAGGAATACGATTTGTAACACTCACGTACCTGGAGATATGTTAGACCCCAAACATTATTGCCGGTGTATTATAAAAGTAAAGTGGATTAAACATTTTTTTTTGGTGGGGGTAGTAATTATATTTCAATAGCGAAATTTGAGTTGAAAGCTATTGTAGGTATAGCACGGCAATATTTAAAGCATATACATAATATAACAAGTGTTAAAGACTATGTGAGGAGTTTTATTTTTTTATTTTTACACAACTTCAAAAACAAAATAATATTTTTATACTCATTTAACAATAAGCGCGAGTTGTATAGATGTCTTTAAGTTTTTTCTCGATGCATTTTTGAAAATTATTTTCGTATATCCTTAGATATTGATCTAGAACTTTATTGTACATAACAACAGTTTGTTATTTTACGCATATTTAAAGTCTCGACAGGCGGAGCGTGATAGAGCAAGGCCATTTTATTGGCTCAATGTTTAAATAACATAAATTATAATAAACTATATATAAGCACCACAGTACTATTACTTTACTAAATAGCTGTTCTATGGTACTATTTTATTGCGAGGAGGCGACGGCGGTGTTCTTATAAAGAAAATATTAAGTGGGTGGATGCCAATAGAAAAAAGTGAAGTCGAGACATACATGTACAATAATCAACCACCACACGCATGGTATTATATACATGGCATTTATGTTTGTAATTTTCATCTGTTTTTAAATTGAACGTTTGTTGAATTAAACTGTAGCCAAAAAAAGTAGATGCAAAAAAAAAAAAATAAAAACTGAATCATCTATAAATGAGTTTTATGTAATATTATTAATATGTCATATTTTAGATTTTTAGCAGCAACTGTTGTTAAATTAAGCATTTTTTACATTTTAAAATACCAACTTACAATTAGTATGTGTATACAAACAGTTCAAAACGCAATAATAAAAACGGCGAAGAAGAGCAGTGTTATTATCGTCTCATTACCATTTATTAAATTATTCATAAAATGCATTGAAATAATAATTGAATAATAACCATGCCAGCCTTTAAAAATACACAGATATAGAACGTTCTTTATTTTTAAAGTTTAAATGAAAATTTTATAAAAAAAAAGTATTACAGCAGCCACTAATTAAAAATTGTAATGATAATAATTATAGATTTTATTTACTTATAATATTTGCACAGCTTAATGTGGTGGTTTAAAAGCAAAGGCTTAACTTGTCATTGCGGACATAGCTTTATATTTATTTGTTATTTTTGAGAGGTTTCCTACTTCGTACTCGGGACGGTTGTGTATTTTCAATTGTTTTCAGGGCTGAAACCTTTCAACAATTTTGCCGACCTATTTGATAATATAATATATTACTTAAGTTACTTAATTTAAAATTTCTCATTTTACTCCACAGCATCAAAAATGAATAACAGAGGAATAAAAGCAGTGTTTCAAAAGTTTCATAATATTACACTATACTTTCCTCGATTAAACATACAACACAAAAAATAAATAGGTCATTTCCTTCTGTACAATACTGAGGAGACGACGAAAATATATGACATAAAACGCTTACTATTTATAGACTTTTAGTATCTTTTTTCAACAAAACAAGAATTGATCCTTTTTGTGTAAATATATTTCTCAAAAAATAATAATCCTATACGCTTACAAATCACGATCAATAGTTTATTTTAGCATTTCATAGGTCTAATGTGTAATATTCGTTTAAATAATTTACAGTTTAACGTGCCTCTGCTATAAAATCCAAGTCTGAAATCCCTTAAATAAACATACCACTAACCCTGGTAAGAGCATTATTTTACAACAAAATTTGTTGAATAAATAATTAATAACAGTAAACTTATTTAAAACCGACTTATTGGCTGTCCGTTATAAATGGGAAAATGTACACTCGTCGACGAAAGAATCACGTCGTGTTTCAAGAATATAATATTTACCTACAGTAAAATACGAAATTACGAATGACTTTCATAAAACTTTTTTGCTATTTTTAATAATTATATAGTTAAAAGTCCCCTTAGTTTTGATATTTAACGGTGAAAAATAATTATTGTTTTAAACTTTTCTTTTGTTTTATTATGTTCCTTATGAATGGATTAGAGTTTCAAGTCTACGTACAATTATACATTCCTCTTTTAATAGGCACCCATTAAAAATTTAAAAAAATTAATTAAAGTAATCACGCAAGCAAATTTTAAATAAAAGGTTTTTATAATATAATGTGTTGTATTGTTAAGTTTAGTCACGACTCAACGTATTAAATAACGTTTACTTTATAATATTATATACTATCAGTTATCACACTATTATTGTTTATCAGGGTCAGTTGTTAATACATTTCATTACCTACTGGACAAAAATAAACAGTTGTTACAATAATACACAGCTTGTAAAATCGATTTATTCAGATATTATCTTAAATTTAAATTACACATACAGATGATAATAATTATATAAGACGAGAGTCGTCTCATTGTACCTATATTATCATAATTAAATAATATAATGTACAGTGTGATTCACAAATCATGCTCGCCCCCTTTTTCTTCTTCAAGAATTTTTAAATATACTTAAAGAACATACTACCAAATGATTTTTGAGGTTTTTTTTACTACTTAAGAAGTGTCCTAAGGGTATACAAACGTCTGTTTTTGAAATAAAAACTCGCCTTTTTTTACTGTAAATTATTAACTGCATGATTTTTTTTTTTGAACATTTTGATGTAGGTACTTACCTAGCTCTAAATTCGAACGAGTAGTTTCTCAGTCTGTTATTCCTTAGTAGTTATTACACAAAGTTAAATATTACTCGATAAATATTCGTTCGAACTTTGATTCTGATACGTCAACAATTTGAAAAAAAGTCATTTGATGAATAGGAATATTTATATGAAATGGATAACTCTCGTTTGAAATCAAGTAGTTGATATTGCCAAAGAGCAATCCTTAAATAGTACAAAAACTGTTAAGAATTTGAAAAATATGGTCTTTAAATGCAGTGGCGGCTCGTGGGGTTCATTGAAGGTGGGGCACAGATATTTCCTTCTTTTTCCACTATGACAATTTTTAACTTACCATCAATTCCTGTTGATTTTTTAAATAAAGAACACTGAACAGAATGATTAGAATGAACAAATAATAATTAATTATTATCATGTTTTCAAAATATAAATTTTGTTCCACGGACGACGGTTGACAATAACAATACGAAGGCGATAAGACCGACAAAATCTTGTAAATCGTAATAAAAATAGAACTGGGGCACAATCCGATTGTGCCCGGCAATGCCGTATTAATTCGTGTCGATAAGTGGGGGAAATCTAGTACTGTTGATCGGGTCATCGGGGCACAACTTCGTTGTGCCCGCCGCCCAATGCGTATATATATTATACACGTATCCTATCTAGGAGCACCCGTATTTGATAAAACATTTTTTTCGATAATATTCGATAATATACTAACTACCAAGTACCAACTTACATCATGATGGAAGAAATACTTATTCAATTTTAATTTTAATAATTTAATATACATTTTTCTTCTTTCTTCTCAATTTTTTAGGTGGGGCACGTGCCCGTGTGTCCTATAGCACGAGCCGCCACTGAGTGTATTAAAAGTTCCAATAATCTAATTTTGAATAACTGAAAGTTGCCACGGTATTGACACGTATTGCTCAAAACAAAGGCACAATTAATAAAATGACGTGAACGAACGAGATACTGCAGCTAAGACGAATCCGAGGACATGCTAGGATAAACTTTAGGTGCCAGCCACAGTCGGTGCCAACCTATAAAACACAGTGGACGTCAAAGAATTTTGTCTCGGGAAGGGATGTGGTTGATTTTTAACCTGCGTTTTTTGCCCATTAAAAATATAATTTATAATTTATATTGCTATAAATAACGAGAAAAAGGTCATGTGGGGATCTACCCCCTTCAACCCTCTCCTACTCCGTTCGACAGCCACTGACCATTATACTATACGTAATAATTTTTATGATATTATTTTATCGTCGTCATTGAAACAAATATCGAAAACAGTGAAGATTCGATAGTCTTAACTAAAAAAAATTGCATGCGTCTATAAGAAAATGGGGGAAAAAGTTATATCAATAGATCATTGGGGCGTGGCAGGGCAGCTAAACAGAACATTCGGAACAACTACTTTGTAAGGTACTAAGTACTACCTCAAAAATATTTTTCCGACAACAAACAGGGGGGGGGGGGAAATACGGCGTTGTAAAAAATTATATATCGCTCCACTCGTTATTTGAAATGGACGTTATCAATAATGTCGCGCGGAACACATTTAGTTAATTTTGACATTGTTTCGCCTATATATAATATAATAAACAGTGATGTCATTAATTATATCAGCAGCAGAAATTATGACTTATAATTTATCGCGGAGGAACGGAGAAATTGCAAGATATTTTTTACCATCATAAGGACGCGTAGAAGTGCCCTGATAATAATAATATGCTATTGAAACGCCTTACGAAAACTTATTTATTTTTTTACCGTAATCTCTCCAACTCCGTGTTTCGATAAAACAAACGATACTAATATTGTAAGAACGTCAGATATTAACAGTACGCGTTATCTCTTAGAATCCGTTAATTATATTATAAATGGATATTAATATAATAATATATTATCATATTATCTCGTTCACAGGCTATCAATTCGTAATAGAATAACTAATAAAACATTCTGTGCTATTCAATTTCATTTTTCAAACGAGAAACTTCAACGGGTCATCAATATTATAATAAAGTAAAGTAAAGTAATGTTATTACACGGTACTTTACAGCGTAAAATAACCACAATATAGCCTAGAACAAATAATTTATTTTTAAATTTTGATTAAATCCATAAAATGATTTTTTTGTTCAACAAATTTAACCCATTGCATACCATATAATATTTAAAAAATAAAAATACCATAATATATTGGTACAAGCAATGTTATGTATTTAAGTATGCACTTTTTTGCTCTGTGAAAATACCATACGTTTTACTGCCCAATAGCAGTATATTATTAATTCTTAAATAATTATTATGTATGGAATAAATTCTAGGTCATTTTCCTTGTCTGTATATAAAATAATTGAAATGTCTGTGGCATAACTTCTAATCCGGGTCAGCGGGTTCTAAAAAATAATCAAAGACACTTCTCCGTGCGATTGTAGGTGGATACAGTTAAGCCCGTCACACCCCCGAGTCCCCCTCGAACCACATCCACCACAGTAGACTACGTCACACGATGGCACAAAATTAACTCGAGTTAATATACCGCACTATCTAGATTAGACGGTCGTAATTTTAATTTATACGATAAAAATACGGTAATAACATGACACGAAATTCAAAATGCTGAATATTTTGATTATTTTGATTATTATTCTGATTATTTGTTCGAGACACGAAGGTAAATTGAGATACAGATTTTTAGAGGGATGGATCGTCTAATATTACTAGAGCTTTTGACTCGCGGATGATAAATATTTATCAGTGGAATTTCATCGGAGCGTAAAATGCACTAACATATACAGTGAATAATATGTTAGGACGTTGAATTATTAACTAGGTATGTAGTAATACTATAACATATAGGTAATATAAAATTACTATTATTATTATTATAAGGTTTTTTTAAAATATTATTCACTATTGTTGATTTTTATTCACACTAATAATGTCGACAGTTATTAAATGACTCAGAATAAAAGAGTAACATTAAAACGTTTTGAATTAAAACTGTGATGCTAGTAATTACCAAATTAATGATTAATAGTTAGATACGGTTTAGAATTCATACTGTAAGCGATTACGGAACAAAATATTTATGTTCGCGTCCAGTTTTATAAAAACAGTGTCCAGTTAGGTAATAAAAAACTAAAAAAAAAAAAAAAACAGTTCGAAGAAATCGTAATTATATAGTTGTTTTAAATAAAATATGTTTCAAAATATTATCTGGGAACGTCAATTTAAATTCATGCGTGTAAATAATTTTTATAGCAATATTATAAAATAATTTATGATGATATATTAAAGCTTGTCGTAATAATATAGTGCCCTTAGCAAAATTCAATTTCCGACCATCGCGGTCGCGATCGACGACAAAGAATTGAACAATAAATCGTGTTCTCATCGTGATCGTCGTAAATTTTATGCAGATAATGGTGTGTACAGGGACATTACTTTGTAAGCCACAATGTTTATAGCATAGGCGTTTGCAGATCTGAATTTCATGTGGTACCTACAGCGTGTTAGGGCTTTCTTATTTATTTGGGAGACAAACTTATTTTACCGACACAAGTAACGTTAATAAATTATCATTGTGTATACAATAATATATGTATTAATTAATTTTATTTCCATACAGTTTCGTACAAGGTATATTGTTATTAAATAATACTTAATATAATTAATAATAATAATAATATAAAACACTGTAGCAGTCCCGCGTATTGAAAAACGTAGAAGGTAAATTATAGCTCGTAGCTCGTGGTCGTAAAATAATGTCCGAATCCAATAGCTGGTAGTAATTTAAAGTATTTATTGAAATATATTATCAAAAATATCGAAAACGTCTGTTAAACTGATTGGAATTATTCTTTGCCCTATACAATTCAACTCAATATTTTCCAAGTCCAGAAAAATACTTTTCGATTCGTTATTTTTCAATGTCCGACATAATAATTTAATTTAAAGTCTGACTGACGTGAAGGTGCTCCGCTAGCTATGATGTGGGAAATTTAATGTGAACAATATTTATAACGACAGAAACCCGCCATTACTAAAATTAGAAAACGACATTTCAGTTCTATTAGAACCCATCACATTTCTATTGTTATAATAGAAATGATTTTATTTTTAAACTATGATGATTGTTTGTTTAAATCATTATTTTTACTTACTTTGTTTCCAACGAGACATCTTCTTATTTTGTTTTTAATCCTGACATTTCCATTGTACTATAACTTGTAGCTTAGGGATATTACTCAAACTATACGTATAGCTGAACAATTTATTATAAACTTTAATTATAAATAAAACGTAACTTAAGAAAAAACTTTGTTTTATCCATTATGCTACTCTTTCTTTGAGGGTTTTTTTTCATAGGTACGGGGACTATTCATTATTAAATGGAATATAATTTGAACATTTTTCTCGATCTTTTGACTTCTTAACGTTTCCTTTCTTTCTCAATAGTAAATTTGAACATGGAAAAGTTCTTAAATTTTTTTTGTTTCCTTTTTTCAAAGAGTTGAACCAAATTAGATAAAAAGAAAACAAATTACGTTTCATTCAAGATTATTTATCGCCATTGGTTTTTTAAAGAATTTAAAAAACAAATTGTTTAAAGAAATATAAATCGCACCTTTCCAATAAAAAATATTTATATGCATCTTGCTAGGGAGTCAAATTTACGCATTTGACTCATTGGGTAAATTCCTATTAAAATGAGATCAAAATTCTTGAAATTTACATATTATTATAACACAAATATATTAAATTTAATATATATTTTTTTTTATTTCCTCTTTTTACCAATATTACTTATTTTATTGTAATTTATGATTTCAATAAAATATTTGGCACGTATTTATAATTTTTAGATAACAATAAGAGCACTTCACATCACGTAAGCACGATTAGAAGTTAACAAGATTAACATTTCAATGCAACTTAATATTATATGGGAAATATTAAATATTTATTATATAAGACGGAATATATAGGTACCTACGTCTACGTTAAATAATTCAAAAATAGTTATTAACTACAATTTATTTGCATTCAAATACATCAAGTGTTTATGCATAATGCATTTGCTATAGAAAACTAATTTTCTTGTATGTTAATAATATTTAACTATTCACATTTTCTTGTAGAAACCACTATACGCCATCTGTTAACCACGTACAGTCTAACTGTCGACGATGTTTGTAATTACTGTAAATACCGCCTAAATTATGGTTTCTGTGCGTTACAGTGGTTTTTCAACCAACCTAACCTTTAAAAAGTATTATGACCAAAGTAATTATTTACTATAGCGTAACTCGAAATGATAAAACACAACATAATAAATAGTTCATAACCGTTGTAAGGATATGCAATTTGTATATTTTTTTCATATACAAAATTTACTTTATCCGCAATCTACCTTTAAAATAAAAGTGAATATACGAGAACGAGTTATTTATTTATATAAAAAAAAAAAATAAAACTTTTTAGTCAGTATTATAAACAATTACAAACCATGTTTAGATTTTTACGGATTGTCGTTTAGCTAAGCAGAATTCATATGAGATAATATCGTATATGATATTATCTGTCTCGATAGAATATGTCTGGGGATGAATCTATTGTTTGGTACGTGAATTTTGGTGTGAAATATTTTGTAGAGCATGTATTACCACTGCTCCGGTTATGTGTGGTAATGAAGAAATAAGTGTTTTGTAAACACTTACCGCGCGAGACGCGGCTGCAGGGGAGGAAAAGGCTTTTTTATTATACTTTTTAGGATTAGACAGTATAAAACTATAACGCACGCAACGCAAATAAACATTTTGAACAATATTATTTGGACAACGGTTATCGATTTTACATTAAGTTTATAACTTGTTTTAAAGTTGATAATATAATAGATCTCGTATTATAGATGGTAAAATCATGTGCAAATATATTCATTCTTAAACTATTAAAGTCTAGAGGGCATAATAAACTTTGAGAGATGTGTGGCTCTGGACCAAAAATATAATATGAAAGCTTTCACATTTTTTAACACTGCCAATGGAAGCATTCGATTCAGACCTTTTATGCATTTACAATGTAGTCTATAAATATGTATTTGAAAGATAAGTCGGATAAGCGATAACCAAATGCGTACGAACATCAGACAAAAACATTATCAAATAGTAAATGTGGAAATACGCAGTAATATAATATTCTTTTCTAGAACCACCGTTGATGCATCGATAGCTAGATAAAGGCATATATTACAAAGGTATCGTACACTAGATAATATTATGATGATATTATTTTAGTAAGTTATAACAGGATTACCTTAGTTTACGTTTTAAGTAGGTTCAATGCTTGTACGACAATTTCTAGCTATTGGTATTTGATTTTATCGTGATATATTAATGCGGTAAATTGTGTAGGAATTTCCGATTGGACGAATTTGTAAAACCAAGCACGTTGGTACCACTGGTCAAACTGTGGTAAATGTAATGTCAATAGTTAACCAAAAACAATAAAGTACACAAATAAGCGTGGTGCATATTTTGAAACGTGTACAATGTGTACACGTCGTAATTATGAAACCCATTTCTTTGCCTTTATTTTTGAAACTAGTTAATAAGTTTGATAAGTGAAAAAAATGCCGTGTCTTACACTAATTTAAAAGCTGTGGAGAAGTTTTCACTGCATCTAGGAACCAGGTGGGGGTCACTCGCTCGCACCGCTTAAATTGAAAAGATCCGTCAAAGAAAACTCAGCATATCACGCCAGGTAATCACAGTAGTGGAATATTTTTTATATTTTTACCAGTTGAGTTTTTTCGCAGCACTTAGCGAATTTTAACCATATGCTTTACTTTGGAAGAACCATTCGAATCCGTTTTATTAAACTCCCTAGGTATGGCATCGTATATATATATTTATTGTTAATTTTGTAGAGTAATAGATTGTGAAAATTAATTGACAGTTTACTATTTATCTTATTGCTTTGTCCGCTTTAGTACCCAGTCCTCTCTCGTATCGTTTCTATCGCGTGCTTGTTTTTTGTTACAACAGTGTTCAGCTTCCTTCAACCAAATGACACATCAAGTGATTATCCAACCAATGGATCGCGGAGTTACAGAATCGTTAACGAGGCGGTGTCGCAGAAAGTACATCAGTTTAATTTTAAGAAATTTCAGAAACAGTCGTACAAATTCATGAAAATGATGTGCTAAATATTACAGTAGAAACATTTGGAAAATTAGCAATGGGCGGGGCTGGGAAAATGTACGTTATTATTTTCGTATTTTAATACCTGCAAGATTGACAAACTATTCAATTTTAACGGGCGTGGTTTTTACATTTTAATTGCACAAAAATGACCGTTTTAATGACGTATTAAACGTTAAAAATTGATATAAATATCACATGCGGCTTATCAAACACTTTTAACGACAATATTATTTAGGTACCTACGCATAGAGATAGATTTCTGTAGATTTTTTTTAATGATTTAAATAAAACTGCTAGCGCTACCGTAATAAAAAAATAACCTTATATGTGAAATGTTGTCGTTTTTATTCATTGACTAATTTTATATACTATAATAGAAGCTTAAAATTATGTTCAAAAGGGGTTTTACTTGTTTTTATACATTATTATACACATACTACAACATTGATTATTATTGATACCTAGTTAAATACTCTATAAAATAAAAAAAATAAAAATGATTTAAGTTTGAAATTATTTGGGTTTCGCACATTATATTTCAGTTGTTAAGGTTCAGTTGTTAAGTATTCTGTCTTTTATTCAATACCTACGAGAAGAATTTATTTCTATATCAATTCAAAGTAATAAAATATAAATAATATCTACATTCCTTTACGAATTATAAGTGAGACAAATAATGAATATAAATTATAATACACCGAATTTTATACCAAATTTAAATTTTAAACTATTTCAACAAACCTCGGCTTAAAATAATTTAAAAATAACTTATATACTGGCATAACAAATGAATAATTGGAAACGAGTCGTAAAAAGGCTTCGCTCATGATTATTTTTTGGAATTCTTTCTTATTCGTCTTAAAAAAGTAACCCCACTGCAGAGGATTACGCAGAAAATATTATTGTAAAAAATAGTATTTTTTTATGAGATATTATTTGTGGTTTTTTTTTTAGATTTTCTGGACCGACTGGATTCATTTATCATTCGAGCTATCTCGTGGATAAGGAATATGCCATTTAACTCATGTCAACGAACAGCTTTAGAGAGTATTTTTTATCGATCAGCTAAATTTAACACTGTCTTTTCCAGTCCTTTCAGAATATCATTCCAGTACGAGATTATATTATGTGACTATATAAAATATATAAAATTAATACTTATATCACATTACATTTGATTTTAAGACCTTTGGTATTGTAATGAATTTGTGCTTAAAAAAATATGTAAAATACGACTATTTTACGCAATGAATCCAAACGCTTAGAATTTTATTAATCGCTTTTCAATTGAATCGATTTGCATTATTGGGCCACACGCTAAAATAATAAATCAGCAAAAATGTAAACAAACGGTTTTGATTTTTTTTTTGTGCCATGTTAGAAATGTATAAGCAGGGAAACTCTAAAGACTATTATAGTCGTATGCGTTCAATTATGTTTTTAAATTTACTGGGCCAATTCGAAAAGAATCGTTATTGGTACTGATTTGGACACAGTCTTAGCCTAGTATCCGGAAAATCGATAACAGGGGAAATATATCCCCATAATGAATGTGGTTTATGTATAAAAAAATAGGATTAAATTCTTCTTTAGTCAGGTTCATTCAATTTATGCAAGACCACACAATGGTATTACTCAATCATGTTGCTTAGCTTATCGTTGCTTGATTGTATGTACTTACATTTTAAAACCGTTAGATTTCTATATTTATATTAGTATAATTATATTGTGTTCTAGATTTCTATGTGCCATATACATAATATGGAGTTTAGTTAGCGAGTTTGTAACGTAATAGAACTAAAGTAAAAAGCCAATTAAAAAAAAAAATGGATTTTTTTGTTTTACATTTTCTCTACAGATATAGCATACCTTTATACTTTAAGCTATTCTCCGATTGAAAAGGAAAATTATCTTAATTAATAATTATATTAAACTGTTCATATAATATTGACGGTTGATGATCATATTGGCAAACACACCAGTGATCTAATAAAATATTATATTATATAATAATATTATAATGTATTCTTGTGAATTTACTTTTACCTGTGGCATTTTACTTAATATGCAAATTAGTTGCCTAAACATATTATAATATTATAGATTTGGAGTCTTGCCTTTTGTTTATTTTCGATAACTAATATACATGTCTATATATCACATGCGCATTGCGCACTTGAAGATATTATTACTGTTTTTTTCCTCAATAATAAGTGAGTTTCAATATTATGTCACGATACACGTATACTATTATGTATATAGTGGCGGTTTAGGTCAAAGAGTAAGGGAGGGGGGGGGGGGTGATCTTCGATTTGTTGGGCCCCTCACACCCAAGTTCGAACACTTATCGTAAAAACGATATGACGCACAGAACCTTATGACGGTTCACAGAGGAAAGTCCGGCTACGACACGATTGAGCATAAAAGACCTTTTTTGCGACACGATTGAGCAAATATGTCGGCGTATCAAAGGAAATCATAATACAAAATAAAACCAACTCGATTGAGCATAAAAAACGCTACAACGTTGCCATTTTCAATTTTGAACTATATATTATACAAAAACATTTCATAAATCTGTTTGATAATAATAATAATAATAATAATAATAATAATAATAATAATAATAGTTGTAAAAATAGTAATTCAAAATATGGTACTAGTTAAAAAAATATATGGTATATAGATCTGGTTGATAATAATAATAATAATAAAATATTCATACTTTCTGATTACTACCTATCTCGTGAGACGTTGAAATCGATAATAAAAATAACGTGAATGTGACAACGTCGCGAAAATATTCTATGCTCGATCGTTTCGCTAAAAAGGTATATGCTCAATCGTGCTTTACCGGGAAGTCCGAGGGTGGCGATCACCCCCCCCCCCCCTAAAAAAAACCGCCACCGATATCGTATCACGCTGTCTTATATAGTGTCGGGGAGAGACTTACCTAGGAGTAAGAGCGTGAGATCGGACACGGCCAAGCTGAACAGGTAGTAGTTGGTGGCCGTGTGCATGAAGTTGTTGCGGACGATGACCACGCAAACGGCGATGTTGCCGATCACTCCGGTGACGAATATGAACACATAGATGACGGTGATGGGCAACACGATGTTGAGCGACAGATGTTTGGGCCCTCTGGTCCGGAGCAGGTAGCTCTCCACCGTCTCGTTGGCCGCGTCGTCGTCGTCGAGCTGGACCATGTACGATCCGCTCGTCGTGTTGTTCATGTCAGATGTTGTATCGTCGACACTGCGCCTTTAACATCACGTCCATCAATACGACTGCGGGCAAAACGTGCACGGTGATGTTCACAAACCGAGATGACGATAGTAATGATAATAATGATGATAATAATAATAATAATAATAATTGTGACGACGATGACATGACAATGACGTTAATTATAATAATATGTTACGTCTTCGATAAGTATAGGCATCTGCTTAGCTGCTATATACATATACTAGATACACGTTTTAATTAAAATCAGATTATCGAGTGTGTGTGTTTTCGTGCAGTGAGATATACCTAATTATTATTAGTGGTGGTTTTCGTCATATAGAGATAATATGTCTGTCGAAATATAATATTATATAGGTATAATATATCCAGAGTGATTTTCTCGTCAAACAAAGTTAGAACAATCCTCTCTATAACGGCTATAATAATATGAGGTGAGGTTAGTACCACTTGCATATCGAGTGTCCTGTTGCAAAAAAAAAAAATCACCCCCCACGGCCCTACGGCCTACATACATTAGATGGTACACTGCGTTTGTGTCAGAAACCGCTAGAGTTGACCACCTCTATATAATATAAATATTTTTTATTATATCTAAACACAAATTACGTCATGAGCAAAGATTTTGTTTTTTACTTATATAAACAATATACATAATATTACTAGCTGATCCCGTGCACTTCGTTGCCCATTAAAAAAAATTAATAATGCCAAATCTATATGAATAATATATTTTATTTTATAATATAACGGTTAAAATATACTAAGTAATATCGTTACAACAATATTCAATTTATTTTGGGTCATTATGTATTTTTATTCGTTTTATCTAGAAAATTCTGATCCATCTCATTCTGTCCCGCCCAGCGTTGCCCGAGGCAAATATTAAGTTAAGATTAACCTCAAGTCATTTACATGCATCCAAACCACCAAGATAATCTACTGAATTGGATCGCGGAAATATGTGAGCAGTAAATTATCAGGTAGGCAATCCACCTGCGATGGATTGCGGACCCCATGAGGTGCGTAAGACGTATGCCAAAGATTTGTTTTTTTTTATAAATGTATAGCTGAACCGGCAACGCTTTGCTATTGCTATACTTTTCATAGGTAAATTTGACCCAGTGAACTTAGTATCACCTACAATTTATTCATCTTTTATATAGCTGTCCTATACTGACCGTTCCGGGATTCCCCCGGCTTTTATAGACACATTTTCAACTATAGACATCTTTGATACAACGACGGCAAGTGCGAGTATATTGTAAGTTATTAGTACGAAGCGAATGACGGATGTCGGGTAATAAGTGTTTTGACGTGTTTATAGCTCGAACCCGACACCACTGAGTACGACGTAAGGCCTTAATTTTTTTTACATTTTTGTTATTTTTTTCAACACCCAATTAATTTTTTCTCACTAAAACCTTCCCCTAGTTTAGACCTATTTAATAGTAAAAACCGAACTAAAATCCGTTGTTTACTTTTTGAGATTTTTGCGACCAAACAAACAAACGCTGTCTCTTTATATAATAGTAACAAACTAGGTTAACAAAACTAAGATTAACCTATAATAATCCTTGAGTTTAGACCTATTCATTAGTAAAAACTAATAGCTAAGTAAAAAGCGGGAAAAAAATGAAAAAAAAATTGCAACTGTTACCGTGAATCGAACTTGAGACCATGTCTTAAAAAGATTGAAAATCCAGCCTTGATTAATATTTTGCGCTTAAAAGGCGATAACTCCGGAACCACTTATTGCACAGCATATAAACTTAGATAGTAGCCGATTCTCAGACCTACTGAATATGCATATAAAATTTCATAAAAATCGGTCAAACCGTTTGGGAGGAGTATTTTAACTAACATTGTGACACGAGAATTTTATATATAAGATATAATATATACCGCGTGTTCTCGAAAACATGGTATACTCTATAATTCAATTACCCATATTATTCAGTACCCTAAACATATTCTAGAATTCTGTCTGCGGGAAATTTATGATCCGATAGTCTAGTTTCATGTCCGGCAAACAGAATTCAAAAATATGTCTAGGGTACTGAGTATATGGGTAATTTATTTATAGAGTGTACCCTGTTTTCGAGGACCACGGTATAGATATTATGACTAAAGTAACTTCGAGTTTAAATGCACATTTACTGTTGCAGAATAATCAAAACTATTCGAAACAATAAGTGAACAAGTATTGGTGGTGATCTATAATAAAATGTAGGTTGTAATGTATCTAATGCAGGAGAAATAGTTTTAATATTGATATATTTACGGTTAAACAAGAATACAATTAATTGATTAGAAATAAATGTTTATCAATTTAAAAACACAACACAATAAGATAAGTACATAGTCCACTACGTACGAGTGCGCATGACACAACTGGAGACAGACACCGGGAGAGTGCTTGTGTAGAGATGGGTGTTGTCCGAGTCGAGAGAATAATAGTTTATGCGGATAGGGAAGTATAAAATATAATTTTATATAAATATACTAGCTGACCCCGTGCACTTCGCTGCCCATTAAAAAAATTAATAATGCCATTTCTATTTGAATAATATGTTTTATTTTATAACGTACCGGTTAAATTATACTAAGTTATATAGTTACGACAATATTTAATTTAGTCCCACCCGACGTTGCCCGAGCCAAAAATTAAGTAAAGAATTCCACCTGTGGTGGATTGAGAGCCCCGTGAAGAGCTTAAGTAAGTGAAATCAAAATATTAGATACATGAAAAATATCACAACGGTGGCCTATACCAAAAATTTGTTTTTTTCTCTAAATTTATTTATATACCATATTCTCACTAATAATTATAAAAGTTATAAAATATGTAACCATTGACAACCCTATAAATATAAACAGATGGTTACCAATAGCAACCATTTATAAACAAATATTTCCGTCGTAAATCTCAAAACCTGTGTGAGCACCTCCCGGGGTTGGATCTCTACCTTTTAAAATTAGCCTGTCTTCTTCTCATAGGTCTAATCTATTTCTGTCCCAAATTTAATCGCAATCGGTTGAACGGTTTGGGAATGCATAAAGAACAGACAGGTGGGCACTGACCCGACATTCATTTTTAAACGAAACGTACGATACGTATATAAATATGATAAAGACTATGACGATAGTCACTACTTTTAGTCATTAATCATAAAGAGCGTGACAATCATTACACCACCCCACTTAGAATCTAATGCAAATTTTAACTAAACAGTGCTTTTTTTAAATTGGAAATTATCTCTCATGTCGACGTGGGAAAATGTTGGTTTCAATAAACTATGAATTAAAACTAGGTATCTTTTATATTAAATGTTTTTTTTTTTATAATATAATATAATATTTTGTATTATAAAATGTAAAACTAATAACAATAACAAGCGATCATTAAATAAACAAACAAAAAATGTTTTATCGAATCAATCGGTTAGTATAATCGAGATGTGACCTGCACCACATTGATCACATAAATCGGAAAATTCATTGTACTTAAATATGTATACCTATAATAGCGTGTATACGATATTATTGACATTAAATTCACTTTTTTGGTTATTTTCAACACCCTCGTAACCGCGGAACCGCGAAGACGTGGATCATCTAGACGATCGAAGGCGTAATGAAAATTGATAAAATCGAATCTGCTTATAAAATAAGATGAAAGATGAAATATTATACGTGATTGTTATTATAATATCATAATTCTATAATACCCCAACCCCGAAGATCATTAAAAACAAACTTGAAACTTTGAAATGGTGTTTTTTTTTGTTTTAAAAAAAATGTTATTTGAGCCTTGACTATAAAACAATGGAAATACATTTGCCGAATATAAAAATCGGAGAGTTATAAATCAGTAGCATGAGATAAAAAGCATCCTCGTTTTATTCACAGTAGTCACACGTAGTTTTTAAATAATGCTAACTTGAATTTAATGAGATTTCGTTAGATGGTAGCGATATGGGATAAATTATTTAAGTAAAGTACACCAGGCGTCGAGTATGCGTTAGTTATTTTATGACTGGGTTTTGTCTAAAATGTATCTTTCGAATATTGTTAAACAATGTCACGCCGACAAAACAATATGTTCAATATAAATGCTGTCGGTACTGGTGTAGGTACCACAAATTAAGGTTCTCAGCTCTCACGCGATCGGTCTATTAATTAAAGTTATATTTCTGCAATTGAAATAATAAAATATGTAATCGAATTGTGCGCAATTTACGAAAACGATTTACTTTATGTCTCGTATAAAAATTGCGACGGAACGATATGAATTGTTCTCTCTACGGTCTTGTAATTTAATTTTTAAGCATTTCTAGGTGCACATACAAGGGATAATAAACGATTAAATGAACGTATACGACAAAAATAATTAGTTTTTCATTCCTCCGAGATAATAGGGAACGTAACACACCTTAGGAACATTTTATTTTAATTTGTAGCCACGTAGGTATTCCATGCTATGTATAAAACAAATAGGACATTTTAATATTGCAAAAAATCATCACTTCCAAAGTATTATTATAATGCACGTTGTAAACGATATTTGCCGCGAAAAAAACTTTTAAAATGTATACACACCACGACACAATTATTACACGATTTTTGCACGCATTTACGACCTGATTGTTGTGTTAATTCAAATATTTAATAATAATATTAAATGTATTATGAAAATTAATCAGTTTTTTTTATTTTCATATATTATTATACACAGCCCAAATACTATACCTATACTGCTGAATTTATTCGTTCTCGTAAGTAAATCCAAAAGTGTCATTTTCACAGCTATATATTAAGTATATTTAACTAGGTACATAGTCAACTAGATGAACCTTAAATTATTTACCACAATATATAGACAGTAATATAGTAGATAAGTATTCTAACGGTTTAAATCCAGCAATATTTGTTGAGATAATTAATACGAACTGTATTCACATGTCTGAGTGAATATTATTATTTAATTTAAATAATCAAGACAGTTTTACACTTTGGCGAGAAAAAAACTATCACATTTGGGTCAGAAAGTTCAGATCGTTAGTTATGTATTACATTTTATGTGATTTATTGATTAATAATAACATTAAAAAGTGTTTAAAGGCTGATGGCCACCCCCTGTTCTAATCTATACATGTTTTGAATTAACGTTAGGATAGTTTATATTTTACTTATATATTGTCATATTAATTAATGTTATGCATATTTCTGTACAGTGACTTTAGGTTCCAGTTTGATGTCAAAATGTTGTAGGTATTCCACAAAGGAATGAGACACTTCCTACACCCGCAGCAATATTATATTTCTTATAAGTCCATTTATATTTGTAAATGTTTCGCAACGAGTGGTCATAATATTATATAGTACGATGTAAAATTGGCGTATACGTAATATATTCCAAATCCTAATCCAGCCTAACCTAACAAGCATACGTATAAAGGTAAATAACTTATTTTATCTAAAATAAAACCTAAATATGTATAGTATAATATTATGTGCTTTACTCACGCATAAACTATAACACAAAATAATCATATTATACACGTATGTAAAATGTAAATACTGAAAAGTGAATAATTAATAATTGGATGTAGTCGTGAAAACAGTAATAATCGAGAGAGTAAGAAAATCGTTAAAACCATTAAAAAATTAATAAAAGATAACGTATTGAAAAAATTGTGTGGCAGTCGTTTATAATATCTGTCATAGAACGTCAAAACCTCATTGCTAATTACACCAATTTATATAAAAATGTAAATAATCTTGCCTGTCTTGCTTATTCATTAATATTATGTTTAAAACAATTCCAATTGTCGAGACAATTAAAATGAATATACAGTTAAATGTATTATGAAATCAAGTTATTTTTACTAGAAAAAAAAATTAAAATATCGCACGAGACGTGCGCATAGTATAACTATATGTGTAGAAGTATGTAGGAAACCAATTGAAAATCTTATCAACCACTTTCTGGGTGTGTTCTCATAATAATAATATATACTCGAGGCCGTTCAAATCGTAGAAATATTCAACACATTTTTAGCAGATCTAGGAATAAAAATAAAAATAAAAAATATATATTACTGATAGCCACTTGAAACGTAATAAATAAATAAACTAAAGAATGTACGTGCATATTTTTCAACACTATAATCATAATTATTATTCGGGGACGGAGGGCGCGCAATAAATTTGATTTTAGAATTCCGTGTGATCATCACATTAATCATGATAACGTGATGGGGGTAGATTATATTATTGACCTCGCAATATCGCGCATCGCTTAGTCATATATACGTTAGGGGTAGTGCATAAATACGAGGGATCTATAATTATTTTACAATTTATTTATGGGTTAGCTACAACTACTACGGTTTTCAAAAGTATCGCGGGGTTACAACAGATTTTAATATACCGCGTATACCTACCTACGATGTACGTCATAACGCACTGTTGTATTAAAAACACGGGCCAACCAATGTGCTTTAAATGGTAATCGAGAGGTATGAACACGGTTGCGAAACAGCATAATGTCTACTATAATTAGTTCGGTGGATATGGAAAAGGGTATTATAAAGGCGCATGCAAATGTAATAGAAATTTACATTGCTAAAGATGTTCAGGAAAATCACGAGAGAATGAGAGATGCTTAAATATTTAAAGTTATTTAAACTGATCTAAAAATGTCGAGAGGGTGCCACTTCACATCACTCATCAACAATTTTTAATGCTAATATTAGTTAAGCGTTATATGGAAATAAAACTACGCGTTTAGTATCCGATATTTATATACATCATCAACGCGTAGGTTCGTTTACTGCTTCAGAAATCATACACACACTTTTATGTATATTATGTACACTCTTCACAACTCACAGTCTGGATGTCAAAAGTCGAAACAAGGGTTCACCGACAAACACGATAAGAGTGAACGGTAGGTATCACGAGGGCAATATAATAATTGTCAATATATTATTATGTATTGAATATTGAACGTGTTGAGACAAAAAATGATTTAGTATCACATTTTTCGGGACGACAAAAGTATACGAAATAATAGAATATATATTGTAATTAATTAAATCGTTTTGAAATCAGTCAGATGTACTCTATCCACGGAATAATCTGCACACGTGTACTTCTATATATTATTACACAATATTATGTGTACACGGTGTACGCCATCGTTTTCGTGCGTCAACGAGCCGAGAATAATAATAATTATTATTTTTATTGTGATAAGCGCGCGGAACGTCGGCAACAAGTGTGCGCGCATTACTATATAGACTCACCGCACACATTATAATACATATTATATTATCAGTCAACACAGATAACGCGACAGCTCTAAACAATATAATGCACAGCGTTGAAAACATTATATGACTTTTGCGTAACGATATTTGACCAAGGATTTCGCTTCTACACGTCGCGGGCCACTCTGTTAAAGGCGCGATTTTGTGTATAACATACGATGCAGTGCCTACAGCTATAATTGTTATACTCGCATGTAACAGACGCGAGCGTAGTGGTGCGTTCTGAATCAGTTTGTGTACTACTTTTCAATAATTTCGTTGTTTGTGTAAATAAATATAAATAATTTAAATGTTGATGAAAAAAAAAAATTTGATTTTTTCTGTAAGAAATATTATAATATTATAGCGCTGTCGTAAAAAAATATATTATGCGTATCAGAGTATATTCAAAACAAAAATTGACCGGGATAGTACATGCGTAGACGGTTAAAAAAGATCACTCCGGCCATGAGTGTACTCGTGGACGTAAATAGGGAGGGGGCTTAGGTGAGCTCAGCCCTCCCTGAGCCATCTAAAGTCCTAATTAAGCTATTTTAATATTTAGGTAATAGGTATTCTTTATTATGATGTAAAAGCATCCATCAAATCGTAAGAAATTATATCTTAAAACAAATATGAGAGTTGAATGTATATTTGTAGTTATTATATAGGTGACTATATACTCAAAAACTACTTGACCGATTTCGTGAAAAATTCAAATTGTTCTTGGAGATATTAGGAAAGTTCAAAGAGTAGTTTGAACCACGTTCGATTTATACCAAGTACTATGTACAATCTGCCACAAATGAATTGTCCATCTTGGTCGTGTTAGTTCACAAAGCGACGCAAATTTGCCTGTGAACTGTAGAGGTAGGTAGGTTCCACCAAAGTCCAAAACCAATATACAATCTAAATTTTGTATTTTTTCATCTTGCCATGGGCAAAATCAGGTTGTATCACTTAAGTTAATATAGCCTCAAACAACAACTGAACCGTTTTCAATAAACATTATATCAATTATCAATAGATTACTTGAAACTTGGAGGGTGTTTAGCTTAATTTTTAAACTCCTATGGACCCCCTATACCTACATTGTAGTTCACGCCTGATAAAAACAATAAGTCTCCCACTCTTTTTGTTCTTGAAACCTTTTGGGCTCAAGCCCTATACATTTGAGGACCCTATTTGCGCCCACGAGTGTACTACACTATAATGTATATACTATATATTATGCTATGACAATGCCGGATCACTGTGCTAGACGCTATATACGTAGTCATAAAATATAATACATACCTATATAAATGTCAAGACACGATTCGAAATCCGTCTACTTGCAGCGGCTCTATGAACTGAGCAAAGCAGGTGGATTCATAATCTATAAACTATAGGTTCCCGGAAATCCTAAATGACACGATATTCGTATTGTGCCCGCGTACACATTGTGTGTTATATTATAAAGTGAACGAATAAAAATACAGTTTAATTCCACAAAAATCCGAATTGAGTATCTACCCTCGATACCGACAATATTTATCCCGGTACTGAAAATAATGATAGTAATAATATTATCTGCGCTGGTATTACGCTGCTTCCGCAATGAAAATGACAAATGCATACTTATAATAATAATAATTGATAATATTCTGTATTTGGTATTGCATTTAATCGGTTTTCCAATAGTTGTAGCTCGTCTTTATTAATTGTTATTACTATTGAGATGGTGTTGATATTATAATTCATAATACTAATGAGTAATGAGTTTTTAATGTTGCCAATAAGTTTTATTTTCTAGTATATCAATTATTATAAGGGTGTCTTATGGAATGTTGTATTTTCGAAAACGGATAAAGGGGGGGGGGGCTTAGGTGGCCATAAAAAAAAGTATCTTATGTAGGAACTCGTATATTTCTTAACATATTTTAGAATTGGAAATCATGGACGTCCACAATAAATGAACAATAAATAACCATGACCTATGAAGGTAATGTTAAAACGAATATCTGATTGTGACGTGGAGCTACTATAAAGTTATCTGAATTGATTATTGATATGTTAAGAACATTAGTAGTCTGACTTAAAATGTCGACTCAAAATGGACCTACGACGACAGAACGGTGTGGACGTGGCTTGGAGAGCAGCAGCGACCCATTCCGCGGGCAACCAGCGTTATCGCCGCCGTGCGACCACCCGCAGCAACTAATCACAGAGACGCAGTATAGACGGGATCATGCCTATAAATACGAGTGCGGAGCACGGTGAGGAGCTCAGTGTGTGTTTTTCCATCCTACCTGCCGTAGCCAGGGCAGACTTGCGAGGTGTGGACCTCCCTTTAAACCAGTGGTTCCCAACCTTTTTGACACTACGGACCACTTAGAGAACTTTCAATACGTCACGGACCACCATCATTTGTAGACTTTATTTTTTCTCATAAACAAGAATCAATTTTTCCACACATATTAAAATTTGGATTAAGAATAAATAAAATGTCTCATAGTTGGCAATCGATGATCACGATTGTCGGTACATGATATTTGTATCAAGCCCCAAAGGAAAAATAAAATATTTTTAAATTTTGTAGGGGTATGGCTCGCGGACCACCACACGATGTCTCACGGACCACTGGTGGTCCGCGGACCATAGGTAGGGAACCTCGGCTTTAAACCAAACATCCTGTTACCAAAACACACACTTACGAAAACGGAGCAGAGCTCTAATTATATAGTCCACTCAATTCATCTCCTGTACGGAACAGTCGTAACGTAAATAGTATTAGTCACATAAAAGTTTAGCTGTGGCCTGCACATTATTGTTTAAAATATTAATTTACATTTTACAATAATTTGTCTGATTTCACAGACACTATAAATTAAACTCTACAGTACAGGAAGTTACATTTGTATATTAATATGACCGTGGTTTTTACCGTACAACAATATATGCTTCCGTGGTTACTTTTGTTATGTCATTTTTTTTTTAACTCATTCCATCAAGGTTCCAATAATGACACTATTTCTATATTCATACGCTTTTTGCACAGAAGGTGATTTTTTAAACACACTCATCCCTTTTTTGCTGAATTATATTTTAAATTGTAGGCTCACAATTGCCACACTAAAAGCCAACTGACAGTGACATGGGACATAAGTGCATAACTACGCGACTGCTTCATCAAGGTTCAACTCGGGTTTATTACAAACTTTTGAAAACGCGTTATATTATGTATGCATATAATAGACGATAAGCGATTATAACCCACAATGTATAAAAAATTCATATTTATAGATTAATTTATTATTATAAAAACCGTTATAAACCTATATGGGCGGCGGTGACCCGGTGCGCATAATAATACGTTACTATTATGCTAATGTCAGACTTGGATTTTATAAATGTATCAATGCGATGACGACGTAAAGACGCACATTATTTTATTCGAGTACTGATGAACACGCACAGTGTATTCTAAAATATAAAGACGATAATCGTAGTCGTAGAAGCGTACGAATAATATAATTGTATACAAAAGTATATCCTACGACTTACGATTAAATATAGGGACTTGCGAATGATATTTCGATGACATGATGTGCGTCTTACCTCGACTCGTTCAACCCTCCGGCGACTCGTGATTGCGGCGACGGCGTTCGCAAATATACGAGTACGACAATAATTATGTACTGAATACGCTTGAATTTCGTGCTCATGGTTTAACTAAAATTATAATTATACGTTCTCGGCGGACGATGGAGCGAAAAGGTTTTTGAAAAGATTTGGTCGAGGACGTCGAACGGACAATGGCTGGAAAAGGCAAAGTTTTCGTACGACGACGGGAAAACATCACGATCGCACGGGTATGCCGCCGTATGCAATGCGAGTAAGTAGAGAGTACTCGTATACCACGGTCGAGGCGACCAAGTGGTTACCTCGTCCACGGCTATACATCGTCTCTGTCGTGTCGTGTGGCGTTTGTCGTATTCTGATTGGTCACAGTAATCATCAACTTTTGGAGACACGGCAAACGATACGTAGTTGTGAGCCCGGTCTCAGTCTCGAGTGGTTAACCGAGATGTTTGCCGTTTCTGCAGATTGTTACTTAAAAGAAAACCATGATGGCCACGATGACGGACGGTTTAGCAGTTTTTCACGTTTTCCGAGTGTGGTGACGCCATACGAGCATATATTGTTAACGCGACACCCGTTTCCCGGAGGATTACCAGCCGTGGGCGGTGCGTCAACGTAAGACGCACATTAGTCACATCTATACGGTATGAGTTATATTCACATTATGGTTCCCCGTAAAGGGACAACGGTAGAACGACGCCGCAGGGTCTTTATTTCGAATTTATTGTAATTTATACTCATCATAGTGTGTACGGCGTAGCGTGAATATAAGATATTTTGTAAGGCGATCACGCCCATTTGTTTTGTATATAATATATTATAAGTACCGGACAATCGGTGGCGTATTTAACTATTTTGGAGGGGGGTAGGGGATATGAATTTTTGATTATTCTCAGACCGCTGTGAATATACGTACATTGCTCAATCATATTAATATATTTTATATGACAAAAATAAGCCAAAGCGGGGGATATGACTGCACCCTCATCCCCCGCCCCCCCACGAGCACGCCTCTGCAGACAACAGACTATTATGACGGTTAACTACGTCAGAAATATTATCGCGCAGTTGTGGCTTGAACTATTTTCAAGAATGGCACAGCAACATGTACGTTTAACCCACCCATCAATTTTTTATAAAAATAACACATATTTTGTAGCTTCTCCCCAAAACATATCTAGGTTTGTGCGATTGTGCGCACTTACAATTCGTTATCTTTCAAACCCTAACCCTTAAATTAAGGGTAGGCAGTAGACGAGAGACGCAAAGAACTGAAGTTTAGAAAATATAACATTACTTCATAACTTTTTTTTGCATGCATTAACCACTAATCCACGAGCCATCCACCCAATTTATAGACGGGATAATTGGCCCGAAAATTCGGCATCACGCCTCCACTGTTATCGCGTAAAGTATATCGTAAGTAGAATAATATTTGCAGCAAATATTATATTATATCGACAGTACCGATGACGATAGTGCGATCTGCACCGGGAAAGTTTCCATGTTTTCAGGCTTTAAGACTTATATCAGATTGTATTGCGGTATACAGATGGTCATATTTGCACTTATACAATTTTGTAACACATTTTGTAATCTTGTTGGGAAACTTTGTAGGTATCTATAATGATAAACTAAAAAATACCGTTATCTGAGGCAGTGGACATAAATATATAATAATAAAATATATTATTTTTTTTTCTTGATTGAGTTTAAATTTTTTTTCTATATTTGTATAACATGTATAACATTAATTTTATCGCCAAAAATATACATTTATAATGATTGGATAATGTGGTTAGATGGTGGGACACCAAAGTTCTATAAACTATAAAACTTACTGTGTATCTGCTAACTGCCTATGAAAATGTCTACGAAAAAGAAATAATCGATCTGTACTATTCATTAATTTCGTATCACCTCATAACTCAACATCATATCGTAATGAGATCGATCAAAATCTTTCTTTTTTTTCAGACGGGATGGTTTCAGCCATCACCTTTTCTCCGTTCAATTCGCTATTAAAATTGTACACGAAATCGTGACCCGAAATGGTCGAGATCAAAACCGGGGATGTCTGAAAAAACAAATAAACGTTTCCCTCGTTCAAAACACGTGCAATAATATGAAAATAAGATCGATTTTGGGCCACCTAACACAATAGAAAATATCATTCTAAAATGAGTTTTGATTTATATGCCGAAATGTTAAGCAAATAAAAACAGTTTACGGATGTTTTGTGTTGTTTAAAAACTGACTTTACATTGGATATGCAATTTATTTACGGCGTACACGATTATTATACAAATGAAAATATTTTCATTTTCCTTATTAACGATTGTAATGAGATTTTTTTCTCCCGACGCAACGGACCGTGTTTATTTTTTGAAATAATAATACAAGTCTGTAAAAAAAACTCGACCATTAATATTTATTTGATCATGATTATATGTATTTTAGAACGTATCGAAAAAATGTCAATAAGATAAAACCCTTATAGTTTTCTCTCGAAGATATATTATTATTGTCCTACAGTTGCAAAATCGTACCATTTGTAAATGTTTAAATCACGTAAACACTAAAGACGATTTTCATCGAATAGCATTTACTTTTATTTGTTTTATTATTACTATACTTTCTATTAATTTTGCATGCGATCTTTATAGTTAGCTATTTAACTTTAAAATATTACCGGAAGCTTCGTACAAATCACGAGCTCGTAGTGTATAATATAATATAATATAACAACATATTATTATTTTGTTATAAACACCTATTAAAGCCAGCGTGCTATTACCTATCTATTATATTATTATCCTATAAATATATCTGTTTACATATTATAATATCGTGTTATAATGGATAGGTAGGTTATTTATTTGAAAAGAATCCATTTTCAAACATTTAACATAAATTATGAAGTCTTAGATTAACACAGTTGTTATCGATAAATTAATAATCGGTTTTTATAGTGAATATAATATTACGGTGAATTATTGCATCAAATATTGAATTCGAATAATCGTGCACAAAATCATTAACAAATTATTGTCGTTTGTAAATTATATTTGAAAACAAAATATCTAAATTGTATATGTTATTTTATATTTATACACGCTGCATATTATTATATTATAATGCACGGTATTACAAATGACACTTTAATATAATATTTATGACTTATGCAAATGCATATATGAATGAATTTCAAAAAAATATGCAAACATGCATTGATATAGGTAATTTAAAATGAAATATATATACGTACCTACTTGCTGTATTGCATTACCACGGGGTAATCTCTCAATTCAAGTCACTCACTGTTCACTGTAATATATTTTTTGTCACTCATAATAGGTAATTAGTACCTACATATATACTGTACAATATTTCTTTAAAATAAAAAGTACTGCATAATCGTAAAGAGCTTTACAAGTGCTGCGTTCACGGGTCACTGGCAATTATATTCAAATACCCGAAATTTAGTTAAATCTGCAGTGGAATACATTATGTATATTATTTTATAAATATTCTAATATACGTATTATGTATTATTAGTTTCTAATGGTATAGCTCCTACTATATCCTATGCATAAAACAATTTTGACACAACATAGCTTTTATATGTTTATGTATTAGGTTCTGTATGGCTATACAGAAAAAGATGCAAATGCCCGGGCGTATGATGTTCGACCTAATTACATAACATTATTTTGTTGATTTCGTTGCAAATAATCTTTAATTTAAAAACATGTACTCGACTATAATACTTGAACGCGTATACATGTATACCATCAAATAGCTGGTATTGAATTAATCAAAACCGGAAAAAAAAATTGGTCATAAACAGCGGAATACCTACACATTTATATATATTATTATAGGTACCCATATAAATATGTCCGACAAGCGGTGCAGCAGTCTAAACTCACAGAGTAGGTATTTGTTTTCACCAGGGGCGCATAAAAAGAGAGAAAATATGTCGACGGAATCGTATTTTGTGGAAAAATATATTTCATCGGAACGATATTTTCACCGTCGCCTATACGTTCCAATAAGTTTAATTTGCCAACGAGATATAACTATATCGCTCTTTCTTTTTAGTTTCACGTAAAGCACATAATTTCCAAACTTTTTGTCTTGTGTGACGCGCGAATCACCACCACGTGGTTATTGAAAGATAAATCAATTGAACTAAAATATGTTGAAATTAGTTTTGATTATATTATCCGTCGTACAGATAATATATTTTGATGATGGCTAAAAGGCCGGATATACGAATACGATAGATGTCTATATAGTAACTAAGTTTATAGGTAACTAGATTAAACTCAGTTCATATTATAGGTCAGGGATGTCAAATCCATGGCTGGCGTGCCTGAGGTGGCAAGCTAAAAGACTTTGAGGGCACGTGAAACATTAAAATATTTGTATTATATAATATTTATATTATTTTTTTATTTTTTATAAAAACGTGGCTATCAATCTATGTTAATGAATGTAGTGCCACATGTACTTTATTAAAAATTACTAATCATTAACTAAATATCAACGAATTGGCACCAAATATATTAAAAAAAACACATAATATACAAAAGACAATAAATAATTACTACTGTAATATTATTATATTATGTAGTGCCTAGACTAACCTTTTTTATATTAATGAATTATACTAACAATAAAATTATCGCAAGAGCTAGAATCGGCTATACATAACTCACACATTCTCACCTTTTCAACCATAAGGAATGGCTAACCGGCCACCAATGTGACCTTTCACTAACAATTGATCATCTCACACTCCACTGTGCTAAGTACAATGATAAACGAAGCATTTAAAACCACCCCACCAATATCGAAGAAGCACTTGGGGAGACCAACACCGATGCAATCTTTAATTTGTTCAATGCCACCAAGCTATCTAACTTATTATAAGCTATTATTGTAAATACTTTCTTTGTTTATAACTATGTATAAATACTTCTAAGCTACTAAAATACTCATAACTTGTAGAATGTTACATTTTTTTGCCTAATGACCACTGATGTCGAAGCCTTTATTCTTAATAAAAAAAAAAAAAATTTGCCACTCCAGGTCTATATTATGACGTATTGCAGGAATTTGACTAATCAACAAATTATTTCAACCGAAACAATAATAATTGCCAGTGTAATAATATCGTTATAACACAGACTATAATATTGTTATTCTATTATCTGTTAATACGCACGATTTCGGGCGATTTCTACAGTTTCAATAATTATTATAATATTGTTATTGTCGGAGTAAAGCGAAATTGGTCAATTCCGTGACTCGCGTGCCCAAAGTGGCACGCTAAAAGACTTTACGGGCAAGTGAAAAAGTAATATATTTTTATTATATAATATTTTTTATTTTTCGTGGCTATTAATCGACGTTAATGAAAAATCTACGATGAATGTAGTGCCACATGTACTTCATTAAAAGGTTCTAATTATAAGCTAAATATCAACAAATTAGCATCAAGTTTATTCAAAAAAAAAATTACGTTAAGAAAATAAATAATTATCACAGTAATGTCTATATATTATGTAATACCTAGAGTCTAATGTTAGGTCCTAGACTAACTTTTTTTATATTAATAAACTAATCTAACATAATACAATTATAATATTTTTTTTTACAATATTGAGTATAATGTATATACATATATATATATATCATAATTTAAAGCACGCCAAACCAAAAAAAAAAAAAACAAAAGATAATTTTTTGCACGTAGCGTCAACATAATTTGCCACCCCAGATCTATATTATGACGTACCGCGGGAATTTGACTAATCAACAAATTATTTCAACTGAAACAATAATAATTTCCAGTATAATAACATCGTTATAACACAGACTATATTATTATTGTTATTATATTATCTGTTAATACGCACGATTTCGGGCGATTTCAACGGTTTCAATAATTATTATAATACTGTTATTGTCGGAGTAAAGTGTTTTCGACATCGGTACCGCAGCTAATTCGAACGCGACGCGCGAGCTGAATATAATTTTCGATCACGGTCCGCCGACTGTTTAGGGAGGGGGTTGGATTCAATTAAGGCGATTGTCGTTTGTACACGCGGCCAAGTGGTTTAGACGCTCTGTGTATATTGTATTATTATTATTAAATATGCAGAGCAGGCTCGACGATAATATTACAGTTGGGGGCGCAGACGTACGTTTGAATAAAAAAAAATATTGTGTTTCGCCAAAACGATTGACGACGAATAAAAGAACTCGAGTACCTACTATTATAATATCTGGATAGTCGTTTTATATTAAGTGGCGATACGGTTGACAACGGGGGCGCTGATAAGGGGTGGCAAAGGGTCGTAGCTACCACTACCCCATCTCTTTTGTGGAAAATCAATCGTGATTTTGGTACCAGGAACATAATAAATTAATAAAATATAACAGTTATTAGTTATATTATTTCTAATTATAACGAAATAATCACTCATATTTTTTGGCGATCGTAATTATTAACATTTTAAGCAAACATTTTAACTGTCGATTGAACCTTTTTTTTTTTTTAATATATCTGTATCAATATCAGTTGGAATTTTAGAACATTTTAATCGTGATTTACGGCAACGATATTATCTATTGTCGAGCATGAATAGTATATTAGACGTTATTTTATAGTTTTAAGTATTTATAATATGTTGTTATTTTCTTCTTTAAATAAAAATGTATTGTTTTTTAGGGTATTTTTTATAATTTTTTTCTGTACTATTTGCTTATCTAGTGATATTTTCAAACAGCACCGCTGGCCGTTGTGATATTAATTAATTCTTGTTTTGAAAAAAGAAACTGAAACCCAAAAAAATGTTTTGTACTGCATCCATAAGTGCCTATGCCCATGATGGGTAACTTGGTAAAAAATTAAATTATCAACTGATCAAATTTCAGTAGAGAGACTAACAAAATGCCCATCATTTACATATTTGTTGGTTAGGCAAGAAGAGCAAGATGAAAAGCTGACCTCACTTTTGTATGACATATATTAAAATCTATTCATCATTGTTTGATATTTAAAAATAGATGAAAATGTTAAAAAAAAATATTTTCTTTTTAAAATAAAATTTAAAATAAGATGATTGAAAAAAAATCCTAGACTACCCTAAAAGAAAAAAAAACCACAACAAATCGCTTTGGAAAATTAAAGTACAGCCGCTTTTGAACGGATCACCCTGATAAAAAATGTTAAGCCAATATTATGATTATGTATTATTGCCGTGCTTATAATAATAATATTATATATAGTAAATATATAACAGTGTAAAAACTGCAACACTTGTGCGGATTTAAAGAAGGTCCGTGCACGGCGCGCGTAATGGCCGCAAAACGAATTTATCGTTTTACTTTTTTGAAATTTATACACACATTATATTATTATAATACACGCGGATTATTATTATTATTATTATTAATAAAGAAGGTACCTGGACTACTATAAAACCATCGAATCGTTAAATCGCAGAGGTATATACGCAGCACTACAGCACCGGCAATATATAATATACTAAAATTGCGTTCAGTAGGTAGGTGTATACCTCCTGCGAACCATACTATTTATTAATAATAATAAAAAAAAAATTTAAAACTCCTCCTCGACGTAAGTGCGCGACCTTTTTTTTTTTTTTTATCGCACCAGCTCTATTCGCATTTTACGCAGACACGTCCCAAATTGCTATTATCAGCGACTATAAATCAAATTGTATGCGAGTCGCAATCCTACAGCGGCGGCGGCAACGTCCGTCCCCGCACAAGATAATATTATTATTATGTTCCTCCCAAAGTTATATTTGTATTATTATTTCCACTGTACGTGTATAAAACATATATATATATTTATTGGGTGTTGAGAAGTGCTTTTCGTGTCGCAATCAATATCGTTGTTCATCAACCATCCCCTGCTCACACACAATGCGGTAGGTATTCGAAAATAATAATTATTTCGCTGTGCAGCACACAAGCTCGAGTCGACGATTTATTCGACACAAACCCGCTCGCTTATTATTATTATATTCGTATTTATATTTTATTTCCAAACAATATGACGTATGAAAAATGCGCGTTTATATATTTTATTCTCAAAAAAAAAAAAAACGATTTCGAACTCTAAACGGTTAAATTTGCGGGTATTCGCGTAATTCTCGCTTTGTAGAGATAGAGACGAAATTCTCTGTGCGAGGTTTATATATAATAAATTACACACAGAGTTAACGACACGACATCAAAGGATTATGATATTTTCAAATGGCTGAAATATATCTTTTCGCAAGTCCTTTGTCAATTCAATATAACTCCGCATAGAGTACACCTATATATTATACCTAGGTAGAAGGTCAATATACGAAAAACGTTACAGAAATTATACGATCCGTAGTATACAGAGATACATCGTATCGTACTGCATTGGTGTTTGGTCGATTTACCAATCACCCCTATGTTTTCATTTAATAATTAATTTATACTAATACTGTTTTTTGGATTTTTTAAGTGTACTTTGAGACTATAGTTTCAGTTTCTTGAGATTTTTTGTACTACTTGAAGAGTGTCCTGTGGCGATAGAAACTTCTATTTTAAGCCCAGAATACCCCCCCCCTATTTAACTATAAATTATTCAATGCATATATATATTTTTTAAATATTGTTGATGTACTTAATTATTCAAAATTTGAACGAGAAGATTTTCAGTTATTAAAATGTTTATACTACCTAGGATAGTGGTCCTTAAAAATTGTATTACAAAAGTATAAGATATATGTAAAATTGGATCTAGTATTTACTATACTTGGACCATTTTTATAATTTATAAATATTCATAGATTAATATTAATTATTAAAATTTTCAAATGTCCATAGCTCCCATATCTTCCAAACCAATTACCGTGCTATCGCTGACCTATTATCCCTAATCCTTAGCACACAAAGATAAATAACTCAAATACCAATCGTTAAAATTTTTATTTTGATACTCTAAAGTTTTCAGAAGAATGTTCATCCAAATAATTAAAACTGTTAAAAAGGGGTTCTCAAAACAAATGTTTGTAACTCCACAAAGAACTTCTCAATTTGGACAAAGAATCTCAATGATTTGAAAATATAGTATTCAAGTATAATATTTAAATCTTCCAAAAATCATAATTTAAAAAAATTGATTATTAAATTAAATAATGAGCAATCAGCATGTTTTGTGAAAATCACTCGTTCACATACCCTATTGTAAGTGTATACCTTTCTCATTCGGATAAATGTCGGAAAATTACCATATTATTATTATATATATGGCGTGGATCATATTATTATTATTACTCTTTTCTTAATAAGTCTGAACGAACTTTCCAGACGGTATAAATATACGAATATGTACGCTGTTTTTACGACAGCTCTGCAGCGTTAACCGCAGATCGTCGGATCAATAATTAACCATTAAAATTAGCAGCGAAATGCCAGCTCATGTGTTCATTTTAATAGTACCCATTTTAGACGTTCGATATCAGACGAAGGTGTACACGACGAATATTCAGACATTCCGATTTCCCGTCCTTATATTCGCGGTTGAAATAGAGATATTTAATTAATTTATACATCGTATTCTATTTCAGCCGTTACCTATTGTGTTATAATATTATATCGTTTCGAAATATGAATACACGTATACATATATACTGATGCTGCGGCATCATAATTTATTTGACCAAAACATAATATCCCTAAAATTATAATCAGCCAGACCGTCATATACATCAACTTTCTGGTTGCGAAATGAAAGGGTTTACAATTAAAATATATATTTTTGTTTACGTCTATTACCTTAAATAATGTACTTATTAAAATTGTGTAATAATTATACGTGCATGTAAGCATTAAAATAAAAACCCCAGAGGAAGTCAGTCGCTGTGCTGTGTAGTAGGTTTCGAGTGTACCTATAGGTATCCACCTTGTTATGGACGTGTTGAAACTCGTAGATTTGAATTAAATGAAAAACCATTGCACGCGCGAAAAACAATATTGAGTAGAGACGGTAAATATTGCTCTATCGACTATTATAAACTAAGAATATTAGGTATATTATAGTTTATTATTTTACATCAGTAGGTACTTAATTCATTTTTTTTTTTTATAACTAGTACTCGCGGTATGTTGAAATGGTTGAACAATTTTTGCTAAAAACATATATAGCTTAAAATATTATATTAATTATAACTATTTATTTTATCATGCACTATTGTTATATTAATACTTATATTTAAAAACAATGATGTGAATTATAGTTTGTGATATAAATACCTTAAAATTAATTTTAAATATATTTTAAAAATTTTATCGTGTAAAAAAATAATTAACTACATAAAGGTAAAAAGTCTTATGTCTCTGCGATAATTATAATTTTTTTATTTCAATATATTAGAACTAAAATCATTAGAGAAAATAATCGTTATTTTTCGTTTAAATATATTGTCAACATTTTAATTTGAAATGTGTATAAAAATAATATGCATTTGTATTGTACGTATTTTCAAATTGCTATAAGTGCAATTTATAAGAAACTAAACATTTTCGGAATAAGAACTAAAAACATTCGAACATAACAATTATGTTAAATTACTATAAAAGATTGGAACTATTCTGAATGCCTTGAAAATCAAACCATGACTAGAAAATAAGAAAATGATAATTCGGGTAAATAGGTTATAGTGTAATGTTTCTATGTTTAATATATATATATACATTATATTTATTAGCTAGGATAAATCTTTATCACACGTTTGAATATTAAACGTCATCCAAATTTTAAATTCAAATGCTCGTAAAAAATATATGTGGGTTTATATTTTTATTTATAATTCCACTAAAAGACAAATAGGAGTATTTTATTAAATTTTCAAGTCATAGATATTAAAATTTAATAGTTCATGAATTTTTAACTACAAAATCATTTACAAATTTAAACTTTGAATGTTTGAACTGACCCAATTTTTCACCAGAGACCGACCTCAAATGGTTGAAGATTAAATCCTTTTGCTTCTTACCGAATTGACGACAGTGACAAAAAAAGATCATTGTAAAAACCAATAAATTGATCAATATTCAGAATCTAAAATAACTTCTAAACTGATTGCTCTAACAATATAGAAGACTTCGTCGAACAAAAATTATACACAAGTAAAAATGCAATTTTTATATTTTATTCATAAGTTACCTAGCATATTATTATATATTTCTTAACACCCTGGTCGATTGTGGTTGATATTTATTTTCGATGTCGATGCATATAAATATTGTCGTTTCAAAACATATTTGTATATAGGTTTAGGTAAGTACACTTTATATACGCTCAGCTACTATCAACTCTGATTGCAGTTATGCGAACGAGTAATAACAAATTTCGCGTCTACAAAGAAACATAATATTTTGCATGGAGTGTAAATAATGTTAGTAATAACTTTTTTGAAAAGGTCTTATGTCGTAATAAAAATAATTATATACATATACGTATTATGTTTGGTAGATTTGAAATTGAAAATAAAATCCAATTCGAAATTAAATAATATTCTGATTACTGTTTATATGAAAAAATCGTACACAAGTGTTATTACTTATTGCTACGTCGTAATGTACGTTATTATTATTATACTTATGACAGTATTATCGATCAGCCTAACCTATAGGCACACATATTTTAAGGTTTTGCAGGTTACCGTCGGGCTTTTAAATAGTTTAATATAATATTATTATTTTTCTATATTTTAGAACCACTGCGAGACGTTTTATGTCACTATTAAACCTAAACGACAAGTTTAATTATGTGTTAATTTGTATCACACTCGCTAATTATATCGTCCACTGAAATGATAAAGCGTAGTTACACGACGGAATTCCAATTTCCAGAGTAACCAATAAAAATATGAATGACACGATGGTCAATTTACTCGGGCGTGGCTCTTTCCATTCATACGTTAAAATAATATGTTTCAAGACATTCGATAAAGAACAAGGTCTTAAATGAATTAACATTTTTTTACACTCAGACGTCATGGGCATATTAAAAAAAAACTTGTATTGCAACTATAAAATAAACGCCAAATATTTGTGTCACTGATTAAATAATTATAAATATTACGATATTATAAACAAGCTTGATATAAAAACTGGACACTGTGGTTTGTATACATTGTCTGTGCAATAATCCATATTATAATAAGAAATATGCAAATTTAAATAATATGTATTATATTTATTTTATTAACTCGAGCTATGTAGACTTTTGAAATCGAATAATTTTTGCGAGCAATGTTTTATAGAGTTGTAGTCGAAATTCGTAAGTCTTGCGGTATATTAAAAATCGTTTAATTTATTTCAAGTACATATTATTATTACAAAATATAGTATCTAATTATACGAATCAAAATTAATGTTTTAAAAGCACTTTAATCAAAAAAACGTTTATTTAAGCAAAATATTTAACATTAAGGGTGTTTTTGGTAGACGATTTGAAATAATTTGGATCTAGAAAGTCAAAAGTAAGAAATCCTGATAATTTCTTGAAATAATACAAACAAATTTCAGGAATGATTAAACAGAACTAATTTTCAACATTATCGATTTTGTTTTTGTTGCAATTCAATAATCAAAGAATATATATTCAGGCTTTTAATTTAAATATAATTTTATGATTTATATATATAATATATATCATACATTTGCCATTTGCTACTATATTTTTTAGTTTATTTTCGTTTTCTGCTGATAAGGTTTCTGTTTCTTGGTCACGAAGCTTAGAATTATAGTAAAGGTTCCACAAACGTTTTTGTTACAGTTATTTAAAAATATCGAAAAAACGTGGTATACAGTATTTGAAGTATAAATTGTTATAAAATTGGATATTAATAGAAAAACAATAATTTTTCTGAATCAATTTTAGCTATTTTGTGTTGTTTGAAAAAAAACTAATTCGTAGAGAATTGACGTCATTATGTACCTACATTATTATTTTCTATACATAATGACATTTTCAACATTTTCAGATTAATTTGATGATGCGTTATTTGTACTATGCAACACGAACCTATTTACACTGTTCTACAGTACGTCGTCGGTAAATTGGTTCGAGTTATTCGCGATATTTCGGCCAAAAGTTAGTCCAACGTAGAGAATTTAGAATAAAGAAATTACTAATAAAAATTTAAATACAATATAACATAAACTAAATGTTTAAAAATTGATGCTGACTCGTGTCCTTCACTCAGAATCGTTTTTTATTTAACAATGGTTTAGGTCAATTTAAATTTAATACATAGATGAGTAACGATCATACTCTCTAAGTATATTTGTACTTTTAAAACCAAAGCTAGATCATTGTGATCATACGGATCATTTAGCAGATCTACGCCCGTGTTTATTTTCTTATAATATATAGAACAAAAACGATAAAGACGAAACAACATATTTGTTTTTTACTTAATTTTTGGGTGACAAAATTTCTAATGCACGAAAATTGAATAATTTTGAATAATTTCAAATAATGGCGTGGAAATCCACGTTTTAGCTTGCACTTTTTTTGTAAAATAAACTTTCAAATCACTTTGTACCTACGTAATGAATATTAAATAGAAAAAAATATACAGTTGTATACTTTACATATAGATTGTAAAATGGTTAAACGCTCCTACGACTATTTACTATTTGGTTATATACGTATTACATTAAAAACCCGGGTATGTGTGTTAAAAAGATATAAAGTTATTGGATGGAAAAATTAATGTAGCTTGAAATTATTTTTATAGAATATATAGAACGAGATCGGATACAAAGCTAAGATAACATAAATAAATCTAAGCGAGATTATTTTCGTTGTGATGAAATATACAGAATAATATTATATTGAGCGAGGTGGTTTGAGCGCACGAAAAGGAAAGTCAGAAGAAAAATAGTTTGGGTTGAAGATAAGTGTGCACGCTGTCAGGAAAATGGAAAGACCGCGGTAAAAGTGGTCGAAATGGTGGGGGGGTGTACCTCGTGTGATGCCATCATTCCACTTGTTTGTGTTGACATATTTCATCCCCTACTTAATTCCCTTTAAGAATGTCATCCCTTAACAATAAATTATACCATTCCAATTGGTTTCAGAATAAAAATTATTTTTTTTTAGACAGCGAAATATTAATATTTTATTATAATATATACTTACTCAATATCAATATGCGTAGAGTGAAATCGTAGATATTAAATTATTTGAATACCATATATTGTTATGTACCTACATTACGTCTCTCTCTCTATGTATAGGTACTCTCAAAATGATTTCATGTCACTTTGACAACTGAAAAAGACAAAAAATAATTATTAGATATTTATTATCTTATAAATAATGTCGAAGGACGATATTTTAAAAATATATAAACCGTGCGTTTCACTTAAACAGTAACTCAGCATATGTTTCTGTTGGATGACCATAGATTAAAATGGGGATTTTTAAGAAGGCTAGTGAATACTAAAATATACATTTTGGACCAGTTTTATTTTGGTGTGCAAATGAGCAATAAAACTTACATTTTTTAATTGGTACCACATATACATACTATTTTTACCAATTTCAAATAGGCCTGTTTTTTTTAAGCAACTTTTAAGAATAAATTGTAATAATTTAAAGTTTCTTATTAAACAAGGAGGAAACTATGTAACGTCGAAAAATTTGACCATTCCAGAAATAAGGCTACTTGAAGTAAAACAATAATAAATAATAATACCTATCAATTGTAAATTTACAATCAAAATGTCTTTTAAATTGTTTTTTTTTTTTAAATTAACGTACAACCGTATTTGTTTTATATTTAAACTGCTAAAAGTCAGTAAATTTTCGAGGTAGAAAAGTTTGAGTATCAAAATTGTTTGAAGAAATAGGGATTTTAAAATTTAGCAATAATAACAAGTATTGTAGTTTAAAAAAAATATTACTGAGCATCGCACACCAAAATGGAAACTTGGCCCAGAATATGTAATTTAGTATTCACCTATATCTTCCTCAAAAATTCATATTTCAATTTAAGATCTTCTGGCTGAAATATTCCACGTTACTGTTTAAGTGAAACACAACACTATTTTCACATGAAATAGTTAGTGTAAATATATACCAAGTATATTAGTTGGTCGTCTACTAGTTTCAAATTTAAGTTGAGACATTTAAACCAGACGTAGGTTATATTTTCGCAGTAAACTTAAAAATATTGGAACGATTCCAGAATATAAAATAAATTACCTACTATAACAAGGAAAATGTTTGTTCGCACAAAACGGGAATGTTACGGTGTGATATGTTGTTAGGTGATAATCGCACAAGGACCAGTGTAAATGTAGCGAAACAATACTGACAAAGTTTCGCATGGTAGTTGTAGTCGTTACGATTTTGACCTTAGACACGATAAAACGTAAAATGCTATCTTAATGTGATTAATTGGTTTTCCTAGGCCGCTACGTGTACAATAATTTAATATATAATCATTGGAAATTATTGTAAGTAATAGTATACATAAATAATATTTTTTGAATTTTTTTTTTTTTAATAATATAATAGTATAATTTATATTGATTATAACATCAATAATTATACTGCTCAATTGTAAATAAAATAATTTCTTTGTGAAACAATTATAGAAAAATAAAAATACTTTATTATTCAGTTTACTTTTGTTTAAATTAATGAGTCTACCGTGGTGTATGCGTTTAAGTGCGAGTATTTAATTTAACTATACCTATACCAAAATTTCATTATTAACAAAACAAGGTCTTATTATGGTTCCATGATAATATATTAATTATACTATCACTACCCATTCCAGAACCAGTTAAGTCAAGTGTTCTTTAATTATGCTGTGTTTCAAAACGATTAAATTTATTACTACTTGGGAACTATTATACATTTAACCTCTGTTAATGAAAACACGTTGTTATTTGAAATATACATATATATATTTATGTATCGTTTCCAAACCTTGGGAATAATATATAGGTACTGAATTTTTCATTCGTTCGTCGAGCGGGTTAAAAACACGGAAAAGAACGAGAAATTAGCATTATTTGCAGCAGGGGTTGACGTTTGAGCTATACCGTTCGATAAGAAATGCTGTTTTTCTAGATTTATTTTCAATTATTTATACCACAATAAAAGCCGTCGGGACAACATATTTTCTCGTAATTAACGCGATTGTTTTTGGGCCAAATGCAAAAACGCCGATTTCGTTTTGGGACTCAATAATAGATCCGCAGTGATGGGGAGATTAATTAAACATAATATAGTATGACTATAATACACGAGTGTTCTGCTTCGGATATCGCTATGGATAATGGGTCGTGTCGAGATATCGCGTACGCGACGAGGAGTGGGTGGGGTGGGTAATCGATTTACATAAGCCATTGTCACGACACATGTAGGTAGTGTACGGACGGCGGCGCCTTACCATATAATAATAAATAAAAGCTGGTGCAGCTGCAGGTGAATCTATGAGCAGAGCAGAATCGCGGAAAATGAAATATAATACTTTAAAATTTTTCGATATCAATGGATTCGTTCGTCTGACAAAAACTTTTATATATTATCTGATCGGGCGCTCCTCCATTTATAACGAAATAAATAAAAGCGGACGAAAAAAAACTTTGCGCTCGCTGACGTTGATTGATGCAAGACGGATAATACCGCTCAATTCCCATGATTTCGGAGTACGCGTATGAGCTCAGTAAATTATATACTTAGGTAGCTCCCGTCGAACCTTCACTCGAGATTTCTATTTTTTTCTGTCTCGGTTAAACAGGTACAAACACTGTTGTTGTTGTAACTTTGTTGTGCGGTTTATTGTACACATGTTTTACATATTATTTAAGAGCTGCAACGTCCGCGAGTATACAAAATATCATATTATTTCACAAAGGCATCATGACGTATAGGCACTGCCAGTATATACTGCCAAACCAGTATGGTTTTATCGAACGATTAAATCGTGTATATTACTTCTGGATCGACTTTGACATAAATTATTATCATATAATATTGTTATATTATTAAGTTACAAGCAATAATATACCTAAATAGTGATGATCAAAAATCGACAGATCGCGGTTGTTCCTTTAAAACCACTGTTTGGACTTGTTTTTATTACGACCGAAATAATCGATTAGATATTTTAAGGTGGAGATAATATGAAGTCATTACAATCAAGTAAATCACATTATGAAATTAAATTGATTATTGTGGTTGGATACCCCCTCCCCATTATGTGTATAGCTCAGCATATTGACTTTAAACTTCCCATTGAATTGACAACGCTTATATTCTCGTATATGTACTTATCTGTTATCTGCAGTGCTTGTGACTATTGTTCTGTAAATTTGCAGTCTTTGAGCACAGTAGGTTTGATACAGTTAATCGAATCAATACAGATAGTAGAGAGGAGTCATCATAGTAAAAAAAAAAAAATACTTAATAATATGTTAGTATAGTTTTAAATGTTTGTAAATACGTTTATATACCTCTCGGGTTGTAAGGGTGGTTGAACACCCCCTCCCCATTATGTGCGGATGCGGTCCTGCTATGATGTTAGATTTTATTAATCGTAGCTCAGTGTATTGACTTTAAACTTCCTATTGCATTGACAAAGCTTTTTTGCTCGTATGTACTTATCTGAAGTGCTTGACTATTGTTCTGTAAATTTTCAGTCATCGAACACAGTAGGTTTGATACAGTTAATCGAATCGATACAAAACCGTTGTCGGTTCTGAGCCGAGTGAAGAACGTATTTTTTTAAATAGTGTCCTGTAGATGTGTAGTCCTATGAACGTGTCAACTTCTTTCCTTATTGCAGTCATTATAATCTTTTTTAAGACTCGAATCTTAGGGTATAAGAAGGTTAGTCGCACTTGCTTTGTTTTTAAATTATTTAATAGAATCAAATTTTATTTTCCAGACTTTCTTGCAAATTTTAATTTTTAATTTCCTAGCGGGATATCTACCTTCCAAATTTGTAAATAATTTTTAATGTATCATTCCAACGTACGAACTATGGTGTCAACTCTCCTATTTTGTATTTATGTTTTTTTTTTATTGCACTTTGAATAACATCAACAACAAAGGTTATTAGTTATTTGGTTATTTGACACATAACATTATAAATTGGTCTTATTAACAGTTTTTACATTATATTTAAAAAAAAAAAGTAACAAAACAAACAAAAAAAAAAAAAATAGAAAAGGGGGAAGCTTTTTTTCGAGTGTAAAAGGTAGGTGGTGTTATCATACATCTGTGTTTTTTTTTTAATATTATCATAAAAGTTCACTTCTCTTAGGAAAGCCAATATTTTTGAGATGTTTTCAATATTTGGTCTCTGTATTTATGTTTATCCTATAAAGGTATGTTTGCAATTTGCGAATAACAAAATTATAATATTGATCTATATTACCACGTGTAACTATTGATGTTTCTAATGCATATTTAAACAATATATCTTTTGATATTGTTCAACCATTGTTTGATATATAATATATCTTTCATAATATTTGTACACTATCGTGTGTTATGATATTGTTATCGGCACCAGCCGTCTAAGCAAATAATAATAAATAAATTATGACGTCTCTCGTGGTGCAAACGAGTATACCGCACTACTGACAGTATAATTAATTATAAATACCTTCTAATGTCAACCTATATTATTTGATTAAATCTGATTCGGTTGAATATTATAGTACAGAATTTAGAAATTATAATCACTTGTAAGCTTCAGTGAGCCAACGATTCGCACAGGGTCTTATGACAACTACTGCAGTGATACGCTATGTCAAAACCAACCCTTGTTAACCATCGTTATATGCCAGATCGACTACCACCTACGACGATATTATTATTTTAACGAGTCATGTGTCTCTCGGTGCGCAAGTCAAGTTTTCGGCAGAAATCTCGTGTTATTGAAAATATATCACATGATTATTATATTTTATTTGAATTCGAATGATGGGGTCAAACGGACACGATTTTCGTACGATTGAAGTACTTATCTCGCAGAATATATTTTATTATAATAAATATATTTCGATTGTACAATGCAAATAAAATTGTCGTTCAGAGTTTGGTGTTTGATCTAATAATGAACGTTTCGATATTATTTACTCGGTCTTATATCATAATATCTTTCGATATATATATTTGATTAAATACATTTAACCGAAGAACCTATTTAAATTGAACATTTTTTATAAACATTTGAACGGCTAAACGACCGTTAATCCAAAAAAACGACGCTTCGAATACAATTACTTAAATTAATTTTCCGAATGTACATTACGACTTAAAAAGTATAAGTTTGACTTGAGTTGTACAGTGTTCAAATATTCTTCTTGCAGTCTGTGTGCTAAAACTTTTCCGAACAAAAATAACCGAGTACCTACCAGCTATATTATATATTAAAGGTTGAAATTTAAATTTCATTATACTGCGTTCTTAAATCGAGTACATGCAGATCGTAGCGACTGCAGTGCAAAATATAATATTCTATTTTTATCTAAATAAAATCCGCCCTAATAAGTTACACACACAGTATAGCTGTTATTCTCATTTCAACAATATTGCCTACAATCACTAATCGTGTTGACAGCATCTGCAGCGCCAAACTGACCATTACCTTCGTGCATACATTATCCTTTTACATAGGACAATTTCCGAACTACCTTTCGTCGTACATTATATTATATTATAATATTATGTTCCTCGAACAAAATGCCTATTATGTTTCTCTCGGTTTGACCTATATACGAGTATGATAATAATATGATATGACACGTTCAAACGAAATTTTCTCGTCCCGTTTTGATAGAACGCTAATCATTATTATGATAATAATAGTATGTTCCTTTCTGAAGTTAGTCTTTCGTCTCACGGTTAACTCTTCAATAATGATGATATCATCGCCTATTCACTGTGTCAAAACAAAATATCTACTATATTATTACACAGCGTATTTTTTTCCAACTTTAGATTTTATTTTTATAAATTCTTAAAGTGACTGCTATATATTGTCTTCGAAAGTTTTAATCTTCCGATTTTAATAGGTACATAATTAGTGTTTCTAATATTTCAACTGGTTTAAAACATTCATTATCAATCATTTTTTTTTTTTAATCTGTTATTGAACAGGTAAATCCGTTATCTATTATTGCTTTTTAGTTTATTTAAAATCTTTTTTTGTCAGAACACTATGTAACTACGACTTTACACTTATAACTTGTGAACTTAATATTAATATAAACTATGCAATATCAATAATATACGAGTACCTACGTCATGTCAAAAACAATGGTTTGAGTTATTAGAAATAGATATTATAGGTATCAATAAGCATAGGTTTACTTCCCATATATAATAAATATTACAATTTATTTTTTTTGTTCAATATTTTAGTTAAAATATCTAAGAAATGTACTCTACTAGAAATCTACAGAAATCTATTACGTTTTTAGGTATAAATTGTATCAAAGTTTATTGGCAGTTTAGAACATAAAATTCGTAGACATTTTCTACTAGGATTTCCAAGTTTCAACTACTTTAAATCCATATCCAATGAGATGTTAACCATGCTGATAAAGTATAGTGTGATTTAAAAAAAGTATAATTATTAAATATGCTAAAAAAAAAAAAAAATGTTTCTACCTTTTGTTCAAGAACGGATGAATCGATAATTGAGAGCTGGAATAAAGTTATCGAAACATGAACAAACCAAAGATTATATATAGAGTTTTTAAACAATTTAATTATTTCAGCCAATATTTAAAGAAAATTACAGTTCTACTGGAAAAATATGAACTAGAAATTAGTAAACACATAAAAATTATGTTACTTATTTGAAAAAAATTGTTTTTTTTTTCCATAAAAATGTTAATTATTTTAATATTTCCTTTTAATTTTACATTTAATTGTAACAGGTTTTGTGCATATTAAAAATATATTAAAGAATTATTATTGTGTAATGTTATTTTAATAATATTTATAAAAGCAAGAGATAACCAGATTACAACTGTCGTACATAATGTTTATAAATGTTTACTTTATATATTTTTATTAAAAATATAAAATAAAATATACATCATTATAATGGCTCAAAAAATACAGAATAGGTATAAAAATAGTTAACAGCTACTTAGTAGAATAAGACGTTAAAATAAAAATATTAAACTAAACAGACGAGCCAACGTTATAGGAGGACCCAAGGTACTCCAGAAAGAGAGATGTTATCAATTACCGTGAAAAGATCAATAACGACTATTGTAAGTCAGAAAAATCGTGAATTAAAAATAATATTATATCGGTATACCTACTTACTATATTATGTTTTTAAATATTTCATAATTTAGTCCTCAATCCTGCGTATCAACTAAGGATTAATTTACCTATCAATTAATTATTAATTGACTGTGAAATAATATTATAAATTTATAACCAATACTGTTTTAACTAATCGTTTAAAACAGACAACGAAGTTATTATTTACATAATTATCGTTGATTCGATAAAATATTTGCGTTCTAACTACAATATGACGTGTTTATGCTGTATGCAGCAGTTTTCTTATTTTAGTTTTATAAATTATTTTACAAACATTCGTCGTAAGCCGTAAAGTTTAAGATATTTCGGTTTGCTGGTGATTATCGTCAATGGCAAATAAAGGGACAAACATATGATGTTAATTAAATCGAATGCGGTGTGACTGCGCGAGCTGTGACGGTAACTATAGCTTACCTATGTATACCACTACCTAGGTATGTAGATTGAATTTCAACCATTGACTCGCATTGATTGCATGTTCCGAATAGAAATCCGTCTTTCAAATAATAACAATAAAAAGACGATTTCCAGAAGACGTATAAAAACTCGTATAAACGGATCTTAAAAAAAAACAATTTAACTATTTATCCATACTATGTTAACGCAGGTCCCTCTACATCAATCGGAAAATTAAATTTTAGCGATTTCCTCGAACAATATTAATAGTTTGTCGTTTGTAAAACAAATAGCTGTAGGTAGGTGTACCTACATCGTTATTAATACGCTAGAAAATATAATAATATTGTATAATATCGTAGAACTTATGCCACATTGCATATTTTTATCTAGTATTATTATTCGTATTATTATCGCTACGATATCCAGCTCACTTCGAGTCTCGAACAAGTATAATACGCACTATATGCACTAATATTATTATTATTATTATTATTATTATTCATTGTTCTTAGTAATAATAATAATTGTGAGCCACTTTTCTCGCAGGCGCACAGACGGAATTTCAATGGTGTATTCTTGATACGACGTATTATTTTATGTTTCTCTTGCTTCCCGCGTCTATTATTTCTGTAAAATAACGTCGACGAGGGACCCGGCTGCAGGAATGGCCGCTACAATAATACTAATAATATAACAAGCTCCGTAGGCCGTGTCAAGTATCTACACTACACGAGGTGTGCGCTTTGGGGTTTGCGCGCTGTGAGATTTGATAATAATATATATTATTATTATTATTATTATCAATTCGGTAGTCAGCTGGTGCAAACACACTGCGTGACATTTATTATATCGTTAAAAAAAAATTACGTCTATACAGAGTGATCCATTTAACGTAAGACACTTATTATTTCAAAAAGTATTTACGTTTTTGTTACATATGGTATGCGACGTCGTTACAAAACAACATTTATTTTTTTTTTAAATATATTTTACCTTACTATTCTTTTAAGTTTTTTTACTTTTTTGAATAACAACATACAGTTTTATTTTTTTTTAATCCAAAGCAGAATATTTTTCTGAGTATTTTGATACATAAAAATTGGATTTTGGAGAGTAGTTTATGAAGTATTTGAAGTTTAGATGAGGAGTGTGGGGTGGTAGCGAGTGCCCCGCAAAATGTTGGTACACTACTCCGCTCATCTTAACTTCAAAAGATTATAACTCATAAACTACTCGTCCAAAATTCGATTTTCATGTATCAAAATAATCAGAAAAATATTCTACTTTGGATTATAAAATTAAAACTATACGTCGTAATTTGAAAAATTAAGAACTTAAGAAATAATAAGGTTAAAAAATATTTTAAAAAATGTCTTTTTGTAACGACTTGATACCATGTAATACAATTGCTATCAAATACGTAAATAATTTTTGAAATATTGAGTGTCTTACGTTAAATGGACCACACTGTATATAAACACACGCGTTTGCCGTCGATTTAGGCAGGTATCATTATGATATTATTATCATTATTATTATTTTTATTATAATATATATATCGCGTAAAAACAATTTCGCGGTGAGATATTATATATGTTACACGCGTAAGATAGATAGATATATATGGTATACAGGATATCTGAGCGCGTGTTTGTCCTCGTACAACACGCATCATCCACCTGCCCACTATATTTTATGATAGGTGTAAAATCTTGCAGCTCTACTCGTTAAAGCGCACAATAAGACTATATAATAGTCGAGCACTTAATAATGATGGAAATCATTAATTCAACGTTAATCGCAATATATTACCTACTCTAAATCACATATCGATAGCGACTACCACTAATAATATTCTTTGCAAAAACAACAATTTTAACGATTTTATTTTTTTTTGTCATATTCATTTAATTTGTACAATCTGTATAAAAATGTTTTTACAATAAATTCAATGGATGGATGGAATCATAGGAGGGCTTGGTTGGCTTGATCGAAGAAACTATTCAATGATAGCACTTCATGGCTTGGGCGGTAGTGGATGGTCGACTAGTCGACTAGTAAGTCACAGCACAATATTTTAACGATTTAAGTTTTAATGTAGCCAAACAAATGACGTTATACACTTTGATAATAATTACAATCATGGGGTATTCTGATAAAGTTATGATTTTATAAAATCTTATTTTGATAGTGTTATAGACTGAAAAAGTTTTTTATGCTGACAAACACGGCGAAACCCTCTTGAGTGTATTATAATATAAACACAGGCAACATCGATTTATACAAAAATGAAACATATAATACACATCATAATATTATACTGAAAGTGAATTTTTTACATTTTGGCAATCTTACAAAAAATGTTGTCTTAAAGCCGACGGATATCAAAATATAGCTATAATACTGTCTTGTGGTTGAAAATTATGTACTAACGTGTTCGTCATAAGCTATTTGTTCTAAATGTTTTACGATTGTAAAAAGATATATTTAAAAAATACTATCTTATCTATACTGTAATATTTGAACGGCTCGTTATTAATACTACTATTTAACATGTTCTCGTCACAGTCATGTATAATGTGTTTATAAAAACGAAACATCTCATACACTTTAAAACATACAATTAATTAAAACAATTTATTCGTGCATAAAATTCGATTTATTATTAGCTAAGATGATAATGGTATGTAAAAATAAATGATATAGTAAGTATCAAATACAGTTTGAAACTAGTTTGGTATCTACTATTATTAATTTAAAAACCAAAAAAAAATCACTAAAATGTCGTAGACAACGTCGTGTTTAAATGAAAATAGTCGGCGTGAATATATTTGGGTGAATGTATAATAATATAATGTAAATGTAAATGTAAAGCCTTTAGATATATTGCAATATTTTAACAAGGAATTTTATTTGTAGTTTATTCAAGTACCATTATCCCGTGTATATACATATACCGAATATCTGTACTTGAGTGCGAAACTTACTTTTGCAATCTCTAAAACGGTTAAAAACGAAAATTCACTGAATAAACGGCTCTACGCTAAGGAAAGAAAGAAAGAAAGTAAATATATTAGATACATATACATATTAAAAAGTTGAATAGAGGGAGAAAAATGTTTAAAATAAAAGTCATTGTAAATCGTGAGTTATTAACGTCTTCAAATGTTTTTCGGGTAAAATTTTGTTTTTGAAACTAAAACTAAAAATCAAAAATGTTTAAAAGAAAATATGAGAAAATGTATTATTATTTTTGAGGTTCTGAGTGTAGCGATGATTTAATTGAATATACGATTGTATCTGATGAGAGGGGAAGGGGTTAGAATATTTTGAAAAATTCAATTTGGTTTATGTGGTGTAACTTACAAACGAATAACCGTAGATACTTAAAATTTTCACCAAATGGTGAACACTTATGGAACACTAGAATTTCTTATATATTATGAAACAATATGCTGTATGAGCTAACTTATAGACATGTGAACATTTTTGATTTTTTTTTAATAGCTGACGATAAAAATATGCTATACTTTGTCAAAAACCTTGGAAATGTAATACAAGGTCCCTTTAAGTAGTTTATATTGTAGCTACAAAATCTATAAAGTATATGATCACAATTTCATTTTATAGACATTTTAAGTTCAAATTTGGATTGAATTATGTATTCATACAAATGATAGTGATTTTATAGTTGTTTTGTGATAATTTAAAAATATTATTAGTCAATAATTGAAACTTTTACGTATATATTATATTTTATACACACAATAGTATTTTAAAATGAAATTTTTGGAAAAAATGAATTTATCTTACGTAATACTCGTATTAATGGAAAAATAAATTACTTTAATAGCAATATTTATTTATTTACTTATTTATTTAACAAAGTTTATGCGTTGCGGCTTTTTAATAAAATAAAACATACATGTTAACTATATAACAGTACAATTATTATGGTAGCTAACAATTTATAGTATAATGCATAAACATTTCTTTTTATATTTAATAATTTACATAGCGTGGAAATAATGATAATTAATTGCTTAATTTTAATAATTCATAAAATATTTCTATCTGAAAACGCAAAATTTAAATATTTTCCACTGAATATAAAATGATTATAAACACAAATATTAAGAAGTTCCTCCCTTTATTAAATGTAAATGTATACATTTCTATATTTTTCTTCCAGAGTTCTAGTTTTGTAACAATATAAATTAGAACATTTATTATCATTTTCAGAACAGACATTTCAATAAAATGTAAGTAATAAGAATTTAAAACAACAGGTACATTGTTAATTTTCAATTTGTTGCTCGCACAAATTCGTAAAATTTAAATAATACTTTTTTAAACTATACTAACATGAAAAGTTTGTTAAGCCACCACAGCTGAACGCGAACATAATGAAAATCGAGAGAAAAAATTGGATACTTAAAATCACTGAAAGTTCTTCGAAGCCTTCACAAATACATCAAAATACACTTTTCAAAGCTCACCATACATAAAATACAACTGAATTCATATTTAAATAATCGTGGTGTGGTTTTTATATCCACTAATGTTATTTTTATATTATATTTGTGATTTTATATTTTATGTATACAATAAAGTTTGATAGATTCCGATCGAATTTAATTCCTATTATAACACCTCAAGTAAGCATTTAAAATTGTAATTTTTATATGTACTTATCGATCAATTATTGATACTATTATGATAAACTACTCGTATTATAAAATGTGATAATTATTTATCCCGTTCTTTTCCAAAATTTATAATAATCGTTTTAATTTGTTCCAAGGTTATTTTTACTCGGAAAAGTATCAACATTTGTTTAATCATTTGTTTCGATAACTTCTCGAAAAGTTTCAAACACGAAATTTGATTTATTCATCATTAAATGAGTCTCGGTCGGTTTCGTTTTTCTTTTTCAAACACAATAATGATTCATCGCATTCAATATTACTTGTATAGAATGTCGACACTAAAATTCACTTGAACCACACTCATAGTAACTTACCCTAAACACTGGTTCACCTACAACAAACACTTGCTCATTAACCACATTCAAATATTTTGTATTATAGTTACCTAAATAGAACATTTTTTAATCAAAAAATAAATTTTTTAGTTGATTTTCGTATCACTTATACACGGGGGTTTTTCTTTTTTTAAATAAGGTAGTGTACAATAATTTAAAGGTACCTTTGATAATTATCATTTGCTTTCCTAATTCACGCGATATAATCTTATTACGGGGTCGCGTACATTATTATCGATTGAAAATGTATAATCAAATATAAATAAATTATGTTTCATTTTACTTCGTATAATATTATTATTATTCCTTTCTTTCTTATTTACTTATGATATATTATCGCCGTATAAATATAAAACCTTACATCAGCAACTGTCATAATAAATTGCTGTGAAGTTACCCTGCCCCAACAACATTCAGTTTATTTTGATCGTTGTACAGGGTAAATTGACCATTTAAAATAGATTTACTACCGTACAATAATATATTATTAAATTGTGTCGACTACATCGCGATACAATTAATATAACAATTATTATTCCTTAACGATTTTATGTTTTTATCATAAGTATGAGACTTAAATAAAGTTTCATTAAATCAATAATAATTATAGTCTAACACAGTTTTCACTCTACTTTTCAAATTAAAAAACATACAGAGAAGAAAGAGTTAGTTATTAATATTGGTAGATATTCATAAAATAAAATAATTATAATTTTTCAAGTGATTTATTACATATTTTTAGTAATATATATAATTGTGTTGAATTTGTGTTGATAATGTTTTTTTTTATGTTATGTTTTTTGTAAATGTATAACATTAATATCAATTCTAAATTAGTATAGCGAGAAAATAATAATTTTGATAGTTACAAGAGCATACTTAATGTGACACATGGAAACCGCAATATTGATATTACACAAAGTACGTTTGATTAAACTGTCAAAATGTTAAAATTATTTACATTCTGTTATGCAAATTATTGCGATATTTATTTAATAATTATTAAATATATTTTATACAATTATACGTATGACATTAAATTAACACTTGTGAAAATCATATTATTGTTCTTGTCTGTATAATTGACATATTTTACATACTAAAATTGTTTGATTTGAATTCGATCTCTGTTTGTATAGTATTTTATACTTTGAGTTTTATTTTTAGTATTCATCTTTCGATCGTGAAAGTTTAAAACTTTTAACATGTGTGTTTTTTTTTTGGTGTGATACTTAACAGTTTCGTATCCCTCGTGGTCCCTGGAGAAAATCCTAAATATGACACTGACTTGTTGTCTTCAAAACTTTCGGTACATCCATTATTATAGCCATCAAAATATTTCCAAATTGAATAATATGTTTTTTGAAAGTGACACTTGTCGTCCTCTACTTTTTTTTTTTTTAGGTAAAACAACTTTATCGTATTAAGAGGGTTTGAAAAATTGTTTTTAAACTCAAACATGCCACAGGTCCGGTTCATGATGGATTGAACGTTAAATGTCGTCCTTGACCCAGACATCTATTTTATCAGTTTTATTTCAAAAAAAAAAAATAAACCAAAACCAAAATTAATCTGACATATTCTTAAAATGCATGTTTCGATCAATCAAAAAGAAAAACTTTTGACGTCTATCAGTTTCCAGTCTACAGGTGGCTAAAAAATATCACAAGGGAATTTTTTCGTATAGTAAAGATATAAAATGCTTACACTATTATTGTTCGTCGCATCTATCTCTGTAGGCAGAGAGCAAACGATAAAGGTTTTCTCGACATTTTATTCTGTAAGCTATTCGTTTCAAATGAAATCACACACTCATCGATTTTATTGACGCGCTTAAACCATCGGAGTTGTTGAGTTAAAAATAAATCACAATAATAATAGCATCAAAGCTGTTCGAATTCAAATAAACCTTACTCATTAACTACACGTGAATAGACGGATTGGAGATTTTTTTACTGTATGTGTATTATTCAAATTTGAAAACAATACGTTTAAAAATAAAACATATTATTTGATTGTTTCAAATTTATCATTTGACATACGTATAAATGCTCGTGTATTATAATATATAGGTCACAGAGGACACGATATTTTTCAATGAATTGAAAGTTTCAAATTCTAGTTCATTCTCTGTGGCGTCTTTCGAGGAAAATTCCAAATCACTAGCTATGACTCGATCATCCGGCTTTTAAGATTTTATGAAATTATTCATGTAGAAGCAATAAAATCGTCGTTTAAACTACATAACCACGTTAGCCACCGGAAACCATCGGCTCTAAGAAATTAAATTATTACTTATTATAATTTATATTTGCATTACTCTTAAAACGTTCAAACGTTTGAGAAAAAAAAATGCCATGAAATGCTATTTTATGAAAAGGTAAGAAACTTACCTAAAAAAATATAGTAGATCGCTCAATGATATAAGTATTGCAAATAATAAACAGAAATAAATCGAAAATTGAGACTTTTTTTTTTTTAATATGTATATTAACCTATAAGTACATTTATTCATGCCTACCTATTATATATATTGCGTACTATGCTGTACTTTGTACGATTTTCGTGTTCAGAACATATATTTTCTAGTGTGACGTAAAAATGAAAAGTATAAAAAATAAGTTGCATTATAATAATGCGTCTTATGTCGCAATATATTCAATAACTTATACAGTGTGTTTACGCCATTATTGAAAAGCAGTATGTGTTGTACACAACATACGGCTAAGTACTAATTTATATTGAAACAAGCAATCCATCTATTTTAAGTTTGCCCATTTATTAACGACGACCATATTGTGCGCGTAGTACCTTCTCACAAAGTTTTAATACGAGCGATATTATAATATTTTGTATATATAGGCACGGTTTAAGGGAGGTCTACCTGTATATAATAATATTATACAAGTATTTTCATAAACGTCGTATGAACTTGTGAATAATCACTCGGGTTTCATATACCTATACGTCATTAAAACGATTGCACGAACAATATATTATAATATAGTTAAATAACAACAATACGTCGATAATATTGCGGGGAGAACGGTAAGTTTCTACGTGAATATTAAAATATAAATCGGAAGGGTAAGTTCCTACACGAGATAATAATATAATAATAAGTATCTTTATAATATAATATGATTTCCCACGAGAAGTTCAAACGACGAACAATAGATTTCATCCGGAATGACGACTATAGATAAACGAATATTTAATTAACTTTTAAATTTAATCACAGTTATAGATTTCCGTCGAACGAGCCGTGATTGGAAAACCCGGGCTGACACATTTCGAGCGTCGTCCTGCGTGCGGGATTTTCCGCGAATATTTGCTCACTTCAAAGTGTGCTGGGTGCGAGTGCACCGGAAAAGTGTAAACGTCATCACCGCAGGACTTTGAATCGGAAAATCCTCGCGGGACACCCCGTATATACAATTATACAAATGCGTATATTATTATATTTTATGGACGCGTGGGAAAAACTTTTTTTTTCCCCAAACCCTCCGGTACAAGCTTCAATTTCGGGTATTCTTGATGTATATATGATTGAATAAACGCAACGAAATGTTTTCCCGAAAAATGATTCGAGTTTAATGTGGACAAAAAAAAAAAAATCGATGACAAACCCTTTCGGTTTCCTTTTTTGTACTCGCGAATTCATCTCGAATCATTTTTAACCGAAGTCATCCCGAATCCTGTGCCGTTTAAACAGCATAATATATTGACCGATACGTTTTTTTCTCCAAAAAATCAAACGACATATTATTTTGATTTCGTTTGAAACATTTTTAGAGTATAATATCGTATAATATATTCCTGTGATTTGGTGCAAGAAGGGCTAATGTCAAAAATTGGTAACATTGTTAGGAAATTTAATTTTAAAAAATATATACAACATTTACAACATATATATATACATAAAATATAATATATATGTGAGCGTTGTTGCAGTATCTTCTCACCTAAACGTGGTAATTTCGCGTTTCTCGATGGTTAATGAAGCTCGTTAAAAATGATTACTTCTGTTAGATATCATATTGTACCGATGAATATTCAAATTCCCAGGGAATTCGTGCGGGAACTCCGTAAATGTATTTAGATACTCACCGGTTTATAAATAAATAATTACACGGGTCCAAAACTAAAACGAGTAAATTAAATCACCACGGTACTCGTGGAGAGACGTCTCGTCATCAATATTAAAACGAATCCGCGTGCAGGATCAAAGGAATATGCGAGGACCGAGGAGTCGTCTAATAGACTATAAACAGCCCACGGAGGACGCTCCGGGCGTACCTATTCGTTGTTTAAACGCGACAGGAAAGAAAAACGACATTGATTGAGGTTTAAATTCACGCGCACATAGGTATAAATAATAATAATAATAATCGTAAGCCGGCGAGGTAATTATTATTACGCAGTCGTGAAAGTGATAGAGGAGACCGGAACTCCGGCCCGGTTGCAGTATCGCGAACTCGATTATGACTAGAGCTAGGATTTTAATGACCTAAAAAATATACAAAAATGCACTAAAAAACATACAAAAATGACCTAAAAACTATAAAAAATGAACACAAAAAATGCAAAAAATGATAAAAATTACACATTCTAAATTTTTATATCACAAAACAAATTGAGTTTTTGGTTAGAACTGTATAGCACTTAAAGAAAAAAAAATGCAAAAGTGACAAAATCCTAAATCTAATTATGACTATATTCTAGTGCGAGGGTCAGAGACCTGCGGATCGCGAGCCACACACGGCTCTTTTGATCCAAATCTGCGGCTCTCCAGTTCCAAAATTAATTATTTTATTATATACATAAAAATAAAAGTGGACACCTCTAAAAGAAATGCCGCGAGTAGAGTCACTTATATATTCGACGCATGGAATAGTCTACCAGAATACTACAGTGAGGTGGAGAAAATATTGGCATTTGGAGTGCTGCAGGCGAACTTTGGGTGGTCGTGCGAGCAAGAGTTCTCTTGCATGAATATAATAAAAAATAAAGTAAGGAGCCGACTAACAAATAAAGATCTAAAGTCGTGTTCGAAAACAAGTTTTGATCCAGATTTAACCAAACTTTCAATAGGCATGCAAAGCCAATGCTTCCATCAGTGTCAACTATCTTCTATTATTCAATAACTGTAGTTTTATTATTGGATAATTATTTTATTATTATAGCTAAAAAGCTTGAATATGTTTTGTGCTAAAAATATTTGTATATTTTTATATGAATAGATGTTATTTTGTGTTTAAAGTCGATTATTTTAAATCAAAAATCAAATACAGGCAAATATAATCAAATATACCTACTATGGTATTAAAACGAACAATTTTTAGTGGCTCTTTAAAAACTGGAAAATGGTCTAAATTGTAAATTTTGGCTCTTCTGTCTCAAAAGGTTGCCGACCCCTATTCTAGTGGGCGCGTGAAATTATTTTAAACAGAAATGGTAATCATACGTCATATTATTATCATGCACGATTGATTGGGTGTCACATAATATAATAATAGTATAATATTATAAGAGTTATAAGAGTATTCATTTTTTTTTATACAATTTATAACATAACATTATGACATGTAGGTTTGGTTATAATATACGTTCTACCTTCTATTATATTGCTATAGAAAATCGAAGTTATAAAATAAAATAAATAAATATAGACTATATTATATACTACTATAGAGCCCATTGACGTTCTCTTGGGAGAGATATGGGGGATGGTTGGCCCTCACCACCACCTCCGATGAACTTTTTTTTTATAATCCCAAATTACTAGTACTTTTCAACTTTTGGTATTAAAGGGTTTTTCGTGCGCTTACTGTAATAGTGACGAAATATAATTATATTAATATATTTTGTAATGATTGATTTATAATTTTTGATTCGTTATAATATTTTTCATATTTTCTTATTGAGCATCGACCACGAGAAAAACTTAGTACACTTTACATCGACGAAGTTGACATTCAAACCGTCATGGCCGTACTAAGAATATGGCAGTCAAAACTGAAATCATATGGAGTGGAACCTCTATAACTCGAACGTCTATGACTTATGAGTCGAATTTTCGATAAATCGAAGGAATGTTTTGGCCCCTGCGCCTGTATGTAAGTACATACAATTTTTCCTTTAACTCGAATTTTTTTTCGCCAACAACCATTTTGAGTTTTTGAGGTTTATATAATATATATATATATATTTTATATACAAGGTCGGGCAAATGAACTATTTTTTTTAATTCGTTTAGTTAAGTTCAGATAGACAAATTTAAGTTTGAGTTTAAAATTAAAAGTTACTTTTCTTTTTTATTTAACTCGCTAAAAGTTAATTTGCAAAAAAAGTAACTTAACTTCGTTAAAGATAATTTACTTTTTTTCATGTAAAATTAACTATCATACTTTTTATTAAAGCTTAACAAATATCATAATATAATGGAGGTCTTACTATTTTTTAAAAATGTATGTAATTGTATTAATTACAGTACCTATAGGTAGGTACTTATACATACTTCAATCAATTATAAAATTCAACGAAACCTCTATGATAACCCCTATAATTCTTTAAAGTAATAATATTATAAGCATATTTTCTGTGAATTAGCAATTTAAAATATTATAATTTATTACTTAATACTAAACAGTATACATTATATATATTAAACCTTTTCGTTATTTACTCGTAGCTCAGTACTTATTACGTTATTTTAATACCTATTAAAATCTCAAATACAGAAATAATGCGAAACACTTGCGACAGTTTACAATTTAGAACTTATTTAGAATACAGAATAAAATAACATAAATTGTATTTGATTTTTCAGACAATTATTATTTTTTTTTATGTACAAAAATTAAGTTATAAAAATCAAAATATAATTTTAAATCTATGACATTTATATTAGGAAAAATAAATAAACTAACGTGACTCTAAATTACAACAACTCGGTAAGTTAGAAGTTACACTTTTGAGAATATAATTAACTCGATAAGTAACGTTGTTAAAAGTAAATTAACTTTTTAACTTAACTTTATCTTTTTAACTCGTAATGCCCAGCCTTGTTTATAATATATATAATATATGTAGTCATTCAATTTATTTCCCATTATTAATTACTGATTATTTAAAATATTTTGGGCACCGAAGTGACTATACCATGTGTCCATGTCGACTCTAGTCAGTTTTGAGCAATGGTTCAATGGCGTCACGGGGTTATCGTTATTGGCCATCCGTTCATGAGTGGTTATTGATCTCGAAGCATTTCTAGATAATATCATGTCTCAAAAATCTAGATGGTTGATATTTGCTTTTAAAATAATTTGAAATAAAAAACGTTTTAAATATGAGGCGCATATAGTCGAAAAAATACGTATCGACATTTAACGTATTCTACCAACTGCAATCTTCGCGGTGGAAGAGTGGTGTTAGGGGGATCCGACCACACGATAAAATATTTGCAATTACATTTTCTACCCCCTTCAATTAAAAAAAAAAAACACCCTTATTTAACCCCTAATTAAAAAAACAATTTTGACCACGGGACGGTGTCGTGCAGAGTGAAGAAAGGTTGGAAAATGCTGAAGTATCCCACCTACCTATTATAAAATCAGTGCGATACCTACACATGTTTGTGTTCGACCGTTCCACTCGCGCGTTACATCGGTCAAAGAAAAAAATTATGTCCATACGACCCCATAATAAAATTTTAAATCGCAGGTGCGTTTGAGTGTGACCTACCCCGCGATTTTAATATTATTCAAATATTATAACTAATCACGCAAATGAATGCGATAAAACGTGTATAGCGCATACAGGAATTATAATAGGCATATTATGGAGAGTAGGTACCTATACCACCATTACATAACATATTAATAACGGCATTCATGTACGATTAACAATGATTATTATAATAGTAGTTATAATATGCAAATAAAATTGATATTTGCTTCATGTCCAAATACTGGTAAACGGAACTATATATTGTCCTGAGCTTCTGGATCTAGTACGGTTTCATGTCCCCCTCAACACTCGTCTCGGTCTTGTCCTACTTTTTCTATAAAATACCACCGAACATCATAATTATATGGTTTTAATAACCCAATCGATCGCATTGCACGCGAATGCAATCGACTGGAAAACTTCGACATATTCAATAATATAAAAAGCCTGTCATCCCTTAAATTTTAAATTTATGAACATATATATTTTATACATATTTCTTTTTTCATTTAGTTTTCATTGCAAATGTTATATTACCTAATTAAGCACTTTCATATTAATATCATATTTTCAAAGATTGGCAAGTTAATTAAAATAATTAACTCAAGTTAAGTTAAGTCTTGAGAACACTAGATCGATAAGTTAAAAGTTAACAGTTAACAAATCATTAATTTAACTCGATAAGTTAAAAGTTAATAATGAAAAAAATGTTAACTTAACTCAGTTTAAAAAAATAGTTAATCTACTTTTTTTACATTAGTTTGTAGATCACATAAATAGTGACTGCTTTTTTGAGAAAGGTCTAATTTCCTAAATTATAATAATCAATTTTTTTGAATTTTTTATCATAATGTACATGAGTGGCGCCGAAGTGTTTGAAAAATTCTATGACATTGTACATCAAGGGGCCACTCACTATCGTATTTATTTATCTTTATAGTTAAAATTCTTATCATTCAAATAATAATTATTTTTATGTTGATATTTATGTATAGCCGAAAAATTTCAAAATTTTTTTAATTTGATAGATTATTTTTAAATCAACTGTGAAAAGCTAAGTTATTTTAACTGTCAATTAAACTAGTTAAGTTAAAAGTAAAAAAAAAAAACTTTTTAATACTAGCTAATGCCCGCCTTTGCTTATTTTTACTTTATTACATATACTAACCGTCAATTCATGTATTCTTTGTATTTTGTTTTTATTTTTATATTGTACTTGAGCCTTCGCGGGCGTTTAAACAAATAAATAAATAAACAAAAGACAGAAATTATGCACGTGACTCATCCGAGTGTTGCGCAACGCGAAAATGCGATACGATCATTATAATATCATACTTGGCTACAAGAACTGACGTTTGGTAAAAAAAGATCCAACGCTCGCAATAATAATTATTATTATTATTATAATACGTCTTAACAGCACACGCGTGCAAAGGTGTACGGAAAGCGTGTCTTAATTTAACACGGCTCCGCACGGGTCGCTCGCGCTAGGTGTGGTGCCGAAACGCGTTTTGCTCAAAAGTAGGTAACTCGTATACATAATAATATAATTGGTGTGATGTGTATAGTTCGTCACTGTAACAATATCATGTGGTTTATCGTTTTGCACACACCAAAAGTGTAAGTTTGACACTTAAAAACTCATCCAGATTTAATAGGACTATTATAATATTTGCGTACCGTACCTATAGTACTAATTGTATTTGCCACGCGCGCGATGCCTAATATAATATAACCAATCTTATCACAACTCAAATAAAATATTTTACCATAGCGTAGAAATTATTTATTAAAATATGATTTATATTGAATTGATAAATAATATTACTTAATTGGTTAAGACTTTCTTTAAATTTATAAGAATTTTTTCTGTCGACTTATCACTGTATAATTTGTACCACCTGTGAACACAGCTGTTATATTATAAACCGCAACAAATCGTACTACGGTTATTCATATTTGTCAATTTGTCATAACAAAATTAACATTTATAAGATTGATTAAATGTATGATATATCTACTATCTTAATTCGTCAGATCATTCATTTAATTAATTTTTTTATATTTATTCTTCGAGAAGATAATCTTAAAAAGAACACGTGGATGTAACGATAATTATTTTTGATGAATTTGGACAGATATTTTATCTATTACGACCGCGGATCACAATATTATATCGACGGCTTATGACAAGAATAATTTTCAATAAAAGTCAAAATATAAAACAATCAGTGTCAAATTATACGGCCATTAAGAAGGATATAAGTTCAACAATTAAATTTAAAAAGGAGAAATGAAAATAAATTATTTTTATTAAAAAAAAAAACATGTTAAAAACTAAAACACACTTTATTTTTTAACGACAAACATAATACTAGAGTAAACTTTTAAGATTAAAATATAATATAATGTATGCTATTTTCTAATAATTTTTCTTTTAAATGTCGGTTATTATGACCAATTTTTCTCGGTCCCTTGAACTTCTCGAAATAATACTCGATTTCTACTGTATATGCTTGAATGGGGCAAACATGCTCTCTGCACCACCTCTCGGGACAGGACTGGGTAATAATGACAGCAGTGTGACGAAAAATGTCGTAAGATTCCCTATGTGGTCTGGTTGACATGAACTTATTCAGCCCCCCCCCCCCCAAATAATAAATAAAAATGTAATTGCCCCCACATCCCGCGCTCATATTTCGAACAAAACGACGCACAGCTACATAGGCAGGATATACAATAATACTATTCTAGTATATAGAATTACGATTTGGCGGTTTCTGCGTGTGACATTTATTGCCCTCGACAATAAAGCAACAATTAGTGACTCAATAATTATTACTGTCAGCAACGGTGTAAACGCATTTACTGAATAAATTTGCAGCAATCACGTGCGCGGAGGTAACAGGTTATTGGGCCGGAACAAATAAAGCGATATATATTTTTTTTTCCACGTCCGAGGAAATTTGGCAAATGTTATTAAATAATGCCGGGCAGGTGCCAAGTCAGCTTTCGCGGCAAACTGTGCGAAAATTATTCGGAGTGTCTATTTATAACTGCACTTGCGTACAATTTATGTGTGCCCAGCAGCACCGCCGCGATTTCATTGTCACCGACAGTCGATAAATTTTAACGAATGTATACGGTTTTAGGATATTTTTTTTTCTCAACCCCTAAAACCGATTTATGAAGACCACAGCGGCTGTCAGTTACATTGTCTGGCTGACGGTCGGTCGGGCGTTCACAATTCTATAACGTCAGATAAGCATTTTGGCACACGACCGACTGCTGTTCAAAAATTTACAACCAGGAAAAAGGTACCGCGATTTTCGCCGGTTTCCGCGAGGATTATTGCTTTTAAATCCCAAGGACAAACAAAACTCCCACCGCCTTAATGTGCTGCAGGACGCGGCTAAACGGATTCAACGCGTATTCCAAATAGACGGACGTTATAAGTTTCGTAATAACTGCAAACGAATATTAAAATATATATTATATGTCGCGGAAACATAATATTATAATATATTATTCAAACGACTACGCGCTGAACCCATCACGCGGCGGTAAAATATAAAATTAAAAAGAAATATTGATATTTATGATGTTTTCCGAGCAATTTATCATGACGTGTTCGCATAGGTATATTATATAATACCTATACCTACACATTTTTATAAAATATTTTTAAGGGTACCTGCTGCCTGCTATACATATGCGAATATAATAAAAACATAGCCACATAGGTATGTACGTGTGTATGATGTGTACATTTATATATATATATATAACAGATATTGAAAACTAAAACATGAATGACAGCTATTCGCATTTACAATTTAAATTCACAGGAGACCTCCATTACCCGCCTAAGGATTGGCCACACCCACATAACTCATCAACATCTAATGAGGAAAGAAGACCCCCTGTCTGCACCTGTTGTGGTACCCATCTTACGGTAAAACACATCCTAACGGAATGCCGGAGTTACGATAAGGATAGGAGAAACGCTGGACTACCAGAACACCTCTCCAAGTCACTGAACCCAGAACCACGCAACATAAAAAGCATATTAACATTTATCTATAATACTAAGCTTATCAACAAAATTTAAAAATTATTGTAATATTCCTTTAAAAAATGTTTTATTTAATGTATTTAATGTATATGTAATTAATGTAAAGTAACCATGTATTGTCAGCCCAATGGCCTTAGTTGCCGCGGACTTAGTTTAATAAAAAAAAAAAAAAAATTTAAATTCGTTTACTCGTTCGCAAAATCAAAGCGAAACAATTTTGGTGAACTATTACACATTTCCAAAAACTCGTGTATACCTATGATTTCGTGTAATGAGGTCAATGATATTAAATGTTAGTATGATGTAAATATCTCATAAAGTGTATACATTGTACAAGTCACCTGGATAAAAGAGAGTATAATTAAATAATATCGTTTAAAATGTTTTAGTTTGTCAATGATAAAAAAAAAACAGTCACAGATAAGCTTATATGCATGTTACCTTTAATTTTATACGAATTCTGTATTTCAGAAAAATCTTTGATTTGGAAAAACAAAGACGTCAGTCATTAAATTTTAATTTTCTTTTGATAGCATAGCTGGTGTTAGGCAAAGGCAAGTGGTTTTGTATACTGCAAATAAGTATAATATAATACTAAGTAATAATAACATTACATTATTACTTTTGTTATTATGTAATATCTAGAAATTCAATTAGATAAAGTTATTTTAACTATCTTGTTTGTTTGGAGTGCATTAAATTAATTTCCATTTTAATGTAGGTACACCTACGTATACAAAGTCGTTTAAAATCGAATAAAATAGTTAGTTTCCAAAAATGTATACAGTTGCGCATTCTAAAATTATAATAAGTCTTGCGATTTCTGTAGGTATCCCGTTATATATTATTTGTAAAATATTTCCACATCGCTGCTTTAACAGCAAAGAATGTGTATTTTAATTAATGGGTACGCATTTTTGGGAGTTTTCAATTTAGAGTTGTATCAGCTTTTACGATTTGTTCGGTTATTTTTTACAAAAGTATGCTAATTTTTCGTACACGACTTCAATTTTTTACATAAATTATTACACAATACACGATCGTTGTCGAACTAATGAAAATTATTTGATCGCCCAATCGTAAGGTACCTATACATTTATTAGTCGTAAGCTTAGTGTAATTTAGTGTAATTAAAATGAGTGAAATTCTTTGGAAATATCAAATCTCCGTGTAACACGACGCAGTATGTGTGACTTCCAAAAACTTAAGACACCGCGAATGTTGAACATAAATATATATTATACGTACAGACTCGTATGCACGGCTGTTTTGTTATGAATTTAACAAAATTAATATGTCATATGAAACACATTCAACTCTATTCGAGTTGAAATCTATAAAACAATTTATATTTTCCCGTTTACGTCTAAAGACTTTGCACACTCATTTGTCATTGTACAAACTGCGAACCTCGTCGTCTCACATATAGACACTAAATTAACGCAATCACGTTATTATAGTGCGACTTGATTAATAATAATTGATGGAATGCCTAAAGCAACATAAATTAATAACCATGTTCGTATATAATATTATACTTAAGCGCTCCAAAATTGTTGAACACAAAACTTGAGACTCGTACACTTAATAATAATATAATATAATATAATATAACAATGTAAACGGAACTTTGATATTTCAAAGTATTAGGCGAATGTGATAACCAGCCAGAAGCAAAATAATACTATATGTACAGATACGAATTTATTAAAACAAAATAAGCCGATGGATTTCTTTAAAAACAGAAAAACTTTTCTTTAAACTACCTATTATAATTATGGTGTTTGATTTAGTCGTTTATATTATTAACTAAACAAATTTTTATCATACACGAAATTAAGTCGATTTTTTTTGAAATAATTCTGTTACGTATTACGTAATAATTATAAATGCACGTATAAATAATTATTAATCATACTCAAAGCGACTCAAATTTATGACACTCGTAATCTTTATTTACGAAATAAACGAATACCTTAAATGTTTTTAAATTTGTGTAGACTTTTCAAACTCACAACAATAATACAATACCGATTCAATTAATTGAAATTCTTAAATAATCGCTACTTTATTGTAATGTATACAAAATTATGTATACAATTTATGTATATGATACTTTCTTGCTTTAAGATAAAGTTGTTCTGTTATTTGAATATTATTAATTTGCGAGTTGTAAATAAATTGAATATATAATATTTTAAAATAAAAAAAATATTTGAATATTAAAGGTAGCTCTAGCAATGATTAAAAAAATGAATAAATAATTTGAAGGCGATTTAACGTATATAATAAATTAATTGAATACTATAAGTATAAGTTATATATATTTAACATATTAAGGTATTATATATATATTTTATAATTCATTAAATGCGGAAGAAATTTAGTCATTGTGAATGAGCCAATATAATATAAGATTATAATATATTATAAGTGTGTTTGTAAAATATTTTGAAATTTTTTGTAAACAGTAGTCAGCAGTTTATTAAAATTATTACTTTTATTTGAAGTACGCGGTTTATTGCAATAGACAAATGGATAGTTGAGAAGAAAAAATATATAATTTGTTTATATACTTATTGCAGAAACAGACAGATTTTATTATAATATGTGAAGCTTTCTTTTAAATATACAGTAAAAAAAATTGTTTAAAAGCCAAATAAATTTACTAAACAAATAATATAGAGTAATTATTATTTATTATTAATTTTTTTTTTTTTATTAAATTCAAATTAAAGTATACATTTTACTAGAAAATGTAAATAGTTTTATAGACTAAACAGAGAAAATTATATTTCTAGTCAACGAGCAGATCACAAATACGTTTTCCAAATCAGAAAAGTCGGTAGGTATATGTATATACCTAGGTACAAGTCTAAACGAGTATTGTATTATGTTTTATAAATTTAAAAAAATAACTATATTCTATTATAAAATATATTCAGCCACATCGGAGAATAAAATTTGCAAAATGTCACATAGTTTTGATTTTTTTTTATTATTATTAAAAATTGTTGAACGTGTTACTGACCGTGTTTTCTTTTCGTCCGCTAAACAATAGCATATTTCATGGAAAAAGCGTCTTACATGTGACGGAAAACTGTTTACACAAACATAATAATATAATCGGACAAAAAAAATTTGACTCGATAAAACCGTCTATAAATTAACAATAATTAAGGACCAGTCGTAAGACGAATTAATGTATTACATAATAATATAATATTAGACATAAATAATTAATGGAACAGAGACAGAGACAGAAACAGAGAGAGAGACAGAGAGAGAGAGAGAGAGAGAGGACACGCGGACGATCGGTAGACGAGTTTACGGGAGTAATCGCGGCACAGACTAAACGCGTGCCGCCGGCGAAAAAACGAATCCGTCGACGGTCGGGCGCCAAAAAAGTTACGGCTCTCCTCCAAATAGCTCTTCCCGCGGAGCACATGCGCGCGTGTCTATGTGTCGTCGGAGTCGTAGTCGTCGTCGTCGTATTATTATTATTAAATACGCGTCCGAACGTCTAATTATCAATTTGCACGATTGTGTAACGATCGAGCTGTCTCACATATAAAATTATTACAGTCGACCGCGCTTGTATCGCACATTATTATTATCGTCATCTATACGGGGCCGGATTTACGCCTAAGCCCCTGAGGTCCGGGTCTAGGGCAGCAAATTTTTGGGGGCAGCAGATTTTGTAAGAAATTGAAAAAAAATCATATAAATATTTTATGCATTTATGTAACCGCGTAAATTAATATTATATAATAGTAAATGTATTAGTAATAAATACTACATTTTTTTTTCTTGGGGTAGGCATTTTTAAAAGGGCCTAGGGAGGCAACTGTTCTAAATCCGGCACTGCATCGATGTTTTAGTATTATTATAATATTATTATGGTCGAGGGTGTTCGATCGCTCGTGACGATTATTGTCATTTACGGTTTGACGGCCGCTCGCGAGTGCGCAGGTGGTCGCAGCGGACGGAACCGTTTTCGGGCCAAAATGAACCTTTCCATTTTTGGTCATTCTGGAATGTCCGTTTTCGGACAGTACACTATTTTGGTCACCAATTTAAAATATTATTTTTAAATCACATGTTAAGTCAACTGAAAAATAATATAAATATAAAGTTACATTATATTATCAATTTACACAAAAAAAAAATAAATATATTTTAGGGATATTTAATGTTTTTTATAGTTGTAGCACATGCGTTTAATAAAATCCATTAGTAATATTTTAAACTAAACGCATGTGCTACAATTATAAAAAAAAAATTTAATATCCCTATAATTTTTTTTTTTTTGTGTAAATTTATATAATGTAATTTTATATTTTTATATTTTTTACTTGACTATTAATATGTGATTTTAAAATAAATTGTAATAATAATATTTTAAATTGGTGCAGGGTTATAATAATGGGAGGTCGCGGGAGAAAAGAAAATATATATCAGGCCCCGGGTTTAAGCGTCCCGAAAACAATAAAAAAAAGTGCTCTAGCCTAAAATTCACTAAAAAATGTCTTTTCGACAAACGCACGATGCGATGAGAAAACAAACGACGGTGAAACGTTCGGCATTTTTAACAGTCCTCTTTTTCTTGTGCAAAACTAACATCATAAATATACGAAAACAAAATAGCAAACATCGACGCGCACGCAATAAACAAACAATAAACTGGAAATAAATGCGATTGCGATGTATCTGGTCCAACTGACCAATTAGTTATTATTTAGTCAAGTTTCGTTCATTTTTTAATCTTGACGATCTGCAACGTTCCGTGTCGACGAGATTTCGATAGTAAAATATTGTGCCATATTCGCATTACTATAGGGATTTCGATTCACTTTGCATTTTGTTTTCGGAAGCTACGCGTGTCGTTCGTTTTATAATATATAGCCATATAGGTACGTTTCACGTATTTTTTTGAATCGCGTTAAAAAATATTTCCTTCGAATTTTTTTGTTTTTTAGGTCATTTATTTCATAATATTTAGGGTGTTTTAGAGTTTTTAAGGCTTCTAACAATAAAACCAGGTTTTTTTTTAAATTTTATTTTATGATACAGCCAATTAAATGAGAATATTTCTTTTTCAGATTTAAATCTCACTTAAAAGTCTTATTGTGCAGTCCTGCAACGTATTTTGTTTTTTAAATAACAAATATTTTTTAGTTTAAAACTTGTTTCAAAAAAAAGAGATATTTCGGAGATTCATTATTTTGAATTTGTAATTCAATTTTGCATGTAAGTAATTTTTTAGGGCATGATATTCCCTGTTCATTATTCTGTTTAAATATTAACGGCAAACGAATTTAGTGACAACGGTCTGGAAATGCTGTCACGAATTTAGTGGCTATGGGTGACACGAGTTGTATTTCGCGGGCTACAACTTGGGTCGGAATATAATATTCAAAATACGACGAACAATCGATAAAAAGTTAGATTTGGTTTTTTGTTAGAACTTGTGGAGTTTGTGTAATATGACGGCTGTTAGGATACGAGAAGTGAGTGAATTTCAATAATTGTTCAATACACTTTCGTTTTATTTGACATTTAGCCATTGTATGCGAATTATTTATTTTTATTTATGTAGCCGTTGTAATAGTATGATGTCTTGAATGATTACTAAAATATATAAGTTTTTAATAATTTCGCAAAAATAATAAAGTAAAAATGTAAAACAAAAATGTTGCCTTTTAAAGTCCCAACGATATTTATTAATTATTATTAATAATATTAATAATATTTATTTTACAGTCCCAAACAGATCTATATACGATATTTTTTTTAATTCGTACCATATTTTGAATTATTATTTTCATAACTATTATTTTTATTATTATTATCAAACAGATTTATGAAATGTGACTATATATGATTGACTATGAAATCATGTTATTTTTTTGACATGTCATATTTTGTATTATTATAATTATTTAAATAAATATTTTTGTAAAATATAGTTCAAAATTGAAAATGGCAACGTTGCAGTTTTTATGCTCAATCGTGTAGGTTTTCTTTTGTATTTCGATTTCCTTCAATTCACGACAAATTGTCTCAATAGTGTCGCAAAAAAGGGTTTTTTATGCTCAATCGTGTTGTAGCTGTGTTTAATATAACGAACGAGTGTCGTTAAACGTTTCGTAACACGCAGAAAACCTACAATTAAATATTATAATATTTTAATTTCGATATTATTTTCATAGACATTTGATTTCTCTCTCAGGTGATCGGTCACTCTATATCCTCGTATATTCAATAATTATCGTAGGTAACTGCGTGTAGACGAATTTGATTTCTAAAGTACACAACACTTATTATATATATTGTAGGTGTATCTTTGAATTTGGTATACAGACGAACGAGTGTCGTTAAACGTTTTGTAATGAGCCCAGAGAACCTGCAAGTGAATACTTACATATTTTATGAGATTCGGACTCGGACATAATATATTATTGATTATAGGTCAGAAGAACGGCTATTTATCTTTATTAGTAGGTATATTATAAATCGGTTACACACACTATATATATATATATAATATATTACTATCTACTATTTCATATTATTATTATTATGGCTGCCTCTTAATCTACCGTACAGCGCGCGATGTGCGATCAGCGCACAGAACGTAACCGCGGGTGTGCGTGTAAGCCATCGGTTACACATAATAATTCATAAACAATAATATTATATTACATAATATGGTGTGATACGGACGCGTATATATATAATAACTTACGATTGGTATATAATATAATAGTATATAATATATATATATATAGGTATATATTTGTATATATACCACCGCTGTCGCCGTACACGACATAACCTCTATATTTTATTTTGTGTCATTCGCAAACATTTTATATAAGTGTAATCATTATTTTCGAGTTCCGAACGGAGAAAACGCGTTTTTTTTGCTTCTTATTTTATTTTTACAGGTATTCGTTATATATTTTGCGAAATAATGTTCGTTTCGATGCATTCGGGGCAGCTTGATTTTGTATTTTTTTGCCATTATTATTGTTTAGTGATAAATACGTCAAATATTTTTCGTTCATCGGCACATCCCCCTCATCGATCGAAGGGCGGACTTCGTATAGACTATAATATTATTATACGTATAATATAAGCACGTGCCAAGGTTCTCGAGAAAACTACAAATATAACGCTTATATACACTTCTACCGTTATATATTATTATAAAACGGATACTGGACGGATAACTCACGTTTATTATTTCCTTCGATTTCGTTCTAATTGAAAAAGTAATCAGCGTGAAAATTGCAAAAACTTTTACTTTCGAACACCGTCAAATTACTTTTAAAATTGAAATAATGTAGGAAACTATTAACCGTTTCAGCCGACTTCGTGGTCAAAGCTCTATTGCACTGAATATGAGTTTTTATGATGGAAAATACAATCAATATAGAACAATACTTTTTTTCGCATATTAATATTATATTATCTCACTTAAACCCGTCCATACGCCATTCCGTATAAATTTATAATTTCATCTATAGATAATACGAGTATATTCGCGAACATATATATCAAGATAAGTCACTGAACAATTAGGCTAGTTACTGACCTACACGCTTATAGTTAAAATAAAAATATAACTCGGATGACAAATTGATTTTAGGTATGTACTGCTAGATTATTCTTTTTTAATATTGGAAATTGATTTTTTTCAACTTCATCAATCGTAATTCCAGTTCAAGTGGTTCATTTTGATTTTCAAATGATTACTAGTTTTATATTTACAATTTCAAGTTTTTCACAGGTTACATTTTTTAACACGTTGAGTGCCGCAGTATATTTTATGATGCTCATAAAGTATGTATCTGCGCCAAAAATGAGCCTCGACTACATGGCGCCACCGGTTTCGTGAAATTTTTATTTAAATATTATTAAAATCATTATTAATTATTACCGTTCATGGAACTTACGTTCTTGGAATATTGATTTGTTTTACTAATAATCGGTAATACCAAGAAATAATAATTTTGTCATAGGCAAATGGGTATCAAAATAAATAATAATATATAATAAACAGTATGTAAAAATATGAATACAGAGTGTACCATAGTCTGCAAACATAAATATACACTTATATTGTTATTATACATCCGAGCAAGACGATACACCCGTATATTATTAAAATAAACTAATACTATTTCGTCAGAATGATATTATAGTAACAACGAAAAAATTATCGGAAATAACACAGCCACGTGATCGAAGGCGCCGTCGCGCGTCGGGGTCGTCGTCATCGTCGTCGTCGTTCGGGGAAAAATAATAAAAACTCACTAAAAATAGATACGGAAAATCCAAATATACCATTGAAATCACGAGATCCTACTGAATAACCACATATGGATATTGAAATAGTGCGTCTATAACGGATCAAATAATACGCCCAGAAAGATATGCATAAGATATACAATATAAAGATATACATTTGACGTCCCTGAGAGTCTGAGACCGTGTGACAGTTGTCGACTACGTGTCGACCGTGGCATTGAACGTGTTAAAAAGTAAAAGAAATATTTTTGGGTAAACCAATCTCCACTAGTAAAATATGTTTTTCGAACTAAATGATTCACCAATTATGAAAATACAACTCTGCAGCTGACTTTCGCCGGAAAGAGTGAAGATATTATGTTGACCGTGATTAATTTACCAAAATAATATGTTTAGTTATTTACTACATAATATTATCATTTTCCATTGTAATTAAAAATGTCTAGTGTCAAATTTTTCTAATATATTTTCAAAATAAAATCTTTCGCTAAAAGATTATTGAATTGTTTAATTTAAATGATTTTATGAAAAAATGCAAAATCTTTTAAATAGATATTGGAAAATTCAATATTTAATCACGATAGTTGAAAAAAAGAGGTTACCACTAGCAGTAATTTGAAAGTATACTCAAGTCTTTCAAGTAATTTTTTGTTAGTAATATCATTGAATAAATATTAAGACATTGGCTACGCGTAACCATGCAGAAATATAATATATACCTATATTTTTTGAAAATTAAAAACTCATCATTTACTTTATCGATGTTAGCTTTTATCCTAATATAGGCATTTCCATGAATGCATCATATTGTTTATGAACAATCTTATTGAAAATGTATACAAAATTGAAAATTTTAAGCAGTTATTAATACTAAGACTTAAATATAAAATATTTACATTATGTATACAAACCTTTATTCGCTCTTATGATTTATATATATATTATAACGACGACGGCGACGTAACATAATTAACATTACAATTGTAAAAAGTATTTAATAGTTTATAAACACTAAATACATAATATATATATTACATGTACATTTCCAAAATAATCTTGACATTTTTATAAAAAAATTTCTAAAATAATAAGTTTTATTTAACACAACACTAATTTTATTATAATATACACGGTGTAGCAGAAAGGACTGACAAATGTAATTTATTAACTAGGTGTGTAACAACTATTGTTCAAATCAATATTTTTATTTAATATATAACTATATAAGTAAGTTTACTTATAAACTTAAAATATTTAAATCAATTAAAAAAAAATTGTATATACATTTTCAGTTTATTGTATGTGTCCCATATGTATTCATATAAAAGTGTATACTTCTTTAGACTTTTAACATTAATGCTATTTTAGATATTTATATAAGTGTTAATATTTTTTTAAGAGCTAAATTATGTACTATAATATTATTTATAAATGTTTACTTTTATTATACATTGTGCATTTAAACTATTTAGAACAGGGGGCTCCAAACTTTTTTATTCGGGACAAAAAATATCAAAAGTTTATAGCGGGTCAAAAGTGTATATAAATTATAAACGTACCTATATATTTTTAATTTTATGGCAATATAATAAATATTAAAATATATTTTTGATGCATCATTTTATATATTAAAACACTTACAGTATATTAAATATATTACAACATAATGTTTATAATATTATATTGCAGATATTTTGCTCAGGGCCGGCGTAAGGGCAGTGCAACCGGTCCACCTGCACAGGGCCCCGCGCAAATGTATGGCCCCGCGGAAGCCAGCTCACTCCAGAAAAACAAAACCATTACTGCGATCGAATATTATAATTTAAAAAATATGACATTTTAAATAATAATATTAATATTACTATTAGTATTGTTTACAGTAAAATATATAATTATAATTTATAGGCATTTTCGTGGTATCGATAATCGATTGTCGGAATGTAGAGTGATCAACCGAAGAGTATAAATAGACTAAGTCGAATGTTGTCATATCGATAATATTATTGTGGTATCTCAATTCTCAGTAGGTACTTATAATATTCTCCTTATTCTTTACTTAATTCTCCCTACTGGACTACCTAGGCTTTCGACAATATCCATTAAAAAATATATAGGGAGCTGAAAGCATTTATCACGATACGCTGATAAATGAGTTTGCAAGTGAAAAGGCAAGACAAACATTCTTCTAAAATAAATAATAAATAATATATATATTATTACATACATTTTATTTTGTTTATTTAAACTTTAAGTATATATTAAATATTAATTGTTGTGTATCATTTTATTTAAACTATTTTGCGCGGGGCTCCGTAATTTGTAGCGCCGGCCCTGAATTTGTACTTAAATAAAGTATGAAACTAAATAATTACACATATTTTTATATTATTCAACGTCCTTTAGACGGACCGGCTTAAACTCGTTCGCAGACCGTAGTTTGGAGAACCCTCGATTTAGGATATCAACAACATCCGAGCGCAAAATAGTATTATAATCGAAATAATTATTATTTATCCAAAATTTGATTTATTCTTGCTGGTTAAAAATATTGTTGTTTTCTAGAGACGAAATGTGTGACGAAATGAGTAGGTATCTTTTTGTGTATATGTTTGTTTGTTTGTTTGTTTGCTTGTTTTTTTATTTACTTTATTACGCATATATTATATTGTATAATATGTTTGCGTTCAGGTAAAAATGTTTGCTTATCTTTCGCTAATTGTAGGTAGGTATTAAAAATGAATCCTGTATTTTAGTTTATAATATTAAAACGGTGTGATATAACGCACACAACACGGTTTGTACGTACTTCTGCACGTCTGTCATCTGTGTATAGTTTAAAACATAATAATAATATATAAAAATATTTTTAAAAAAAAACCATAAAAATATATTGGTTACTCGTTGTTGATCGTGACCGAATAGAAATCTTTGTTGTTCTTCCTGTTTTCAACGTTATATGAAATCGGCTTTGGGGGATAGTATGGAAAAAAAAAATAAATCCATGAATATATATATACACAGAAAAAACAGTGTGCTAAACATAATATGCCTTTGGCCGGGGGTGAGGTGAACGCCGCCCACGTATCTCGCGGCCCAAGTCTTTGATTAAGAAAAAACTATAAATAAATTAAATTTTAAAATTTGATTAATCCACTACGAGCTTAAACAAAGATATAATATGGTTTACGTACAAAAGTAATATTGTAAAACGGCTAATAAGACGTATATAATAGCTATTAATAGGTAAACTACCTACGTGGGTACCTATTGTTAATATAATAATTCGTTTTTAAAAAAATTAGTGAAATATTTCTACTCTATCGTTATAATAATCGCAATAACTACTCGTTCAGTGCCTGGGACGCCTAAATAGTGCAATTGTTTATTATAAAATTTACTTCCACGCTTGGTTTATTTTTTAACATTATTCGTCCTGAATTCGTTTAACACCAGCTTAATGTCATAAAATTAAATCGTCTATATAATAAACTCTCTCAAACCAAAATTGAATAATTTATATAGGTACTCATTCCCACCCAACAATATTATTACTATAAAAGTTTTAATTAAAAAAAAGGTATATTAAGTACTCACCGGGATTCTCGAGTATTGCAAACGACTGCATACAGACGGTGATAAAAATCTGCAGTCATATTAGTTAATAAGTTGTGATTCCACGAACGGACTTCAGACGACTGACCATTTTCTATTGTCGCAAAAACCATAATGAAAATACAAACAATTAAGCTAGAGAAACCATTAGTATTGATTACAACGATCTGATTGGTTCTCATTGCTGTACCGTGCACCTATGTGCATTGAAATCGAAATGGAGCAAACATTTAATGGTTTCGCAATTATTACATGTCCATTCTTCTTTTTGAAATTATTGAGTAAATAATGAAAAAAACACGCGGATTTTAAAACGGCCACAAAATAATGTCGGTAGCACATACTCTAGAAGAATATTATATTCATTGGAAGTACAGTTTTTGATAGAATCGGTGACACATCAACAAGACGTTAATTACACGAAACGGGTTAACATAGTTAAGTATTGACAAGTTTCAACTAAGCCGCGCTCAGAATAATTTTTTTGTTTGCAATGACTCAAGATAATCAGTGCAAATAACCCGAACTCTCGACTCCGACATCGAAAATTAAAATGTACACACGACGCGTTCTATTAAACATTAAAAACGATGTTCTATATTATAATACACACAACACACTTGTGGCTTTATCGTTGATTTGCATATTATTTGATTATAATTTTTATTAAAAATTGTTTTACTTTACATATTAATATATAGATTATAGATACTTTATTGCGACATTTTAAAACTATACTTAAGGCGCCCGGTGCCAATGCCATTTTGTCTTAAAAAACATATTTGACGGAAGTAATGACCCTGACTCGTAGAATTTTTTTTTTTTAACTGATAGAGGGAAATATTCTACAACCCGAATCGATCTTAGTTTTATAATATTTTTATCTCAAACTTTTAAAAAGTCTTTAGAAAAAAAAGACAATTTTAAGCTTTTTTTCAAATTATTTTAGATCGTTATTTAAAAGAAAATAAAAAATCTGAGTTCAACGCGGGTTGTAGAATATTGTTGTGTATCAATTAAAGAATAAATTATCTGAAAATATTCAATTTATTGACAATGAGAGTTATCCATAATACCGTGAAGTCACTTCCGTCTGTCGAAATGGGCAACTAATAATTCGTTATATTTTGTTAGTTCTGTGAGGCATGTACCTGCGAGTGCATTCGCGTCGTTCGCATACACTTGCAGTAGAAGGTTCTCTCACACTAATAACCGTTTACACTCCAACACATTCACAAGATCGTGCGAAACAATATGTGAATAAGGTTGCCAATAATTTGCTCCTTAATAAATAGTCGTCACCGGGGGACATTGATATTTCTCTCCCTTAATTTTATGATATTTTTGAGTAGTTAATATTTTAAAAAATATTTGAAGAATAACACTTTGATTCGCTTAGCTGGTTCTGCGGGCCTCGTCGATAACGGTTACGGACGATTTGTAGAAAGATGATAACATAGTGACTCATCACAATTGTAAAAACTGAACGAAATCCTAAAGTAAAATTAATTCTAAAACGGGGTAGGTAAGAAATACATATTATTATGCACGAAGAGAGTGGTTATACGCTATATGTGTATAATAAAACGTGGTAATTTTTTTTATATATTTATAAATTTCTTATCTACAGCTTCTTCCGACGCGGGCTCCATTAAACGTGACTAAACGTTTTATTGTAATGAATATATTATATTTACAGTATTCTCATAAAAGCGGAATATCATGGATTGGGACGGAAAGAGTGAAAAAGAAAACCCGAGAGCAGCACGAAATCCTGAAAATTAAAAAAAAAAAAATCCAATATTGAAGATGAAAACCCCTTCGTCGTACGCCGCTGCAGTCGTACACCGAGTATATATATTCCGCGCCGTAAACACGTTTACGGTATAAAATGTGTATATATAGGTATCATTTTAAAATACTATACGTGCTGTATTTTAGTAATACCATTATACTCGTGTAGATCGTTTAGGTAAGTTTAGGTACCTATACGTTTTACCTGTAAATCTATAATAAGACACGAGATATCCTTTCTTCCAGTCACTGCCTCGGTATTTATGATAATAGCGTGTAATAACATCACATATTATATAAACGATAACTCACGACTTCGCGTGCGCTTAAAACGCGTATTATATATAATATAAGTGTATAAATCAATTTTGGATAAATGCACTTTCGCGAAAATCCGGTTAAGGGCTTAAGGTGACGCGTACATCCATTTGTAGTGGGGGGGGGGGTGAGAGTAGGAGTTGACCCCCTTACCCGGGAGCTGCAACCGTTGGAGTAAAAATAATAATAATATAGTAAAAGCTATTTAGCGGGTTAGAATTTTTCTCTGCGTGCATAATTTATATAATATTATATATACATATGCAAGCATCGCCGCTGCAGTCCTGCAACGAGATCGATTTAAAATGTTATTATGGTTTTTTACGGGATATATACGATGGCCAATATCATTCAAAAACGTTCTACCCCAATAAAGAAGAAATCGGTTATTGGTTTTATCGATACATATTTAAACACACACACTCACACACACACACAGGTACGTTTATAAATATAATATATGTGCATATTTTAAATACGAATGCCGAGGCCGGGAAATATAGTATAATTTCCACGCAGTCCATCGAACTATTTAGAAACGGTTTTACTTAAGTATGAAATGTTGTATGTATTTAATATACTACAAGCAGCTGTATATTACGGTCGACTTTGTCCGGGTTGACGTATTTTAATCTATCTTTGTATTGTCTTTCGTTTTGCTTCGGTCGGAATGTATATAAACACAATTATAATGATTGTATAAAAACTAAATCAGTTTATCATAAAATGGAAACTTGTTTTTGGAAATAGCAGTGCAGCCAATAATTAATATCCATCAGTTTTCCACGACGTACCTACCCTGCACTATGTTGACCGACTTATTCAAAACGTGCGCCATGGGTTAGGAATAGTGCGTTTTGATGTAACTATTCATATCTTTAAAATTGTCGATTTGTTAACTTAATAATTAGGCTATACAAATTATTTAACTCCAAGGACAACCTTAAAATAATTTACTTAATTTATTGTTATTATGGATAACCTGCTACAACATTCCAGACCTTATACATACACGAAATCGCTCATACTGAAAACCATTTTAATTACAATATATTACGTTTTGGATTGTCACCCGTCGTGTAAGTTTAATATAGTTTAATATTACCTATATCATAATATGTAAGTAGAATGATAATAGCGACATGCCATGACGATAGTTTCAGATAAGGTTAACACATTTTTTATTTTGGTTTTTTTTTTCATTTTAAAAAGGTCTTTGATGCACAAAAGCTCACGTGCAGCACGTGAAAAACTGTTTGCTTTTCCGTTCGGTCGCTGACCGCTTATGTACGCTACGTCGTGAGTAATTTTCATTTTTAATTGCGTGTTTTTAGTGGCATAATATCCTACAACTGTGGAAATGATAATATTATAAAATATATGCACGATTACGTTATATATTTACAGTGTAGGTATATATATATATATTATACGCATAATATACACACTTTGTATAGGTATACATATATATATATATAAATAAATACACGCTCGCACACGATGATATAAAATATATGCAAAAGTTACATAATATTAACGAATAAAATATTGCGGGAAATACACTGACATGTTTTGTCGAGACGGAAAATTATTTCGATTTCTTGCAATCGATAAGTGGGTACCGGATTGAGGTTAAAAATAGTCAATTCGTACCACCCTCGAGTACAATTTTCTCAACCCCGACGACCTCGATGCACGGCCACAAAGACTGCTTTCGGACGTGGTCCAGACATACGCGCACCCATAGCGACTGCGCACGTTGTTTTTCTAATGAAATGAAAATATAATAATTTAACACCTTCACTGCAGGTAAATTGTATAAGCTGTTGATACGATTTTTCAAACTATATCTAATGACGTGTTTAAAATAATACTTTCGCGCCGCGGTTCACCGGCTACAAAGTTGTTGAGAAGTTTTACCGAGAGGAGTGTATAAAAATGAAAAAAAAAAATTATACCGATATCTGTATTATACACGTACGCAAGAGGACTCCTGCATTTATGTGCAAGTTATAATATTATTATTCAGTCGCAGGACTAATGCGATAAATGATCGCACAAGTTCTCGCAGCCATACCAGAAATTACAACGAACTCGTTTGATACAAAACAGCTATGCTCGCCATTATTATTTTAACGCAAATATGTTAATATTTCCGAGAACTTGAAGCTTTTTTTTTTACTACTATTGCAATAGTTTTTAAGAAAACTATATAATTATGTACTAACCTATTATACGTATGTATACACTGTATGTGTACTACGCAAGTCCCGATATGACAATAAATTGTTAACGTCGTCTCCTGAAACTCGTACTTCAGGACTCGAGGGCGTCAAATGTATTGATTCATAAATGACATGTCTAAAACTGGTAACTGGTAAGTGATAAAACCAGTCATATTATGTCTTCATCACATCATTAATCTCGTTTGTATAATATTTCATTGAATTTGAATTTTTATCGATTTCCAACGATCTTTCGAAAATATTTAAAGAACGACTGCATTGAAAAAAAATCACTCTGTAATATGCAGTAGGATAATATATTTTATTATTAATATGAAGCATAATGTAAATTGTAAAACATATTTTTTATGCTCGAAAAAAAAATGATTTTAAAACACGTAGTCACTGGAAATATCATAAATATCCAGTATTTAACCTACCTAACCGAGCCTATTTTACTATAAACACTAATTCATTTTCTCCGAATGAAAAACACGTGTACAAAATATATCATTATTATTTTTATAAAATTAAACGTTTAGTTCTACGGGCACACCGCCACGCACAACCTGCAAATAATAATAAATAAAATTAAAATTGTAAATTACAATATTCAAGTTTTTTCAATACAAAATTGTAATTATGTATTTCAACGCGTTTTAAAATGCATTTACCTACTGCTAGTTATACCTTATATACCGCAAGCTATAACTGTTGTATTACTTCGATCATTATTCTTTAAATAATTACAAATATTAAGTACCTACTTCGTATATTCGTATATACTTATTTTGGTACATTTTTATTATGTTGATGGCAAACGAAAAATCGGTACGGTCATTATACACGCGGAATACTACTGGTACGATCCTCAACACTCAAGGATTTTCCAAAGTATAAATATAAAACACACCTATACAAAAATGTATGTAAATTATTGGAAATAATTACAAAATAGTCGTAGCTTCAGAGTGGATTGAAAGAACAAGCTTTGAATAAAATACACTAGGTATACATTAACGTTTAAAAGCTAAAAAAAAAATAAATTTCAAGAAAAACTACACAAAACAATTCATCGATTTTTAAATAATATATATCAAAAATGTACGAAATAATAATTATTGTTTTTATTATTATACGCATTTATTGTATATATTGTACCTATACCTACCTGTTGATTTTTATGTATTTATATTTTGTGTTCATTTCATTGATATTATTGTGTTTTTATTTATTTGTTTTAAACGCGTTTGAATTAAAATTAAGTTGACTGAATTAAGTTTATTTAAAACTGCATTTTTCATTTTTGTTAATTCTATGGACATTAACTGCAATATCCTGACAATCTGTACCGATGTGGTCCACACAGCAATAGTCGAGTATTGCAATGATAATCTACACTTGTAATGTGTTGCTACGATATTACGATTTAAATTGAAAAACAAAACGGACTGTTGTTACAGTAGTTACCGAGCGCGTGACACCGAATTAATTTTCAGTGTTTTAATTAAACGAGCGACTTTTATTAATTAATTAGATTGGTATACCGTGAAATCAGTGAAGTAATAGCTAATGCTTATATGCACACTTTAAATTGTTAGTACAACGGCGGTAGTGGCATTTACGGATTTCGAGATAAATTCCACGGGGAAACGGCTAATGTACTTAAATTCGCAGTGGTATAAAAGATAATCCCTAAAATGGAGAAATTTAAACGTCATATCTGCTGTATAATAATCATATCAAAGCCGATATTTAAAATTGGCGTTTTACGACTTACGAATTTAATGGGTTACGAAGGGGGATAAACTTTATTTCAAAACAACGATTTCGAATTTATGATTATTTTAATATTTTTGAGTGATGCGAATTTCGGTTTATCGAGAAAATGATTAACATTTCATTAAAAACTTAATTCGATTAACTAAAAATGTTTAAATACTCACCACTTAAAAGTACCATCTGCACCATTAAATTAAAACATTTTAAAGCAACTAGAAGACACTTTAAATCTTTTTCTACTTAAAAGTGTTAAACCAAAAAAGATAACAAAAATAATTGCGAAACCATTAGCCCAGTCGCTCTGACGAGGATCTAAAATTTAAATACTCCTAAATATCGTGTCATCTTATATTTATTTCGGCATGATATTTTCATTAATATTATGTTAATTGTGTTTTATTTTTCAATAGATTAAAAGCTTATCAGAGATAATGGTAATTTTGGGTTTTCGTTTTAATTTTGATACAATTTTTAAATACTTAAATAATGTCATTATACTCTATTAAAAGTAGGGGTAATAACTAGTTAAAATCAAAAAAAAAAAAATACATAATATACTTTTCGGATACATCATTTGCATCAGTTATTATAAAACTATAATAGTAACACGGCGTTATGGATAGGCATTTTAGGTTCACTGCTGTCGACAATTTTTATATTTTACGGTACCTCAAAAGTATAGTTGGTAAATTATTTTTAATTTTAAAATTAAATAATTTTATAAGTATCTAGTATTTACATTATTATAAAATATTTGATGTGACTAGATAAACGTAAAAAACCCGATAAAAATAAAACAGTTAAGACGATTAATGAAAAACACGCACGTTGTACTATATTATTATACATAATATTTAATAATATAATATTTTATTAAAATACGCGAATGAATCGACAAGTGAGGATTTATAAAGATTAAAAAAAAAAAAAAGGCTTATTTCATAATTGAAAAAACTAAATATAAAATCGTAAATTGATTAAAATATAAAATACAATATTTTCATACAATTTCTAAATTATGCTGCTTCTCATGATATTAATACAAATGTTTAAGTATTACTAAAAAAAAAATACTGCTCACATTTCTTTGTACCATTTATCAGTACTTTTTCCATTAATCATTTTTTAAATGTTTAAACTTTTGTATTTTATATTCTTGTATAATATTTATATAGGTTTTGTTTTTCTGAGGTTAGATGTATTGTTTTAACGCACAGTTGGTATGTACTATAATATACTACTCAATAGGTTTTTAAATATTTATAATAATAATAATTGTATAAAAGAAATGTGGTTACAACACATTTGGGCATTTTATCCCAAAACGCGACACTATACAATATAATATATTTATAATAAATATAATATATGTATTTAGGGTTTTTATGTACCCGATATACAGTGAAGTATATAGATTTTTTAGAAGTTATATATATATATATGTTTTTAAGAAATCATATATTATTATGATGAACACGAATGAAAACTAAAAAATACTTTAACAATATAAATCAAAAACGTCGCGTACTCGTCATACGCGAGAAAGGGGAAATACTACGAAAAAGTTGATTGAGATAAAGCGCGATATCACAGCAGACAATATATAAAATCCATTTGTTATTTTTTTTTAAACATTTTATCAAATATTATTTAGTTGTATTATTGTTTTACAAAATCGACGTATCCATTATATACATTTCACACAGACGTTGTGTGGATTTTGATTGCCAAACAAGTAAAATTTCCCAATCGTGGTGCACCGATAAAATATGTAATCTTCTTTTAATTATAAATATTACACGTCTAAGGTTGAAATGGAATAAAATAATATTGTATAAATTGAGTATAACGTAATACCTATTTATCATATTAATATTGTTCCTTTTTGCTATTTATTTCATCCAGCGTGTGATACTGCAGGTCGACAAAAATCCGATTAACATTACTTACATCGTACCAATATATTATAATATCATTAATTACACACTGAAAAGTTTTAATGTGTTCTTTACAAACTTAACAAAGTCTCGTTCCGGGTGTTTCGGAGACAATTACCCGCTTCATTGCAACATATAAAATGCCCACCGTTCCTGCATCGTGTCTGTCCTCGTCAATATTACTTTTTTCCCTTATATTTTTGACATGATGGGATTCGATCGAAACGATTATCGCTTTATTTGAAGAGATACGTAGCGTATAACAATAATAATGTGTATAGTAATATTATTATTGATTTACTGTACTTAAATAAATTACAAACAACTATGATAGCTAAAAAAAAATGGTAATCTTTGCGTTTTTAAAACAAATGACTTCATTAGGCACAGGTAGAGTTGCGTAGATTTTAAAGTTTAAGTAGAAGTCGGCCGAGGAGACAATATAATTTAGTCCGTTATGCTTTTAATAACGCCTTATTTTAGCAGAGACTAGAGGTAGATTTACGAGCTATACGCTGATCATATATTATATTATTTTATATCTTTATTCTTATTTTCTTACGTATGTATAAAAGCCATAAACCTCTCACTCACTCGTCGCTATATATTTTCTCCAAAACGACAAAACGTATATGCACTTAAATTTGGAATAGTGGTTTCTCTAATGCTCTAGATGTTCGACGAGAAAGGATTTTTAAAATTCACATTTTAAAAATATGATCACATAAAGCATTTGTTTTGGAAAACGGAAATTGAATTTTTTTTCTTTGTATATATGGTTGCCATTAGTTACATAATACAATTAATAGTTACTATAATACATTCATAATTGGATATAATTTTAGTCCTGTATTTTATATTTGGTAAAATACACCCGAATTATTGTGTTGAAAATATTACGTGTTATTTAAATAATTTAACGGAACTCAAGCCAGGAAAATCCATTACCTAGCATTATTTAATTTGTCACGGGCAAAGCCATGCAGGATCAACACTAATAAATAATATCTACTATATATTATAAAATTATTAAGGGTATTAAACGGACGATCTTTATCCAAATTCACTGTTTTTGACCTACTATCGTGAAATGTTCATCAAACAGTCTGCGAGAAATATTAGTTATTATGACTGGGCATGATTTTGGACCTGTCGTTCGTCTTCGGTCAAAACGACCTAAGCGACTGTATGCTAAAAACCTGCGCAATTTACGCGGTAAATCTACTGAAATTTAATTTGTCACTGGCGTTCGCAGGATCAGCTGGTTATTTCGTATATAAATTGCTAAATTATCTACCTAGTTAATACGACGCAATATTAATTAATTGATAAAAAGTCACGGAGCTGCGGCGATCGAACCGATTCAAAAAAAAAACGTTTTCGCGATTAAAAAGTCGTTTCGAATCATATTTACGAGAATGTGAGATGTACAAGCGTGTTCGATTTTGCAGATTATCGCGTGTGGGTAGGTACACATAAGATAGTGGGTAATGCCACGGAGGTGGTGGCGTATTTGGATGTTTTCCTCTGGGCAATATGATTGTGTTCAATCATCGCACATTGGGCATATTATTATAACACGCCTTTGATTGTTATTATTTCCTTGTGTACATAATATAATAAGTATAGTATATATTATTATGTATAGGTGTGGTACGTTATTAAACGCGTCTACGATTTCCGGTACTTACTAAAATAAACATATTATCTACTATATATTATATACTAGGTAGGCAGTGTACCAATGTTGTAGTGGCTCCGCGACGGGAAAACTCGAATAATAATAATAGTAATCAGCTCTATGCGACAAGAATAATAATAAATAGAGTCTCTTAATAGTATAGTAATACAAGCCAACGCTGCCCATGGGGTATCGTCGTATCAAGAGACTTAAACTTGAAATAAGTAGAGTTACGGACACCGCACCGTAAAACTACGGCAAATGGGTAGTCAAATAATAGAGTCTTCACCTACCAGCAGAGCCTAGCAAAATTAAGGACACGTTTAACCACACGTAACCAAAGGTTAGCACAAGTACCCAACTGGTACATAACTGTGGAACCTGCGGCATCAACGAGACGGACGGCTTCTCGATACTGACTTTCGCACCAAAAGGCGTCTTTACTGCCGTGTTGATCAACGAAATAAAATACCGAAGCATCGTCTTGGAAAATTTTGCCGCAGCAATTTCGGTATTGGTGGTTTGACCAGAAACATCATTAATGAGTCGACGGATGGCGAATCGATCGAAACCTTGATCGTCAAGGTGCAGGCAGATGGCAACCCGATTTAGGGTTCAATAGTCGTTTCAATGTTTGGCTTGGAAACGTAACGTGTGTCTAGTCGTCAGACTGACGAAATCCCGACATGACAATGCGATTTTGGACAGGCCATTTGTCATTAGTTTGGTGAAAACCTGCTTTCACTCGAGGTGACTGATTGCCTACAGATTACGGTTATCGACCTTTAACTTTTTTACATACAAAATAGCACCCGAAGAGTGACAGTAGGTACCTACAAAGTCTGGATTTACGCCGGCTTTTAAGCATTCCTCGAATCTGTCTCCAGTTTTTTGTGTTTACATAAACAAATATTACCATAATTTACTAAGAAGTTGCAAATCATAAGTTTTATCATTGTAATTATTGTGTTCATGCAGATAGTTATGGTATTACGTATTTATTTCAACCGAAGCAAAACATAAAACGATAGAATGATAGATTAATTCGTGTGGAGTCAGGTATTGCAGCTAGTATATAAAATAAAAATGTATAATGACAAACACTTGTTGCATAAATTATTGAATTCGTCGATTATTAAATCTAAGTCATAATTTCCAGCCGTGCATTGTTCTATAAATAGTAGATCTAATGATTCCCCACAACCATGGTAGGTACTTCTCCTATTAGAATGATGATTTTTATACGTAAGCGTAAAATGGAGAAGGTGTCTACTTAAGTTTCATTGTGCAATAATTTTACTATTCATAGTTTTTAACACATATATTTGAAAAATTTAGGTTTTATTTTGGAATCCCAGATAATAATATATGACTGACGAGTCTTCATTGCTTAAGGGCTTAACAACTATAATATTAATGTCTCAATTACAAAATGTCAGGATGTGCCTATACCCAGCAGCCTCCCCTCTCCCATCTTTGTGCAAGTATATGCAGATATTATGATACGTGGATGATTGTTTATAAACGATTATACATATTTTATACCTTTATTACAATAATCTTTGTAAATAAACACCCACGGAACCGTTGATAAGTATACCTACGTGTATAATATATTGTTTTAAAATTTCATGAAATTTATTTTCTTGAAATATTTTATGAAAGTTTTGTGAAATGTTTCATTCACATTAAAAATAAAAATGTACCAAAAATTATAATAATGTTCACGCCTTGGTTGTAGTTTATCCTCTTACCCCTCGTCGTTATAAATAGGAAAACCCGAAATGGTTAAAAAAAAAAATAAGCATATTTTATCGAAGACCATATACTATAATTATTGATCGCAACCTTGGGCTACGGTGCTGTTCAGTGCGTCGTTACTCGATCGGCTCACAGCAGCGAAATTAATATTAAAAAAAAGTTTTCCAACCAAATAACAAAATAAGTTATAATAAAAATTATAAGCACAAATATTTCCACTTAAAAAGTTCACCCAAGGCAAAAGACCTTTCAGTCCTCGCACACCTAATATACGCATTTATTAAAATCCTGATTTTTGGATTTTTTAAATATTATTATACTTTAAGTCAAATGAATATTTTTTTCAATATTTTCTTTCGACATTTAAGAATTTAGAAGTTAGAGATCCGCTAATATTTTAGTAAAGTGTTTAAATTGGATCTCACAAACCAAGATACAAGAACTACATAATGTGGAAATAAGTATTATAATCTTAATATTATATAAAGTGACAGCGTTCGTTTGTTTGTTCGCAAAAATCTCAAAAAGTACTCAATGGATTTTAGTACAGTTTTCACTATAAAATAGGTCTAGACTCAAGGAAGGCGTATAATTTATTTAGAAAAATATTTGGGTGCCGAAAATATAACAATAATTTAAATAATTCCTTCGTCGTATTCAGTGGTGTCGGGTTCGAACTACAAACGCGATACAACACTTTTTTACCCGACATCCGTCATTCGCGTCGTACTATTAACCCGTCGTTGGTACACGTCATATTATAGTTCGTAACACGATTGCTACACTGTGAGCGCCGCGCTCATACTTTACTTTTTATATTATTATTTATTATTAATTGATCTATTAACTTAAAAAAATCAGACCATACCTAGAAATATGTATAGTTTTATCCTTTACTAAAAAGTATTATTAAAATAACTATTAAATTTATCATCTTTGGTCTATCCACTTTCTGTAGTATTTGTTTCGTTCTGATCGTTAGAGCAGGATACGCATGGGCTCGTCGTATACTCCTTATATATTTGCACGCAGCAAATGCTGTACTGTTGACTTTGTCTAACAATAACTGATAGGAAATGACATTGATTTATTTTTATAAATATTTATAGACAAGTTATTTGAACTTATTTATGTTATAAGATTAATTCGATAATATTTGTACGAATAAAACTCGAAATGCTATCTGTGTCAGCGGCGCGCTCACATGTGTACCAATGACGGGTTAACTTAGAATGTATACTCGCAGTCGCCGTCGTTGTAGCAAAGATGTCTATAGTTGAAAATGTGTCTAAAAACGCCGGGGGGGGGGGTCCCGGAACGGTCACGGCACATCTAGGACAGCTATATAGATTAGATATAAAATATGAATAAATTGTAATTTGTAGGTGATACAAAATCCAGCAGGTTAAATTTACCTATGAAAAATATAGCAATAGCAAAGAGTTGCCGGGTCAGCCATAAATTTATATATAAAAAAAAAAATCTTTGGCATAGGACTTACGCACCTCGTGGGGTACGCAATCCACCGCAAGTGGAGTTTTTACTACTAAAAATTGTCTTTACTACGTCTTCATGATTACGTTTAAAATAAAATTTTGCTTTCGTTTAATTTCCGAACGAACCGTTTTCGCACTGTCACCCACCAGTGCGTAATATTCAATCGTGCACAGTGTGCAGAACGATGAAATCCCAGCGGGACGAGCCTTGAACAGCTTAGCGTATTATCACTGAATATATAATAATAATACGTATAGACAGTATATTTTATAATCGATATGGTACGAAATTTTCGAGCAGCACAATTTCCGGTTTGCCGAAACGTATCACATTTTTCCAGAAAATTACACGACGACGACGGGACGAGAAGGTATATATGACGCACATCATAATATAATATTATTGTCACATATTAGATATAATATTTATTGTTCTCGAGTTCGTCGTATAAGAATCAGTGCACTTTTGCGAAAGCCATATCGGCGTTGTTCAGAATATTATTAATTACCATATTATTGCAACGTGGTCCGCGGTCAAACCATGTTACGATGTTATTAGTTATCAGGGGAAGGTTTTCTATTCCTTACGGGAATAAGTTTTCCACAGCTGTGCGTTAGACTGTTAGAGCACTTGTGTACGAGGTTTTCATCAATAAAAAAACGCGTTTTCTTTATACATCTAGAATAATTAGTATATTATTTTAAAAAGTACTTAACTGTTCCAGAAGATGGCTGTTAATATATGACGTGTGTAGGTATCGCGGCGAGTTAGCTCGTGTTGGTCGTGTCTGTCAAACTGGCTACTATTTACACACGGTGTGTATTTCGTGGGAAGGGTATAACAACTGACATAACAACTGATAACAACCGACATAACCGGAGTTATGCCACGAATTATACCATAATTTACCAACAATCCATCAATGACACCAAACTTGAAATTATTTACAGTGATGCCCCCGTGGCCACTCGCTCGGACAAAAATAACGAAAATATTAAATATCCCTCGACTCGCTATGCAACAACACCTCAAGTTGGTCACTGACATAATCGAATTCTCGAAATTTAATTTGGATGATATTATGCCGCTGTTATCAAAATTGGGAAATCAGTACTAGCCTCTGTTGGCCATAGTCCTTACAATATTATGAGTGTGTGTTAATATTATTGTATCAGTCAGTAGTCGATCGTACATAATGTAGAGTTTATTATATATAATCGGCGTTGCCCGAGTCAAATATGAAATAAGTAAGTGATATCAGAATATTAGGCATACGAAAAACATCGAAATGGTGGCCTGTGCCAAAAATTTGTTTTTTTTAATAAATTTATCTGTAAAAATATGTACATGCCATATTCCTACTAATTATAATACTTATAAGATATGTAACCATTAACAACCTAACCATTGACAACGCTATAAATAAACAGAGATTATTCATATATATCTCATCAAAAATAGCACTTTCATTTTTTCCAGAATTTATAATATGTACATGGGAAAAACTGATAATAACTAACTAATAATAAATAATACAAAATAAAATATTAAATGAATATACTAATAATAATTGTAACCAATAGCAACCATTTATAAACAAAATACAAATTTTCGATTTTCATCATGAATTTCAAAATCTTTGTGAAGAGAACCTCTTTAAATTATACTTAAATACACTTTTTTTGCGATAGGAACCTTTTCTATGATATAATCTTTCATTTAAAAAAAAAATGAAGACAATCAGTTGAGTAGTTTCCGAGAACATTAGCATCAAAGGTTTCAATTTTCGGTTTTATATATTAAGATAATATTCACAGGTGTCACGTAACATATTTATAATATTGTTATAATATACTTACATGAGATTATTATAATAAATGCGTCTTTACTTAGAACAGTTTGTCAATTCCGAGTTTAACATTGGTAAAATAGTCACGCCGGTGTCGATTTTTTGAGAGTATGTAATATTATTATATTATGATGAAATAGAGTTAAATAAATGTTTTTAAGCATAAAAATGGTGGTAAGCGTGCTTTTAAAATCACCTCTTATGAAGTATATAAAACGTATTATTATTGGAACCTATATTGAATATTGAGTAGATACACATATTTTATAAGGCGACATATTATATCTGTTGCAACCGCGGCAAGAAAAGAAAATTCAATAATAATTAGGAAAATAATCTATTAGGTTAATTATTTATCAAATTTCAATAAAAAATCAATCAATAACAGGCCATTATATTATATTTGCAAGTTCTAATCGATAATCACCAACGGTAATAAATAATAATTAAATTTGAATTAATTGAATATTATACTTTACAAGGTTAGTGTGAAAATTAATTTCTAATGATTAGAAAATCTCTATTGCAATGTATATATTATGTTAACAATAATTTTGAACTCAAAAATGTCAATAACAAAATGCCACCTGAAGCACTATGTTTTTTCGAGAAATTCCATTCGAAAGTCGAACTTTCGACATTTCGATTTGTACACAAATATACACAGGTGGTGGTTTTAATGTTTCGAAAAGTGTTGTTGAGTGGAGAAGCGGAATAAAACTTTGAAACTTTTAGATAGTATCATTACCATTTCACTACAGTCATCTAAACTTTAAATGCTTATTAGTAAGCTAAAATACTATTAATACTATTCCTATGTATAAAATACAGTAAAAATACTGTTGTTACAATACTCAATATTTATGCATCAAATTGTTGGTAATTTTTTTTGTTTCTGAATGTTTTCGATCGATAAAAATCAAAAGTTATAAGTAAGTGTTTAAAGTTTTGACAAGTGGAGAATTGCGACTGAGATGTTATACGCTACTCCACTCAGCTCAACTAAAATATAAATACTTGTTACTCATAATCTACTTTTTCAAAATTCGATTTCTATAAATCAAATATTCCAAAAGGTATTCTGCTTTGGAATGTGTAATTAAAAATGCATGTTGTAACTAAAAATATATATACTTTTTTTGTTGATAATTTCGTCTTCCAACGACTTAAAATTATGGAAAAAATATTTTCAAAAACGTTCACAGTTTTTGAAATAACGTTGAGAGTCTTACGCTAAATGTATTACCCGGTATACAGGAACTAAAACACATACATTTTTTATATCGGCGTGAAGGTAGTTCCGTATACTATACTGCAAGTCGAATTCCGACACGGTTCGAGTATAAATCCCAAAGACGCTGTATCTCGGAGGCGCGTGGATAGGCCACGAATAAGAGGTAAGAAATCGATTATCGACATAATATATTACGAGAGATAAAGTCCTCGGCAACGGGCTATTCGTTTATTCGTTCGGCGTGTTTGTGCGTGTTCTAAACGATATCTTAAAGGGTTTATATGTATACCTACGTCGACTTACGTGCGCCGCGGAGTAAAATTTTAAAGGGCCAGCAACTACAGACTTTTGCCCCGTGATACCGCCAATGCCTTCATACCCGCACCCACTTCGAGTTATCACCTGATGCCGCCGTGCGCGTCGTCGTTGTTACCGGTGAGATCGTACATATTATATATACCTATGTATCGTGAGTGTATATAAAAAATAAATACATCTCAAAGCGTCTCCTTTACTAAAAAGCGCAATTCTGTTTCCTTTAATTATTATTATACGTCTTTATCTGCAGTAAAAATTTGCTTCGATCCACTCAAATCAAAGATCTCGGAGTAATGTTTGATTCAAAACTTTCATTTCATCTCCGTGTAATCGCACAATGAGGAAAAAAGCTCTTTCCTTAATTGGCATGATCAAGCGAAATTACTCCAGCTTTCACGACCCTTTCACATTAGAATGTCTTTTCACCTTTATTATTCGTCCCCTACTGAAATATGCTTCAATTATATTATGTGAACCATACACGCCGCCGTTGGTCATAGCGATCAAATTAAAAAAGTTCAAAATATTTTTTTTGTTTTACAACTTTTAGTCGCTATTTATTTAGACCAACTTATACTCTGGCTATGAATACATAGAAGAAACTTTCAGTAGGTATATGACATTTCTATTTAATTGTTCAACAATATAATATTGATGATTCTCTGTTAACCAATATTATTTTAAAATAATAATCATAACACTAGAAATAAAGACTTAAGTATACCTATTATATATAATATATATATATTATATTCTTATTACATTATTTTTCTTATGACTTATTATGTTCTTATTCTTCTTATATTCGTTCTATTTTTTATCTCATATTAATTGCGCATAGAAAAATATATCAGTAATTTAGTTTCTAACTCTATTGTATATTTGTATATTTGTTTATGTATAATATCAGTCCACATTGTAAACTTGAATAACTGTCCGTTTAAAAAAAAAAAAAATAATATTATATAGTTTTAATTCCATACGTAGCAACTTTAGTTAAATGGTAACCTATATTTTTTTTTTAATTTAATATCTTATAGCACAATTATTAAACTTTATCTTATATAGAAATACAGAATACATTTTTGAAAAATAACCAATATTAAACAAATAGTTTTCAAATAGGTTCTTACAATTTAAATGAATGGATTAGTTTGTAGTGCCTATCTACACTACTCCGTGAATCTAAACTTTGTAAAAAAGAAACAGTATTAGTTTAATTTAGAAATTTGGTTTGGCTGTTCCATTCTTATACTTATTGAATTTATCTCTTTCTCAGGGTTACTTTCCTTCTGACTGGAAAATTAGCCATGTTACACCAGTCAAAAAAGGTTATTTATCTAACATACTTAATTATCGGCCTATTTCCCAAATTTCTATTATTCCTAAAATATTTGTATCCTTAGTATCTAAAATAATTTATCCGATACTTGCACTAGTAGTAAATGATGATCAGCGCATAGATTTATAAAGGGCAAATCAACAACGACGAATTTATTAATTTTTCAAACATTTATTCTCGAGGTTTTTTCCTCAGGATGTCAAGTTGACGTAATTTACACAGATTTTTCAAAAGCCTTCGATAAAGTAAATCATTCCTTTCTCTCTGAAAAACTTCACTCTATTATTGGAATTCGTGATCCAATTTTATCATGGCTTATTTCATATGTCATTAACAGAAAACAGGTTGTCAAAATTAAAAACTTTATTTCGAATCTTTTTAATATTCTATCTGGCGGTCCACAAGGTTCTCATTTAAATTCTTTGCTTTTTATATTATTTGTTAATGATTTACATTAATGACTCTCAAAAACTACTATTTCCCGATGATATGAAATTATTTCTACCAAATTATTTCTAACCTAACCTCTACAGATTCTGTATTGATACAAAACGACTTAAATCATTTATCAAGTTGGTGTGAAAAAAACAAATAAATGTAAAGTACTGTCATTTTAGAGGTCTCGTAATCCAGTTGTTCATAATTTTTATTTAGATAATATTTTACTTAATCGGGTAGTTGAAAATCTAGAATTAGGGATTACGTTTAGTTCTAATCTTGTTAATTCAATAAACATTGTCTTACTATGTCCAAAAAAATCATTGTCTATACTGGGACTCATTGGTAGAACATGTAAGGATTTTACTAACCCCTTTTACCCTTAAGACGTTATATTTTTCACTGGTACGTTCTGTTCTAGAATATAATTCGATTATCTGGTCGCCATCTGTAAATACCCAATGCCTTGAAGCCATACAAAATCACTTCCTTCGCTTTATATCGTACAATAATCATTGCAATAACCCGCGTCAACATCATACACCACATAAGCCATAATTAGACATTTTAAATATGAATAGTCTCGCAACAAGGAGAAATATAATTGATTTAATGTTCCTATAAAATGGTTTCATTAATTCTAGTGAATTACTCAATTATTTAAATTTCTATACCCAACAATGTCAAACTAGATCTACAAATACTTTTTATACTCGATTACATGGAACTAATTATTTAATAAATGCTCCTATCGATAGAATAATGAGGTTGGCTTATGATACACAGGGAGATATTTTGATTTCAACTCTATTGAGTCTTTTTACAATTATATTATTAATTATTACGTGTGAATTATATATTAATACTGCACCCTATTTATGTTTAATTATCTATTATTATACTTAATTAATTATATGCTATTTTATGTACCTATTAATCTCACTCTGTTCAAATATTATATTACTGTATTTTATCTTTTTCTTTCTATTTGTTTAAATGATTTTGTTATTATAATTCGATTTAAAACTGTTATTGGGCTTTGCCCGTTTGAATGAAAATAAATAAATAATGTTTACGAAAAAAAAAAAACGGGCTCCAGCGTTAAGATCCGCCCCCCTCTCCCCCTATTGTTTTCAGTGGTTTCGTATTATTATACCTATTATTATACGCGTAATAGTGAAGGAGGAACCCACGGAAACCGTCCAAGTTATGACGACAAAATCCTTCCGACCCACTGACGTCTTATAATATTATTATTATTACTGAACACCACGATCATATATATATTTATAAAACATAATACGATAATAATTATAATATTATACGGAGTTGAGGAATAATAATCGCACTGATCTATAATTTGTTAGCAAGTACAATCAGTGTCGTCATCAGGATATTATTCAGGTTAGTTATACTATAGGTAAAATATTGTATTCAATATTGTAATGATTTAAGTTTTTATAATAAATTGTGATAACGGTATAATAATATGCTTGTGACGTACAATCTGGGTGAAAGTGACATACCTATGCGATGTATATGTTTGTATTACTTCTCGAATTATTTATGACCACATCAAAGATAAACAAATAATCGCACGACTGCAGGTGTTAACGCCGAGTGAGAAAGACTTGGGTGAGCATCGACAACGGCTAACGAGGCGCAAGTATGGTTGGTTGCATTGCTTGACCGTAGCCATTTTCCCGAAGAGTTAATTTTCCTCGAAAATAAAACAAGAAATATAGTTACATAGCGCATATTGACATCATAATATAGCTGTGATAATATATTTTCTGGGATGGGGAGCGTATAAATTTATTTGCACATCAACGATTTTTGCAAGAAAATGGAAAGTGCATTAATTTTTTGAGGAAAATGAACACCGGAAGGAGTGGAAAGAGGTCCCCCGCCCTATCGCGTCTACTCCTCTCTGTGGGCACGGCTCGTGTCCCGAATCGAGATCGAAATCCATTCACAATAAATTTCTTTCGCGATTTCTATCTCAAGCAGCAGTAGGTACGAAATGCGAGTCTACCTATATATGCGCGCTTGTAATCACAGTGGTTTATGTGCAATAATACAAAAATGGCGTATGATTCCAATTTAACGGAAAATACTTAAATTTTGTAATACCCGGTGACAACCGTTCGATAAAATATTAAGCATCTTGAAAAATCTTTTACACCAATCGTGGTTCAAACTATTATACGCAATACATTATAATAATAAATAATGTAACATTACTCTGACTTACTCCAAGTCATGTGCAAAGTAAGATTAAGTAAGACCTAACTTGTGCGTTCCAGGTGCCCAAATGGGCAATGGAAAATGAGATGTTGATTGTAAAGACTCTTTTAAAAAAAAAAATTCTCAAAAAGTCATATGAGCAGCACTTCTCTATATTGCAAGACCAAGACGTAACCATCAGTGTTGTGCACAGATAACTTAAAAATTATCTAGACAAGATAACAGATAAAATAAAAATAAATTATCTAGATAAAAGATAAAATAATCTTGTTTTCATGTGAAAGATAAACATTTTTATCTAGATAACACACAACACTGCAGGTAACCATACGATCTTTGAGTATTGGAACTCTACAGGAAAATTCAACCTAGACCGGAACCGTGTTTCCCAAACATGCGGATTATAATATGTTTTCACCGTTGGTTACTGTTTCAAAGTCCCCGTGGTAACCGGAGGCCTACTATGGTCGCGTGGAATCGTTTCGACAGCATATTATATTGTTATGAAAATAACACTATAAACTACTACCACGGTCTTTCTCGCTGCAGTCTCGCAGAGTACATAATTTTTCAAAAATAAAATACAATAATACTTTGTGTCTAACTGCAACTCTGCGCGACCTACATGTGAAATGACACCAGTGGTCACTCGAGCTCTCGGCCGCGGGCTGAGAATCGCGTTCCACCGGAAAGCACATTTTAGCGGTGGTCTGCCCTCGTGGCAGATGACATTTATAATATAATTACAATTCATGCCTGCACTCGCACGACACTGTGTATACGAGGTGATCCGTTTAACGTGAGATACCTCTAATCGTTAAAAAAAATTTAAATAATAAAGATTAAAAAAATACTAAAAATATAATTTTTTAACCATTTATGATTATATTATAAACACATATTTTCTGTGAATTAACAATTTAAAATATTATAATTTATTACTTATAATAACTTAATACTATATAGTATATACATTATAATATATATTAAACCTTTTTGTTATTTACTCGTAACTAAGTATTTATTACGTTGGTTTAATACCTATTTTTTTTTTTATGTATAAAAACTAAGTTATAAAAATCAAAATATAATTTTAAATCTATGAAAGTTATATTAGGAAAAATAAATAAATCAATGTAATTTTAAGATAAACTAACTCGGTAAGTTAGAAGTTACTTTACAAAAACAAATTCGCTAAGTTAGAAGTTATGAAAATAAAAGTAACTCGTTAAGTAAGTTAGTTAAAAGTAACTTAATCTTTTAACTTAACTTTAACTTTAACTTTTTAACTCGTTAATACCCAGCATTGAATATTACAGCGCAGAGGCTCCCAAACTTTTCACGGTATAACCCATTTTGGAAAATGTTTAAAAATTGGCGATCCACAATATAATACAGTAATGACTTTTTTTTTCATCTCTGTGATCGCCGAGTCTTGGCGATAACTTTTAGTCCGATAGCGTCGTGGTGATACGTCATCGGTACACTTGTAATCGTCGTGGATAACGCCGAATGACAAAACTAATATCGAACATCAATGTACAACATACTAGGTAGCCACACGGAAAATATGAAATGTTTCAAAACTGAACGCGGCTCACCAAAAGTACGATCGCCGACGCACGGCAGTTTGCGAACCCCTGCGGTAATAGTGTACCGATTTTTAGACATCTATAATATTATAGTGTTCACGTCGACATTTTCGTACGTCACATATATATTTCAGCGTGCACACATATATTATTATTGTATATATATAATGTATCTATAAATAAAATAGCCTTTGTGAGAAGAGAAAAAACTCTCAGTCGGATATTTTAAGGAGTACAATATTGATTTCGATGATATATTATATTAGACGACGAGGAGCCCTCATTCGTCTATAGCCACGCCACCGTCGTTTAAATTACCTGGCAATGTCCCAGGTCATATAATATGATGGCATCTGTGTACGGTTTAACGTCAAAAGAGGCTTCGTATGCGACCACAGTATTTTCGACATTTGGCCCAGTGGATCAATATTGTTGTGGCGGCAGACGATACCGCGGCGGATACCCGCTGTTAAATCGCAAAATATTATAGACTTTATGTCTTATGATTATCCGTTTGATTATTATATAGAATAGCTGCTAACCTGCACATAATATTATTCTACGACTCAGTGCGTCGAATGTCTTTCGAGCGGTTTACTCGGGCGAATGTAAGATCCTACACGAGTCCTAGCAGGTAAAAAAACACATATTATTATGTTAGTTCCTACACGGTTCCTACACTTATTGTTTTGTCGCCTAATCCATAATATAGCTTAAGTATACACTTACTGACATTTGAACTTCTTTACCGTGTAGGAACTTACAAATCTCGTTTTTATATTCGTGTAGGAATTAACACAACACATATTTTATAGGAACTAACGTATGCAATCGTTTACCTGCTAGGTTTCGTGTAGGAACTTACTATTCCCCTCGATGTGACGTAATATTATATCAGTGTGTAGCACTCGATTAAAAGGGGGATAGTAAGTTCCCACAGTTCCTATCGGGTTGACATCGATTTATATATTATATTTTATAAGTATAGGTAGGTACTTATATATGTACTATAAACGAGCCATATCATCGATGGTATTCTCAATAGTATACCTAGTTAGGGATGTCGTTGTTTCCGGTCTTGTCACTCTTGCGTTTTATTGTTATGATAAAATCGAGACGCTTTAAATCGTATAGTGATTTATTTAATATTTAACGGGCATTGTGCCCGATATAACAGTAAGTCGTAATAGGGAATATACACGCAGTGGCTATACACAGATGAGGCAGCAACTAATTAACACGACGCAGACACGTGGTTAATAAAAAATTTTGACAGCAAAAAATTATTAGTGAATCGTTGATAACGTAACAGAATACAATATAGAAGTAAAAATAATACTAATAATAACAATAGAAAACACTTAAAAGGAGCTCGGGTGCTCATTCCCCAGACGCATCACACGGTGAATAATAAGACGGTTCATACCATAATAATAAGCGATGTGAAAAGGAACAACGAATGAAGAATATTTGATCTAGTGGAATGAAATGGAACTCTTAAATTTATTTGGGAAAAAAGAGAGCTGGGGAGAGCAAGTCCATCAATATTGACTTATTCAAAAACACGAAAATTATTGGCTTCCACTCATCTATCTGCCATTGAAAAGTATAAATCCGAGCTTGTCCACGTTTACCGGAATACTGGAAAGTTATTTAATTCCATTAAATTGAAGCAAAACGACAGAAAATATGAATGTAAAGAATGATCATATTATTTTGAAATATTATAATGTATAAATTATTTGCAAAAGACATTCCTGTATGATGACTCTATCCGTGTATACAGGCTGATCCATTTAACGTAAGACACTGGTTATTTCAAAAAGTATTTATGTTTTTGAAAATATTTTTGGTACATGGTATCAAGTCGTTACAAAACAACATTTTTTCAAAAAAGAATTTTTTTTTAAAAATATTTTTTAATTTTATTATTTCTTGCGTTTTTACTTTTTTAAATTAAAACATACAGTTTTAAACATACAGTTTTAATTTTATAATCCAAAGCAGAATATTTTTTCGAGTATTCTGATGTATAAAAATCAAATTTTGGACGAGTTGTTTTTGAGTTATAACTCAAATACTAGTTGTCAAATACTTATAACTCATAAACTACTCATCCAAAATTCGATTTGTATATATCAAAATACTCAGAAAAATATTCTGCTTTGGATTATAAAATTAAAACTGTATGTTGTAAATCAAAAAAGTAAAAAACTTAAAAAATAATAAGGTTAAAAAATATTTAAAAAAAGTTATTTTTTAGAAAAATGCGGTTTTGTAACAATTTCTTACCATGTAACAAAAGTATTTCCAAAAACGTAAATACTTTTTGAAATACTGAGTATCTTATGTTAAACGGATTACACTGTATACCTACCATACAAGACGTACATATTATTATAGTAATCAATAATGAGACAAGCGATAGGAACACACATTTACTATTATTATCATTATGTTTTGTTTGAATACTGAGTTGTAAACATAATGTTATAATTATTATTTCTGTGCACATTATATGATTATAGGTATACTCGTGGATATAATAATATAACGTTAGACAAACAGTGTTAAGTCTTAAGTTCACGCCGTGACAAGCTGAATACAAAATACAAAATTGAAGAAAAAAAAATAATCGTAATGACATTAAAAATAACAGAACAATATTACGCGATAAAATCAATAGTAATAATACATTGTTCCAACAGTCTTGCAAGTGGCATTGTGCTCGTTTATTAGATTATATTATATACCAACGTAATAAAATAATAATAATAATAATAATATACTTACCCGGTAAACGCAGCAAAATCGTAGCCAGACTTAAATATTTCGAAAGTATAGCAGAAGGGTCGACACTCCGGATTCTTGGAAAAATTATTTTTAGGAGTGCTGAAATTCACCGATCTGCCCCAGACGCATTCCAATATCTCTCGTCCAAGTGCAGTATATAATATTATTATGATGTAAACAGAAATATTTAAAGTGTACTACGCAAAGTCTGTACAGAAATAAACACGAAAACATAACTGCAGGGACCTGCGTGTGCATATTAATGTAATTGTATATATTAAATACTCACACACATCAAAAAAGGAACGATTTTTTATGTTTGGTTGATATATTATACACGAATAGCTTCGACTAAAATAAATATATTTATTTAAAAATGATTATTACATATATTTTAATATTATAATTTTGAATACAATATACATCAAACAAACAATGGTCTTGCTGTATTATTATATCCATATATACGACAAGTCTATATTAAATTAATATTACAAAATTAGTCTCATACAGTCGTGTGCTACACAATTTTAATTTACAATAATATAATATGGTGATGACGTCATGCTGTATGATTCGGTAAAATAAATTAATAAAATAACGAACTATTTAAAAAATAAAAGGGACTGTGGAGTTTTAAAAATAGAGAACATCAATAGTATGCCACGAACACGACGGGTATCACGTCAACTCGTCGTGAGATATCCCGAGATTATTACGATAATAGACTTTTCGTATCTCCGGATGTGTGCTTTTTAATAATAGTTTTTCTTTATGAATTAAGTAAATAAATAAACTAATAAATAATGAAACCGATATTATATGTTATTAGCTGTGTATACTTACGTTTCTCGTATACTTATCACGATTCATTCCGAAAGAGCATTTTTCAATACGGGAACATAATAATAATAATAATATTTACTTTGCCTATAGGTTTATATTGTCGTATTGTGTCGAATGTCGATTTTTCTTGTGTGTGAGTGTGTGTGTTTGTGGACAAAACAATTTTAAAGTTTCCTTACATAGTTTCCTTTGTCTTTGGTTACATATAATAATAATAATAAAACTCAAAACAAATCCGTATACATTATCGCGGTTTCACCGTAAGCAAATAAGTTTTAATGGCCATGTGTGTGAGGAGATTGTCTGGTAGAGGTGCGTTCAATTCTGGCTGTTGCGGTTTATCGCTATAGTTCCAGCGGTAACGATCTAGATCTGCCTTGGCCAAATTCGCGCTCAGAGTCAGCTCTTTATACTCCAATACCTCCAGCTGCGAAAATAATTGCTGAAACACGTTTTTCAAAATATAATTTTACATTAATTTTCGGAAAAGTCAACGAAGTGCGCGTAAATCATGTTGTCTTACGAGACCGCTTTTTAAAATAAATAATTCATAAACACGTCACAACGTTCGTCGTCATCACAATATCGCGGATCGGTGTACATTATAATATACATGGGCACTTGCGCACGGAGCGAGACGGCAGAGCAGGGGTGTCCGACATTTTGGGAAGACACATTAAGCGAGTAGAAGTCATCGTGGGCCGCATACGTTTTCATAATAATACATTTTTTATTTTTTCGCCATTGCACGTACAACAGGGCCTCAATATCAAAACAGGTGAATGTAAGTTCCTACACGACATTAAAAGGTGCATGTGTAAGTTCCTACACGGTGGTAAAAATTATATAAAAATCGCATAATACATTAATAACATACATTATTATAAAAACCGTATTAAAAAATGTATTAAATTAAATTTTTATTTTACTGTATTATCAATGCATTGTGCTATTTTTATTATATCATCATCTATTTATTTATGCAAATGTACCTATTTTTATTATTTTGTCACCTAATCCATAATATAGTTTAAGTATATACACTTATGACATTTGAACTTTTTTTACCGTATAGGAACTTACATATTATGTAATTTTTTCCACCGTGTAGGAACAAACATACGTACCTGTTTTTGTCGTGTAGGAACTTAATATCTCGTTTTTATCTCGTATTCGTGCAGGAATTAACAAATCACATAAATTGTAGGGACTAACGTATGTGATCGTTTACCTGCTAGGTTTCGTGTAGGAACTCACTATTCTCCATCAAAACATATCATGGGCCGTACGTGTCCCGCGGGTTGGACATCCCTAAGGTAGAGCCTAGGCTTTAGATATTTTAGGAGTATGGTAAAATGTACGTAATATACATATTTTTACTATATAATGCATAACTATTGTGTATATCAGTGGAGATCGAGGACATAATATTTGTCCTGACATGAAGGTGTGATAAAATTAAAAATATTTGAATGCATCCCAATACGCACCAAATAAACTAACAAAAATATTGGGAACAATAACAATGGTTATTTTAATATTTATTGTACATGCCTTAAACAATAAAAATTATGTAATAAGAATTTAAAGAATTTAAAATTACATTTTTTATTAAAAATCAATTATTTAAAATTATTAAATTTTTATTTCAATCAATCACATTTTTAAATGTGTGTCTACAAATACAGCACATTAATGTCGTATGTACTAAATAAGTGTACCTACGTTAAACTTGATTCTATGTACATACAAATATATGCAGTTTAAATTGTTTTAATTTTCAATTAGAATGTACTTTGATATTTTTAAAAACATATAATATAATTATAGACTTTTTATTATTCTTTGAGAAGATTATGAGACCTACTGGACATGTCCAAAATAAATAAAATTGTTATTTTTCTTTTGTATATAATAATATGTATCTTATTAAAAATAATAACATTCACACATCATTGAAACAAGTTAGGAAAGCTCACTTTGAGAGCGTGCTAAAATTCCCGGTTTTGAAACGTATTTTAACGCAGTTAACTATATAATTTAAATATCTCAATACAATTGTAACTATTATGTACAGTAACTAATGGACGTAAATAATTTATGTTTAGAAACCTGAAAAAATACGGCTAATATAGCTCCGTTCAAAATCAAAATAAATATATAGATGACGGGTCATGTATGTGTATATTTCGACAGTTTTGAAATCATATTTTCAATCATTTTCACCGTAATATTAACGTTTACGTCTTATGAACATTTTTTAGTTTAATACTTCTTCCGTGAACAAATTACGACAAATGCCGAGATATTATTTAGGGAATCGTATAAGCCATGTATACATATATATCATGACTGACTTTTCTAACCTTCTTATCTTTTTTCGTTCAGTTTTTTTTCTCATTCCCTCGCTTTGATCATTTTTTTTTAAGATAATTATAAAACGTAATCCTTTTCATAACCACTATATAGGTACCTATATATAATATTTCGGCTGTTTTAATTAACACAGTGTGGTCGTTTGTATTCTAAAAACCCAACTATGAAACCAAATCTTACATGTTGCTAACTGCGATTCTTATTGTTAAGAGTATAATATCATTAGCGTACCGGAACAACGCGTGTATAAAAGTTTGCTTTTTGTACAATTAAAATTTTAAATTGTACCTGGCACGTGGTATCAACTATTTACATCATAAAATATAGAAAACGTAATTAACAATCGAATTTTTTTTTTTTGTATTTTTATGGGTAAATGTATACAAGAGAAAATAAGACACGGCACGCCGTGGAGGTGAAAACCTTAATAGACGTCTCAGGTAGATAATAACAATTGATTTCATTGTTGAGAGAACTCTCCTCGTGGAGGATAAAAAAAATATCGATTTCGTAATTTTAATACTGCCCGCGTTGTCTACGTTTTACTGATAAACATGATTTAAAGACGTATAATAGTTGTGCAGAAAATGCTGAATTTGTATTATGCTAGTGCTTAACAAAAGTAGAAATTATGTGAGAATATATAGCTTGGAAAAATGTCGTTTCATTAAACTTATGATTGTTCATAAATACGGTGAACATTATTTTAAGTATCGACATATGAACAATCTATATAGTTTTTTTTATAGTTTTTTAATCCGCGTTTATATACATTCTGTCTGTTTCAATCCAACACAATTAAAAAAATAATAATACCAGTTTTTAATAGATTTAGTAATTAAATGTAGTAGGTATTGACAGTTTCAAACCTGCAATTTTTTATTTCTTAAACAATTTATTGAACATTTTATTCGATTTGATTTGATTTTTCCGAGTTTTTTAGAGGTATTTAAATTTATATTCTATTCTGGAAGCATTGGAAATAGTAGCTAACTATGAAAATAGCGTCATCAAAATAATAATATATGTTCCATAGAAAAAAAAAATGGGAATGTTTTAACAATAGGGACTTTTAAACAATGCAACAATATGTATTATAAAAAAAAAAATGTTTGTCCCGTTTAGAAAATATTATTTTTAATACGACAAGTTTGATACTTACTTGAAGATGGACGGTTTCGGGCAGAGATAAAAATCTATCTTCGTCTTTTTCGAATATGTGTTCGATCCTCAACAAAACTTGATCTTTTCTCCAATGTTCCAAAGTCAAAAGATGTATGTTTAACGGTAGCGAATTGTTCAACAATTTATACTGCAAACGCCAACCACGATGCTCGTTAGATAAGCGATGAGAGACATAATATTTTTAAATGCGGTTAGCTAATGCCGATCGATCTTACCGTCGCGCTGAACTTTGAAACCCATTCGTTGCTTCCCATGTGAGTCGGGGCCAACGTGATAACAGGTTGCATGGCCGTGTGGAGCGCCGACAGCCTGTGAGCTTTGGCAGCCTTATCCAGCTCGTTAAAGTGCAATATGTGTTTTCCCCTGGTTACCATGCCTTCGCCGTATTGATTCTCGTCCAATGGTTCGCTAACCCCTTGGCTGTCATCGTACAAAAGTCGACGATGGAGCTATTATAACATTCGAACGGTTTTACAATAATATGAATAGATGCGATAATGTGTCATACGACCATTGCGGATTTGAAAACATTTCGCGAATACTCGAAAAAAAAACGTGTGATTTAGCCGGATAGGCGCAAATAAAAAGGGAGGGGGTGGGGTAGCTTGGTGAGGGCTTCACCCAAATACATATATATATTTGATAATGAGTCACACATTTTTCTCTTCGATAAGGCACAAATAATTGGCTAAGAACAAGTATGCTGCAAGACTGTTTCTCGAATTTGGAAAAATGCTCAGATCTGTTGTACCATTTAAGGAGTGTCTTGTGGCTTATTTTTTTTTTAAATGAGAACCAACAATTTTTACTGAAAATTATGAAGCTGATTTTATACTTATAAATCTAAATCATTGAAAATATTATGGTCCTCGAGTAAATTTAAAAATTGCAATACTTAGAACTTGAATGAATTAGGTATTAAAATAAAAGTGGTGGCGTGCATGCTTAATGAGTCCTACTGAATATTAAATATTTTATTTGTGTTTAACGGTATAACTATTATAATAACCATCATAATCGTTTTAAATATTTTTCACGTCAAATAGTAAAACAATGTGTTTGATCACACGATGGATTGGTTTTAATTGGGACTTTTTGTCTAGAGTATTAAAATATTTCCTGACTCTTATTTAATATTATAAATCTGTAATATATAATACTGTCATCAATTTACCATAAGTTCCAATGTGCCATCCTCCATGCTAGTACCGCCCTGAGGCCGATCGGTTATTACCGTGGCCTGGTGAATGGCGTCCCTGATTGCTATGCTTGAAGTGATTGGATAATAATTAGACGAAACGGGTTCGGTTAGGGTTAAATTCCAAGAAGAACGTTGATTCCGTTTCCTTTTCATCCACCTTCTTCCATTAGAATCCGTGTAAAACGTACCGTTCGACGCTATTTTGGTTGTATACTTAGTAATGACTTCTTTCCCAATCCATTCCCTACACATACAATCAAACAGTCACGTTACGTCAATTCATCGAAGAAGAATATATTAATAAATATGAATATGGTAACATAAAGTAAGCGTGCGTGCACTATTGATTGTAAATCAAATTGTAAATTTTTAGTTTTTTTATTTAGCACAATCTATACGTGTTCCCTTCGTATTAGGCTATCGAAAAAAATATAATAACGCGTGTACTATCGAATAACAAAGATAATTATTATGCTCAAATAAAATTGTATTGTTATGTTATACGTTATTGAATTTTATAATATGTCTTTAACACAAAATTATGATATTTTTTTTTTTTTGTACTTACATAATAGGTATGGGTCCGACGAGCCATTCGAATTCAATTGATTCTTGCTGGTCATAGATCCTGACTACTTGACTGAGCCAAGAACTGAAAGACTGGTGTACTTCGTGCACGTTTTTGCCTGAAAAAAATTATACCTCTGTGTAGCGCATCGATTACTTTTCTGCTGTTAACCGGGATGGAATCATTTATATACCTCGGTATATTGTCAAATTGATTTTTTCTGATATGACTGTTGGTTGGCTCTGAGTGGGTCTAAAGATGTAAGCCCCGCTGGCACGGTTATCGGCGTTGAAATTATAACCTTTCATCGACTCGTAGAAAAAGAAATTTTGCTGCAATTGATGTCTCGTGCCGTTTTGCTCTATCCACTGCACCAGTCCGGTGGTACCGCTAAACCTTATTTTCAATTTCTACGGATTTTGCAAAATCGGAAGAAATGAAAAAGAAAAATCGGTATAATTAGTAATTACACATCATTAATATAATCAAGTATAATATAGAATAATATGCTCAAACGACGAGCATAACATAATTATGTGATAATTGATAGCATAATATTTATATTGTTTTAAGTTTGATTTAAAATGTATTTATTATTATTATTATTGTTGTTGTTGTTGTTGTTTTCATACCCCGTTTTCTATTGTCACTTCCTCCGTGCTATTGTGTGGAGTCGGTCTCGGCGGGGGTTCGGGTTCATTAATTCTCTCCACGTGATAGTTGACTAATCCTAATGGGGACACTTCGCTGGCGATAAACAGCAGTTCGTGCGTGGCGTTGGAGGTACGACCTCCCAGCCGGAAAATCTGGCCGGGCAAAAACACCAGTTCGTATGGCACGTTGGCCCCTGAAAATCCAACCACATCTCGGTTTTATCGTAGGTGCGTTAGGGGTATGGGAAAATAATCGGACTCGTGTGGTATAGTGGTCGTGGTAGGGGCGAGACACTTTTTGACCAAAACCGTACCCTTTCCTATTCGGCCAAAACAAAAAGTGTAATAAATAATATATGTAGAAAACATATTATTATAGAAAATTATTAAAAATATAAGTTCTATAAAATATTAAAAAATGTGTAGAATATAATGTGTGAACAAATAATAATAATATATAATTTTTGTCAATAATATTATTAAATGTACTTAATATAGAAAACTCTTTAACAATCAGTCTTGGTATATTATTATATTATATACCTATATGACCCATGTATGGTAGTTGCCATCACAACGGAACTCGACGATCACCGTTGAAATAATTAATGACAAATTAATAGTTGTATTATCAATACAATAATATATTATAATTATTATTATTTATTTATATATTATAGGTACACATATTTTATACAACTTATATATTTAATAATTTTTTATAATATTATGTTTTATATTAATACAATAATATAAAATATTTATATTTCTATAATATTAAACTTTTTGAAATTTGGTCGAAAAGTGAATCGGCCGAAAAGGGTAGGGTACGATCTTGGTCGAAAACGTCTATGCCCGGCGGGCTGTATGCCTGTATGACATAAGCGCCAAAGGTACAAAAATTACATATCATTTGCGCCAAAATGTGTAGGACATAAGCGCCAATATAATGTTATATACCTGTTATACCCAACATGGGCCATGCATGGCCGATAATTGATTATTAATTACCGTTCAAGCTTCGAGCTTATAAAAAAACTGTCAATAATATACATACGAAATAAATATAATTTTAATAAATGATTGTTTGATTTTTTCGATGTTATAGAAAAATTTTTAATATCTGTTAGGTCTACCTAAGCTACCTAGGATTTTTGCGCTTTCGTACGATACGAATTTTTTTTTCTTATCTCATTTTGGCGCTTATGTCTTCTACAGGCCCGGTGATAGTAGTAAGTAGCAGAGTCGATAAATTGCGTCCGTTTATATTTGAAATGTACTTAAATTGCGGACCGTGATATTCCGATTTCCGGTCGGCTGTTAATACAAGTTTTGCTATTTTTTGTTTATAATTGAAAAATATATTATTAATAATTAGTAATCATGTGTCGGTAAAATTGTATGTAATTAAAAATGTATAAGTAAAAATGAATTAAACATTTTACTTATTTATTTTAATACTTAATAGATTTTTAATTACACACAATTTTGCAGACACATTATTACTAATTGTTAATAATATATTTTTCAATTTTAAACAGGAAACAGCAAAACCAATATTTTTAACCCCATACCAATATCAATACATAGTTATATTACCAGTCTTAAGTCTGAAAAATGGGAAGGAAAATATTGATTTTGCAAAAATGTACGCGTACAAAACTATAAAATACACCCGGGCCGCAATTTACATAAAAAATTTAAAACGGGACCCAATTTACAGCGACCTGTATAGGTATTAGCGGTAGGTATTTATAAACGCCGTGATCGTTACCATTCGGACCGGTAACCTTGTAGTCCGCGTACTTGACGGGAATCCGGACGGGCGTGGTGACGGCCCTTGACAACGGGTTGTACAGAGTGATGACGAATTTAGAGTTGTTCTCCGACACGCCGCACTCGCTGATATTGAGCATCTTGCAGTATTGCTGTTCGGGAAAGTCCTTTCCGAACCATTTTCTGAAACATACACACAGTCGCGGGCCATGATTGCAGATGACGATGTGCACTTTTTGAACAATGCGCGTATTGCAATAACGCACAATATAATAATATCATGCGTAAGTACATAACATTAAAATTCGTCATAATATTATTTTTTAAGACACATAATAACACTATAATATTATAATAGCTGTCCCTGTAATACCTATAATAATATACGTATATACGTATTATAAATTATAATATATTTTGTACAATTCATGAACGTATACGCGACACTGATTTTCTCGGACGCAGTTATGTTTCTGCAGTTAAATCGTTTTGTAGTTTGAATTAATTATGCGTTAAAATAATATTATGATTTTATATTCTGAATTCTCTGACTGATTTCCCCTAACACGTTTATGAATACATATCGAATATCGGAATAATTAGATGTTTGTCATTAATGTTTTAAGCATTTAAAGTTTAAAGAAGCTCTAAGCAAATTCTAAAAGAGTATCAATACAATCAATCTTTAAATTATTATAGATACTACAATAATATATTGGTTTCCGGTTCGACAAGTGCAGCGTTCAGGTTCAGAATACAAAATTTAAAAAAGGTGTTTTCATTATTTAAATTTTTAAAACCTAAAATATGTCATTGCGACGATAAAAATAAATAGTAGTAGAAATATAGATGCATTATTACATTATAATTATAATATAATAATTTCAAATTGTAAATCAAAGAAAAAATAAAATTTGACAAGAACTATAAAAGCGTATTTATGCGCGTATTTATGAATGAAATACTAAATTATAATCAGAAACTATTTGAGTTCAAACCATAGGTTACATGTCACATGGTTCGTCCTACGTACAAACAAACTCATACCAATTCCTTCCATGCACGACAAAATACGAAATCAATAATAGCATTTATTTTAGGTAAGTATGCTTTTAAGACATCCTACTAGGTAAGATGTAATGTATTGAAATATAAAAATGTTTATTGCATAATTTTGCATATATGACAAATTTTGGAAATTTAACATTAATATTATTTTTTTTTCACTGCCATGCGTCGGTCAATATACCTATATAATCGTAGAACGAGTCATTGCGTCATCGGACAGGGCTACTAGGGAAATACCTAATTGTCACTGCGTTTAGCTCTGTTTATTTCTAAATTAATACTATCAATTATCATAAATTAGTTTGAGTAAATAAAATAAAAAATAAGAAAATTAAATCGAGAGTTGTTGTCAAAAAATAACTAAATTAAAAAAATTGTCTAAATTTAAAATTGAATAAATCAAATTTATTAATTGTTATTAAAAAAATATTCAGTTGCATTTTTTGCACTGATTTCGGGTATTTTAAGTGCATATGTGCATGCATATTTCCTACGATTTGTGCACAATAATTGCCGAACCCTAGAGTAATCGCTATATTCATTGTACACCTAATATATGTTGTTCGCAGTCTTGCTGGTTATTTTATTATAACTTATACAATAACAGTTTTTTCCAACTGCTTTATATATTTTGTCTCGTCAAACACGGAATGAAACGTCCAAATAATTGGTCGTACGGTTATTTAGGTAAATACCTAACCCAGGAAACTGTATCTGTGCAGCAACTAACAAAAATCAATCGATCCCCTGTTCCTCGATGACTCATTATTTGTGGGTATTTTTTGCTACCTTAACAATTAATATTATATGATCACCTACATAAAGCAGTAAGTGTATGTAGCAGAACGGTATGACGATATTATTATTATTATTATTATTATTATTATACGTCATGACATACCTGTAAGCAGCCGACAACACTTTTTGCGAGCCACCAATCGCTTCGTCCAGGTAAAGGGCATAGTCGTCAGACACATGCTGTTTTTCCGTACCCGTGATGGCGTCGTGGTGTTGCGACTGCGCTACGGCGATGGCCAACATTTGCACGTGCTCGTTGAGCTCTTCTCCGAGTATCGAACTGATTTGCTTTACTGCCTAATTTTTGGGGATCACCACTGGTCATTATCAGGCTCGGATCCAGAGCACAGGGTACACAAATACAATGTACAGGGTGATCCGTTTAACGTAAAACACACATTATTTCAAAAAGTATTTACGTTTTTGGAAATATTTTTGTTACATGATATAAAGTCGTTACAAAACAATATTTTTCAAAAATTGAACTAAAAATCGAACTTTAGACGAGCTTTTTTTGAGTTATAAGTATTTGAAGTTTAGATAAGTATAGGGTGGTATGCGGGTACCCCGCAAAATGATGGTCCACTACTCCGTTCATCTAGATTTCAAAAACGTGAATACTTTTATTTTCTACGTTAAATGGATCACAATATACATCATTGATCATAAATACAGTATTTATAATTAATGGTAGTATCTGGTAGTAGGGAATTTTATGTTCTGGATCCGTCCCCGGTCATTATACTATATATGCGTTTCCGCTTAAAATCCATCGCCTCCATAGCGACACGACGTGTCGTCGGCAATACTCGATTTATAATAATATTATTATGAAGGTACTTGCCTGTAGTAGATTGTTGGCCTTGCAAATCATGTACTTCAAATTGGACCGCGACGTGAAGTACCCTGTCCAATATGAATGTTCGTCGTGAGCGTAAGGGAAGAAATCATCAGAGTCTTTGAGGGGCCATGTAACGTTTTTGGACATTTGCAGGGCGGACAAGTAACACTCGGGCGTCGAATACAGCACGTTTAAATCGGGTTTCAATATGTTCACGTGTCTAAAACAATAATGAATTAAATCAATAATTCGTACGGTATCTGCAAGTCGATCATCCAAAATAAAGTCGACATAGGTACACTGTGTTAACTTAATTAAGTATATTGTCTGTTATTATCTTTGTAATCAATTTTAATCGATTTAATAAACTACATTAAAGGGTGTTTCGCCATTTAGTATGGTCATTATGCTTTAACCTTCAATAAAAACTAATTTAAATTCTAATTTTTGGAATTTTGAAATAGTGAATAATTTTTTGAAAATTTTGATATACCTAATTCAAAATTTGAGCAAATAGTTTCTTAAAAATTTAACAAAATATAAAATATATTAATATATAACCTTGGGTCTAGTATTTATTCATTTCGATACGTCGGAATTTTGAAAATTGAGTTAACAGTAGAAAATGGGAGAAAATTTGAACAACAGGAGTTTGTATCGCATACTCCTTAAGGCTTAAGTAGTATAGAAAATCTCAAGAAATTGAAAATATGGTCTTTAATAGTATAATTAAAAATTCCAAAAATCCAGTTTTGAATAACTGCATTATTAGAGGAAAAACAAAACATGGGCAGTAATATACCTATCACGTGTATAATATGCGTTCAAGTCGAGAACAATATTATATACTGTTCGAATGCTCAAAAACGGCATTGTACTTACTTAATTAATTTGTCCATATTCCTGAACCATGACGACGCCACCGAATAAGAGAAATCACCGCCCATGGTCATCATGATATTGTTCGTTTTGAATGCCGAAGCGTATCTCTGGACGTGATTCGCAAAGTTTTCTACCTTCCGGAGAAATAAAATTTATTATTCGACTCGTTAATAATTATCAATACGCCGACTTTATACACCCCAATTATGTGTGATTATTACTTTTGCGTTGACGTTGTATCCGTGGAGTTTCGGGTTGTCCAAAATAGGATCGTCGTTGCAAAACGCATCGAAACAAAACCCTTCGGGGGCGACGTATAGATTGTACAAAATATTTGTAAACAATTCGCCACCTTGTCCTGTACGGGGATTTGTAATATTATACATTTAGTTTATCAAATTGCACGAAATGAGCGATGTAAAATGAATAATTCACTAACAAACTTTTGTCGTCGATAAATATTTTACGGAACTTAATAATAATTAAACAATTTTCGTTTAAGTCAATATAACGTTATAAAAGTGTTTATATTATAATTTATTTAAAATTATTTACATTTGAGAGAACTTTAAAAAGGGAAGTATAGTAACTTTTGTCTAAAATATGTTTTATATTGACAAACCAATAACAAACCAAAATATTAGATTTTTTTAGTTGTATTTTAATTGCAATTACAACTTATACGATTTATTTTAATTGTTTAGATAGTTAAGTAAAATATTGAAGTTAATATTGAAATATTTTTTTATTTTGTTCGATTGAAAATAAATAGCTTACGGGTAGTGTTTACGAAATATTTCGTTGGAATTTCGAACACAGCTGGGCAATATTTTTATAAAGCTTTCAACATTGTTTTATACGTGAACTTATCTATACGAACCTATATTTTTTTATAGAATCGTCATATCGAGGTAATCCTCAAACTTTTACTATAAAAAATAACTATGAAAACATACATAATATGTTATGTGTCCGAAAAGTTCTAATACGTCGATTTAAGTTTATAAGCGGCCAATTGATTTCGACTATTTGTTTGAATGATATTTGTTGCAAAAACGTATCCGAACAAATCCTTACGAATTCGAGAAACGGAACGAAACGGTTTTCCTTCTTAACGCGGGACAAAAACAAAAGTAGTTTAAACCGCTAAACAACACACGGGCAAACGTATCAAATTTAATTTGTCTCGGAAAAAACCGAAATTAATTTATTAATAATAGATGCGATGGTGATGGGCACTCAGCGCGTAAACGTTAATTAGTCTGGATCCGACAAATTGAGTTTTGTAGACGATATACACGATATAATAAGCTTAATAGGTATACGTTGGATGTAAACTATTTGGGGGTTTTCGTTGAAATTTCGTCGTATAATATTGGATAACTTTTATTATTTTACATTTCAAAAGTTTGTGGGCTTGAATTACACACATACGAGTAGATACATCAAAGAAAAAAATGCGGGTAAGTAAGTGGATGTCGCTCTGCTGTACAGTAGGTTACAAGTGGGTCACTGTATAATGGATGGAATTAAATTTGAATTCAATGATACAATATCATTGTATAAGAAAAACGATTCTGAGTGGAGACGGTATGTCAGTCTTGGTTTAAGACATATTACATACTTATCTATGGTATTAAAAAAATAATTGACTTATAATAAATTCCAAATTAATCATTTCACAATATCCATTAGGTACTTATAAGTTATAAGTAAGAGTAGGAGTGTTAATTACAACAAAAACAGAAAATCGTAACATGAGAAATCGAGTGAATATCAAATGTTGTAAAAATATGAATTTCAAACGCTCATAAAAATTTAATTTGACTTTCTTCTAAAATTTTTTTTTTTGATAAAGGTAGACAAACTTATGAGAAATCTTGTATTAAATTTTAAAATCTTAGATTTAAAAACAAAATTTTTTATGAATTTCTAACTTAAAATAATTTCCAAATTTTCGTCGTTTTTACGTATTTTGTCAATATTTGAACTTTAAATGCTTATAAAAAAAAACTGTGACTAAGGATTTTTAATTTTTTTCATCTGCCTTTGAAACAATATACTAGGAGCCTTGTATTAAATTTTCAAGTTTTTTTAACCAACAAATAAAATTTTATTGATATTTATAGAAAAAAAAACTAAAAAAATTGAAAACTGACAATGTCCGTAAACAGTTCAAAAAGAGTCAAATTATTTTCAAAATTTTACCATGTATATAAAATGCAAATATAAACAACCTGTGAAAATGTCATGTATCTACGGCCATTTGTTTTAGAGTTACACCAAAAACCAAAATCGATTTTGTTAAAAATCGAATTTGCGTAAAAATTCCCATTTTTCCTTAATTTTTCTTTTGTTTTTCACGTCACTTTTGAAAACTACTGGGAAATTTTTACTTTTGACCCCCCAAAGTACCAACTAGATTCACTTTCCAATCAGAAAAGTTGCTATTGAAGAAAATCGAAGCAGTTTTACTGCCCTAAAAGGTGATGACAGACACAAAAAAAAATAAAAAAAAAAATAAATAAATAAAAAAAAAAAACACACATCATTGTAAAATCAATATATTCATCGTTCCACTCAGAATCTAAAATAAGAACTATGTCATTGATTTTGCATAAGTCAATTATTATAATATATCATGTTGTAAAGTAGAAATTGCGAGGCTGGGATCAAATTAATTTCATATGAAAAAAAAAACATAAAACGTTTTTGAAAGTTTGGTAATTTGACTCCTGATGAAAAATGTCGAAAATGTACCTACTATGATTTATAAATCGTAATATAAATAATGCTTGTTCACCTGCGAATTTTCGAAATCTTCACTATGTGCCTATACTGTGAACACTATAAAATGGTATTATTAAATTAAGGAGTATTGAGTATTATTAAATTCATAGTTATAAATTTTAATATTATTACTATACAACATAATCGTCACCGTAAAATTAAATAACATATTAAACGTTACACATAATATGCGTAATCTCTATAATTAAATAATGAAACTATATTTAATCTTTTATTGACATTGAAAAAAATTATATAACTGATGATAACGTATATTAATCTGTATAGGATGAACGTATATTATTAAAGAACTAATTCAAAATACAAAAGAACAATTATTGTTCTGTTTTGAAAATAAATATGTAGTTCTATCATCATTACTCTAATAAAAGTTGGTCTGTTTTTTTTTTTACATAAATTAAAAAAAAATATGTCATGTAATTGAATTTCCTTTAACCGTAATAAATTGTTGACACATTCCGGGGCCAAGTGAAAATGATATAGTGACGAGAAATAAGTCTGATGAATAACTCTAATATTATTATAATCATAAACACAAAACGGTTTATAAAATGTTTTTATATATAGGTCAAATGCGCTTACCCATGTTGGCGTCTGGTCTCCATACCATTTCCATTGTTTTCTGTTGTTTTCTCAGAGCAATATCCTCGTGATCGATGCGGCCCAAGACCAATCCGTCAAAACCCATTTCGGCAAATTCAGCTGCCACTTCGCTCGAATGACCGAACGGATCAATTTGCCAAGCCACGCGAGGCCGAGCACACTCTCCGAACGTGTCGTTTAAGAATCTACGTAAGACAATAATTTTATGATATTAATTATATGATGAAATTACCATTATGATATGATTAGTAGGTAATGTTGGGTGATATTTTATAAAGTCGTTTTAAAAGCTTCAGTTCTAAACGAGCACAGACATTTTTATCGCTATCACAGCACCATTACTGAAGAGGAAAAAAATCTCAAGAAATCGAAAGATCTTTGAGTATATTTCAAAATTCCAAAAAAAAACTAATTAAATAAATGCATTATTAAATGAAAAAACAGAGGTGGGCGAGCTCGTTAAATCACCCTGCGTATTTGGTAACACGATATTATGTCGACATTCGAATCAGTGGCGTACACAAGGGCCCCCCCGCGTGGGGGTCAGATCCCCTTCCATTGGTTTTTTTTTGGTTTTTGCTTACATTATGTAGAATGCACTATAATGTAATATTTTCTCATAATATTATGATCTATCGAGCTATTGAATTTTGACAATTTTGTCAATACTGAATACCATAATAATTTTATTTTTGTTTATTTATAGTAAATTAATGTTTATTTGGTCGAAATGGCCGATGACGACCATGATTATACTTTATTTCAGCTTATCTTATTATTTATAGAGACAATACTATATACCTATATATATAATATATATACGTATCTAAGCTCGACTAAATAGGCTTCCACCGTATGTCTGTGTTTAAAATGTTATCGGATATTATCGTTGTTATTAAATTATGAAAATATGAGATCATTATCGCTACGGTTTCAGTTCAATGTTACAGTGTACAGTGGATAATCTTCCACTTATTGTGTTTGGTGTGAATTTTGAACCGATTCAAATTATATTCATTGGTCCTTATTGTTAAATATTTTACTGCCTCAGTAAAAAATGTTGAGAGTGTGGGGGATTTTCTATTTTTTCCCTCCCATTTAGCTATGTATTTTTTTTTGATCCCCCCTTTCAGAAATCATGTCTACGCCACCGATTCGAACGATACGCCGTTCTAAACGTAACAATAATTATAGTGGCAACCCTCTGTGACTTCCCTGAGCGGGATAAATCGTTATTTTATTTTAAACGCACTAGAGAAAAGCGTTTACTTTGTACGACCTATGAATATTATATAATAATAATATTCGGCGTGCTGCTCGGGATATCCTTCGCAGCCACAGGCGTATTCTATTTAGAATTCGCGCTTACTTGAGGCCCAAAGTCATCTGATCGATGAGGGTCGAATAGTGTGGCACCGCCTCGTCGCTCATCACCCATCCGCCGTGCAACAGTTGTAGCCGACCCTCGTGCACTAACGTCTTCAAGCTGTTCCGGTTCCACTCGTCTTGCTCTTCCCACCAACGCCACAAGAACGCAGTTTCCACGAAGACGAATCTAAAGAGAAAAATAGTACGAATCCGTTTGTAATCGATTCAGAGTATAAGAGTATAAATTGTAAAAAAAAAACGGTTCTTACTTGCGGTTTTTGTTTTTCAACAGTTCGGAAACGACCGAGTCCAAGATGTACTGCACACCGTACGGTGCGTGCGCCTTGTTACCTTGTCAAAAAAAAAAAACAAGCTTAATTTCATTTCATTTGAAAAAAGAGTGACTAGTAAAACAGTTTTTATATTGCAAATAGATAAATTATATGTAGATTTTTTTTTAAAATTATAAAATATAATATTTCTTGTACAGTGGTGTTACTATGTGTGATAATATAAAAACAATAATAATAATTTACTATAAGCCGAGCAAGAATAGGCCACACACATCTCACTCACTCCTTCCTCGTCACTAAAGAACCTGCATCAGCGGTTGTGATACATGTAAGGAGAATCTCACTATCGACCACACCGTCACTAAAGATGCCCAAAACACGCCTAAGCACGGACAATTTTCAATAACCAAACATCATCACTCAGCTTTGTTCTCAGAGGAGAAAACGGCTAAGCTATGTATAAATGTTTTCATCACATACTGCAGTTAAGCCGCATAAATTGTAAATCAATTGTAAATATCTGTAAATACTATACGTCTCTATTTATCTCATTTTTCTATCTATCCTAGACTCATAACCATATAAAATGTTGAAGCCTTTACTTAAAAAAAAAATAATAATAATAGTAACGTTTTATATAACGCAGTAATATGTATACGCAACGATTTCACACGATACGATCGATTTTGGGGTTAATTTATTCCGTATGGATTTAATATCTTTTATATATTTTTGGAAGTTAGCGGTCTCAATTATTTTACAATAATAATACAATAGATACGTCCGAATAATGCGCGTACTATATCTATACTTATATATGCAAATCATTAGGTAGTCACTGTAGTATAAACTATGTGTAAGGTTATAATATATTCGTACAATACGTGTGTGCGAAATCGTTCAGATTTAATTGCAAAGTGGGTTAATACTGCACCGACCGTATAGATAAGTATAATAATATAAGTATTCGTATATGTACATAATATAGTACCCCGCGATAATTTACTAACTGTATATTATTGCGTGACCAAACTTTATTTTAAACATGTTTTAACTAAAAATCAACGGAAATTTTTTTTATTGAAATAAAACAATTTATAATAATTATATGATATATATTTATTTTTTTTTTAACTAGAAAATCGTACAATCTATAAAGAAATTATTTACAATAAGCACAAGTGATTAGGGAATTAAATAGAGAAGACAAAATAACATAAAATAAAGTAAGAACAATAATGAGTCAAATTAATTTACAATTATTTACATCAGTCCAGACAGGGGGATGGAGTGAAGATGCCATCCATTATTGATGGAGTTTCATGATATGTGGCGATGGGGGTTAATCTATTATACCAGATCACGACACCATGTTCGTTTAAGACGCCTTCTGGGGTCACCAGGAATAGTGGGAACGGATAGCTCTGAAATCAAGGGGTTGCGACAATTGTGAGGATTGAAGTGCATTCGTTTGTAAAAGTTCTTGGCAACCTAACCTAACTTAACCTGTTCTAAATCCGATACTGATTACCCCCCCCCCCCCCTTCAATTCATTATACCAGATTAATAAAAGTTTCAGGTGGTTTTCGATGATATATAATTCATAAACGATCAAAAAAATGCAAACAAGAAATCTGTCAGGGACAAATTCCACAACTTAAGACCTGTCCGAGATGCAAATATACTGACCATTTTTCTCGCTACGCTTGCACCTCGGAATAGTATAAGTTGTGATCGCATTGGATATTATAAACTTAAAAACAATGTTAAATAATGATTGTTTTCTAAGATAATATAGACTCTTAATTACGCTCTAATCTAACTACCTATAATAGGTACCGAATTTATTTACACTTCGCCAACGACGTTTTTTCGCCAACGACGCCAACGACGCTATAGCTATACGAAGCTTTTGAAGCTTTTATAGTACTCGGTGTCCAAAAAAAACCTCATCATATATACAACCAATGCATTCCTCTAACTTTGCTAATATTTTAAATACCCCGAACAAACTATTATTTTTTTTTTTGTAGTTATTTAAAATAAAAACAACATTTTACAACTAAAACATGCAGGTTAATCTTGTCACGTAATTGTCATGGTTATCGTTTACGTTTTTATCTAAATGTTGATTATACCTATTAAAATGTAAAATTTGATATCATAAAATAATTATTGAAATATTCTCGGTAAAAATATATAGCTAAATTATTATTAGACCTATAAATCATGAGTAATATTATTATAATCGGATGTAAAAAAAAAAAAAGTTCTATGTATTAAACCTAACTAACGGCCTTGTATATAGTTGGACCAGTTAAATAGTATACGTACATCAGCTATATAATTATTGAAATTATATAAACGACGAATGAATTGCACTAAGAATACCTAAAACCACTATGACTAGATAAGTTTTTTCACTATTTTAAGGATTGAGTCGATGGAAAATTAGTTTTGTACGAACCATGTTGATTTACTATTGCAAGTCGTTCTGCTCTCGAGAGATTCGACGTCAAAACACTTAGGAAAATTAAAAATGTAAAGAAACGTCTCGCGCGTATGACGTATTATTATTAGTCCACCGAATTACAAAAGTAATTTTCTTAAATCTTGTTTTAAAATATTAACCTAAACATGTTATTCAAATAACGAAACATCTTAATTATATAACACAATAATTAGTGTACCAAAAATAATCAAATATAATATTATATAACGCACATGATTAATAATAAGCAGTAATAACGTTACCTATGCAAGATTTTTAAATTGAATTGTCTAATTAAAAATAGGTCATATTATATTATAATGCGGACACCTACTTAATGAAAAAAAATTATATTTATTTAAAACGATGTGTAGTTAGTACGTAAGTGTATTGTATACGACTTTATTTTTGTTTCTGTTTAGTGTTTACATAAATGTCTAAAGTGAATATTCAACTTTGAATTATAATAATATTAATACAAACTTTGTAAAAATTAAAAATACAAAATGTTATAATAATATTATGCCATAACATTGCGATGAATAAATTGAATACAATTTTAAAAATTTTAAAACGTGTAAATAAAAATACAACTCATGTATATTTTTGAAACGATGATAATTACAACTCGTAACTCGTCCATGGAATAGGCAAAATCTTATATGAATTATTTGTTGTTAATTAAAATGTTAAATAATCTCGATTAATTAACTTTGAACCTAAAAACTTGATTATTTCGTTTTATTTCGGCAATATTTAAATCTAACTGCTAAATGGGCATTAAAAACACTGAATTATCATTAACTTCGAGGTTAACAGTTTTTTGCCAATTTAAATAGTACTTAATGATAATGTGATTATCAGTTTTGTACATTTTAAATTAACATAATAAATGGAAAATATTAGTACGATTTAAAATTTAAAAAAAACAATATAAATCTTTGTAACCAATGAAAATTCGATGTTTTTTGGTAAATATTAAAATAATAATTATAAAAGCATTATTGTTTATTAGTTATATACTTACATACCATAATTCGTACTAATTTAATATAAAACTTTCTTCTTATAGATTTTGCTGTTTCTAATATTAGAATATTGATCTTATAGTTTTCACTATATTATAATTTTGTAAAAAAAAAAAATAGTATCTGCTGATTGTTTTAAATTAAATATACAAGACTAATAAGTGATAACACATCATATTCAAAGACAGGCGTTTTAAAAGTTGTACATTTTTATGATTATAATACTAATAATACATTATTTTAAAACAATAAATCGTAAATATAAATACTAACTGCCATAGTAATACTGATCCACAGTTTTCAGCCATCCCACGTCATCGTGTGTATGAGCGATCAGGTGGACGTTCAACTTATTCGGATCGATTGCGTTGCATGACTAGAACAACACATAGGTAGTTATAAATTAATTTTCATCATCTTACTGAATACTGAACCATATCAATAAATAATACTTATTCTAAATTCAAGTTTTACTTTTTTTTAGTTCATGGTGTTTCTATAGTAAATCTAATAAAAATGTTTGTTGTATGCGACAATAAAGGACAATCTTAAATAAATCCCCCCCCCCCCAAAAAAGAACAAAAATGAAAATAGTCTTTAGAAAACTGTATACCTACGTCTTCATAATTTATTTAAAAGAAAATTGACATTATGCAATATTGCTTTCATTCTTCGTCTTTAAATGGTGTGCAATGCTTTTATTATTTAATAAAATATATTTCTTTTAAAAAAATTAGTTTTTAATAACATAAAATTAATTGAAAAAAATATTTTCAAAAAAGTTAAAAACTTTTCAAAATAATGAGTGAGTGTAATATTTCTTGGAATGATGAAGCATTTATATGAATGGACACTGTTGATAATTAGACTTATTAGCTTTTTTACATGTTTGCAGTGTTACCGTTGATTAATAATAATTATAATTTGATTTCATTAATGTTTTTTTTTCTATGATAATAAATTAATATATTCAATTTTTAAATTGTTGTTCTTTTTTTTCTCAGTCTTTTTTGTTTTTATTTCCTTTGTCTTTTTTACCAATTACCCAATCAAACATGTTTTTTCAGCGTGTTTCTCAAAAGGTATTAATACATTTTATGATTTATACAAAATACAATAACAAATGTATTGGACTGGGTTCAAATTTCAATTTACAGATTTCTTGGTTTTGAAAATCTATTCCGTTTAAATAGTATTATATGTATTTCCATGATGCATTTTGTCGATTAGTGAATTGAAATAATATGATCTTGTTTATTTGCACTAAAAATTATAATAAACGCAATCGATGAAATGTAATGTATAATATAATTAGTATTATTACATTTGACAATTTCGTTCTAGACTTGATGATTATAATATTTTCTAATACGATTTCGATTTTAAAATGCGCCCATTTTATATAACTATAATACCTTTTGTACCGAATTTTAATAACGACGAGCGGTGCCGTTTTGTTGTTTTTAAACTCTGTCAGCGGCGTGAAACATTTCAACGAGTGTTTCGTAGTTTTAAAAAAAAGAAGAAAAAACAAAGTTACACGTATAGAAAAAATTCACGGATCCAAGGTCAATGCCAACTCGATAACCTTTACGGCGTGATGATAATCAATCCATATAGTCCATGTGCAATAATCATATATTGTGTATGCATAATATATACCTACGTCCCAATACGATAACAAACGGGAAGAACGTCTTTGCGTACGTCTCACACTTATATTAGACCGGGTAGTCGTTTATCAGTCGGGAAATAATAATATAATATACCGGTGCAACAGGTTAGTTATCGGTGGGTACCGCAGGGTCACCACCGGTCACCGGTCCACCCAACAGTAGGTATAATAATAATAATAATTTATAAATAATATCCTTTTTTAAAACGAAAAACATATATAATATTATACAAGAGTTTTTGAAGTCGCGACATAATAGTATATTATTATTAGCCTTACCTACATTGTACGCTGTCACCGTTATCGCATAACGGATGACTATAATAGATCCTTTTTATGTTTTGGTCTCTGATAGGAAGGTACCAAATTTAATATAGTTTTAAAACAAATACTACGCGTAATTATACCTATAGGTAAATAATATTGTATAGCATTATAATATATTACTATACGACTGCAGCCCGCTATCTAATTGATTTTGTATAATATTATTTTAATAAACTCGAATCGATGACCTGCACAACGACGATGATTCATATTATGGATAGCACAACACAATAATATTATTGGTCGTCGTCGTCGTCGTCGACTGTATAGTAGTTATATTATCTATACCAATTTGTGTGCTCTCGCGCGTTCGTGTGACGGTTTGTAAAACAAATATTATATTAAGATATATAATAATAATATACGTCTGCGGTGTGCGCATGTGTACAACAATAGACAATAATAATAAAATATAATATTATTTTACCTATATTATTATTTTATACAGATTACCTTTGGTATGTATGAAAACGTAAAACGTCACAGACGCGCGCGCGGTCAAAGGCCGCATTCCACGAGCTATTCCGATAAAAATTACAAAAACTTTTCATGTGCACTGGTTCGCGTTTATTTTTTATTATTTTGCTCGCCGGCGCGCGTATGTTGTACGTTTGTACCAATTGCTTTTTATTGCTTGGTCTACACACACACATATATATATATATACATATACACACATTATATATAAGTTCCACGGTGTACACGCGCATTACACGCATGCCGTATATACGTTTATGTGTAGGTATATAAATATTTTAATATTTATATATTTATATAGTATTCAATTGGTTCATAAAAGAGACACGTCCTTTTCACCGATTACTGCACACTTAGGTCGCATCTCGCGGACCGCACACACACCTCGTATAATATAATGACACACTCACGTACTCATATTATATTATATACTTACGTGTTAAATAATGTACAGGATCATCGAAAATTCGAGTCTCCGGCGGCGGATTTCTATCGCGAAATGATGGATGAGACGGCCCGCGGTGTAATAAATCATCTTATATAAATACCAGGTATATACCACTGCGGCGTTAATGTACCACCACCAGCTCTACCGGCTGTAATACCGATACGTCGACCGCGAGGATAAGCCATCGCGAGCATTAGCGGCGGGATTCGAGAGTAGATAACCGCGGTTAGGGGCTCAGGGCTCTATTTTGTATGATTTTATTTGGTATGTTTTTTCTTTTTTTGCATCTAATGTCCGCAGCGCGAATCGGCTCATATATTATTGAGTAGCACGTCGTGATCTATTTTTTTTTTTGTTTTGCACGTTGTTACATTTGCCAAGTGTACGATGCATATTATTATTGCACTTTTTATAACTATATCATACAATAGCGAAAAATGCACGTGGTATAGGTACCAATTAATCGAAAGTAAGTATAGGTAGTGTGAAAGGCTAGACGCAATGCCATAATATTATAATATCAAGCTCCTGATTTCAACCCCACGAGATCAGTGCGGTTTTGTGTTGAATTATGAATTTAATTTTAGGAACAAGACTGACAAACATAAGAGTAAATATTTCATTCGTTTAAAAACTATAAGCATCTTCTCTCTAAAGTAACTATTCGACATTGCAAATCTCTTAATAATCATATTTTTATAATAATATAATATACGAGACACCTCGGTAACCGGTCTCGTACACGAGGGTTTTCCGCGGCGGGGCAGAGACTCGAGCGAGAGACGACGTTGGCGAAACGTCCACCCAAAGTCGGTTAAGCTCCGCAGAGGGGGGAGAGGGGGACGGGTTTTTGGCGAATTTTCTAGTTGTTTGTGTGTTTTACCTTTGGAGCGCATCCGCTGGACGACGGCGACGACGACTCGACACCTGCTGCGGCCGTGGTCCTCGCCAATAACGCGCAGAGCGCGACGCACACGGCGGCGGCGAACCGGTACCGAACGACACGTGACGGCGGCCGGTCAAAGGACGGTACGGTGCGAACGGCCATACCAGCTGTGGGCAACACGACCATTGCCGAGCACTGACGTCTGACTGAATGTGTTGTTGTAGTGATGCACACATAATCGTACGATACGTTTGGGCCGCCACCGCCGCCGCCACACATCCCGTGTGCACCGAACGTGTATAATTATAGGCAGGTACTTACTACTTCCCCCACTCCGCCACACTATACCTAAATATATTATATTATTATTATAATAAACATTTTACACCATATTTTATATACCGAGTTCGATAGTAACATTATTTTATATAATTCTAATATACCAGGTGATCGGCGAGACACTTGTTGTTCCTGCAAAAGCCATCATCGGCCGCATTCTAGGAAAACGTTTTCCAGCGATAATTTGTCTAAGCATATATTATATATTTTTCCACATTTTCTCTTTTTTTTTTTTATACTTTTCTTTTCATTGACAACGTGCACTTTTATTCGTTCACTTATTCATCCCGAAGAAGAATTGTGTTTTAGAATACTTCGGAGTATGAGAATAATCTCATTTTCGACGACGACAAGTAATTTATGAGTTTAAGTATTCCATGCTCAGTTGAGCGGAATGGAGTGGCATACAGAGGTACCCCGAAAAATATTGGGCCACTACTTCGCTCAGCAAAACTTTTAATTCTTATAACTAATAAACTATATATTATACTTTTCCAAAATTAGATTTTATAGATCGATACACACCGAATAATATTTTGCTTCAGGATATATTACATTAAAAATGTATATAAGTTTCCATTCAAGAGAGTGAAAAACTTTAAAAATAATAACTACCTAATTAAAAAAAAATAGTAAAAATATAATTGTTTTCCAAAAACATTGTTCGGTAGCTACACAACGGGTTTTTTTTTAAATAAATATTTTCAAAAACCCTAGTGTTTTAAACGGGAGTGTCTATATAAATGAATCACCCCGTGGCCCGTATAATATACTTATCATTATTTCTACGACATTATATATATCACTATTGCAATAATAATAATAAAAACGACGGTGAAAATAACAATAACGATGGTGACGACGATAAGTCACAATAACAAAAATAGTTGGTAAATATAATATACAGGGTGTCCCAGGTCTATTTGACTAATGCAATAACTTTTTTTCTATTCAATATTTTTAAGTTTTTTTTTTTATAATGATTTGTAGAGCTCTGCGCTATAATTTGTATATCTTATATTTTATTTTATTTTTTTACAACAAAAATAAATAATTAAAATTTTTTATTTAATATTTTTCTAATAATCCAAGATAGCTATTTCATAAATTAGTATTTAAAAACCATTTTGGCGTTTAAAACTTTTAATTTGGTTAAGTCGTTCATTTTTAAACAATTTTCAAAGTGTGTTAAAATTCAAAATTATATCTTGCTAATCACTGTTACAGCTGTAAAAGTTATTGCATTAGTCAAATAGACCTGGGACACTCTTTATATAGGTAGGTACCCTGCGATATCGGTTTTGTATACTTTGTATCAGCTATTATTATTATTATACAGAACGCGATCAGGTTTCAGTGTTTTATCGCGGCGATCGACAGTGTAGGTACGCGTAGACGGAGAGCGGAGACGAGTGGGCAGAAACGGAAAGTTTCCAGCCGACCGACGGTTTGACAATACGCGGATATTATATTATATTATTATTATTATGCACACATTATTATTTTTATTGTCATACCGTTGACCTACTTCTGCATCGAAATAATTTCTGCGACAATAATATATTTATAAAACATTATTATTATGACGTAGCTCTGTGGCAGGTACGATAATAGATATTGTATATATTTATACCTACAATAGCTGAAACCAGCGTATAAAAGTGAGACGGTTTGATTGTTTAAAGTTTCAAACTTTGTCCGAAATCGTTTCCAACACAATATAATATATTACAATATCATAGTTTTGGTATTATTTCAGTCTCGGTACACAATGTACAGCAGGAAACGCTATTGCAGTGATATTAAGACTATATTATAATAAGCAGTAGATCGGTATAATCGCACAAAGACAAAATCAGCGAACACGCAAAATATGACAATAATGACTCGGAATATAATATTGTAGTCTGGCTTGAACATTTATATTGTATATGATGATGTATACACAAAGCCATAAACTATGTCGAATTTCGATGATTGTGTTCGTCTTTGCCCTGCACTTCAGTCTCGGAGCCAATGTTCAACAGTTTCAGGTGCCGCTGTATCATCCTCCCGACGTCTCGTTCGTCCGAGTCCATCACCTGCAATCATCACAAATAAAATATTTCCATCGATCTCATTCGCGACCTGTGTTCACAACAAACACCATATTCATAGGCGCAAATCCCGGGGGTGCTAAGGGTACTCGTCGCGCCCAAAGTCAAAATTAGAACATCATTATTAAGATATATATCAATGTATATTATATATTTATATCGTTTATAATACTTAAAATACTTGGTGGGACTTCAGCACCCCCTGAGTACTTAGTGAATTTGCGCCTAACCGGATTCGACATATTATTGTTGTATGGTACGATTTTGCGTTTATTTTATTATGCGTCCAAAACCGTTTGTCAGCCGATGATGTACAACTGCAGTATTATATAACACAATTATTTTATACAGAGTGATTCGCCAATTATAGTATGCTCACTATCGTTTTTTCCTCAAATAATAAATTCGTTCAAATTCTGATTTTTTTTTAACGTTTAAAATACACTGAAAGACCACATTTTCAAAATGTGAAAATTCGTGTTAAATTTTGTTTTTTCAGACGAGAATCTTTTTTTCATCATTCCTATTAAGTATAATACCCACACAAAGTATGAACAATTTAAATATACTGTCTTTAGGTATAATTAAAAATATCAAAAATCAGATATTTTTTAATAACTGATTATTAAAAAAAAAATAAGTTGAGCATGCCAGGCGAATCACCCTGTATATTAACCGCTATTCATAATAAGGAAGTTGATTAAGACCGTCCGCAACAGGTATAATATAAAATACGATGTTAAGATTAACATTATAACTTTTTTTTTCCTAAAGAGAATACGATAAAAAAAAATATAATTTCAAATGGCTAGTTTGAATAATTTACTCAACGATTACTTTTTCAAATTTTAGATGACTTTTTTATGAACATTTTAATTATTTTCTGCACCAGACACTCTCTAAAGAAGAAAATATTAAAAAAATAAATATTGACTCTTAGGAGTAAGATAATTTATATAATATTATGAGCCATTGTGACGTGGATAAGGATGATTAAAAGCTATATTTAAATTTGCTAGCAGAAATATTAGGCGTTTTATAAATAAACTTAATCTCCCTAATCTCGAAAATAATAACTTCCATTAAAATTATATTATAAATATTTTAAACTAATCAAAACAAATGCAGCGAAGCTTACTCCGTCTACTTCTATTTGGATTATGTTAGGGTACTTATTATTATAATGTTAAAACGAGTCTATAAACATAGTTTTCTGGTGTAAGTTGGTAAATTAGATTTATACAAAAGATAAATAAAATGATAAAAGGAGCTTTACATTTTAATAATGATAAAAAGAAAAAAGACTTATATTTTATTTTTAATAAGATGTCTAATGTTTAGACGTTATTTACAAAAAAAAAATATATCTCCAAAGACTCTTAAGAATCTTGGACCACCTTATTCAAAGTTGGTTTCCTCTTAACGTCTACTTGAGTAGTAAATATTACCTGAAAAGTAAAGTGGGAAATGTCAGTTTCGACTATGTTAGGTAATTAAAAGAAAAACAATTATAAAAACGTGGTAAAGTGAGTAATTTATCATTGTAGTGGAGAAAAGTTTTTGATTTAGTGGTCTATAATATTGTGCCGTAACACTTTGTATAATATTCAGTCATTCCTATATTTAAAATATATAAATTTAAATGGAAAATAATGTTTTTTTTGCATAATTTATTATCGAAACAAAAGTTTCTTAAGTTTTTTTTATGAAGTTCATTTTTCATATATTAGCGACTAAGTAACCATTCAATTTTCAACTTAAAAATGAAACTATTTTTGAGTTGAATTATCTTTCAATTTACCGAAGGTACTATCTTTTTTTCAATTCACAAAACTTTTGATACGTATTTATATTCATATGATATTGGTGCAGTATTATTATTGATCGCACACAATATTATTCATACAGAATATTATGTACGTGCGAGAATAATATTATGTACACTATATATATGATGCTTTTAAATGGAAAAAAAATGTTTAGTTACCTACCTATAACTCATAATTGTATAAGTATTAAAATATATGTGCAGTGTAAAAGTTTAATTATTATTTTATAATACAAATAATAATAATTGTACCTATACATAGACCTACGATGCTATATTTATAATATTATGAACCGTTAATTATTATTCAAGTGATACTAATTAATTATAAATTTGTTTTCAAATAGATACCATCGGACATACATAATATACGAGAGAACGTTATACCCACGAGTCAATCTTACTAACACGGACAATAATTTAACGTTAAGAACAATCCGTTTCTGTTGCAGTATTTAATATTAGAGCGATCTGATTTATTATAAAAATTAAAGGTAAGAACCACCGACCTAGGGCAGCCCGGAAGTTTTTTTTTGGTATTTTTTTGATTTCGATGCAACTCATACGAGCGTTTTAAAAATATGTACAAAATTATAATATTGTTCGTACGTCTGCCAAGTGATGTTTCCGTGTCATGTTGCCGAACAATAGTCCGAGATCGACGTCGGCTAAATTGATTGGAGGTCTCGCGGTTTCGTCTTCGTAAGTAGATTCCGTCCTGAAGCGTAAGAGAGCAAATAGCAATGTCGATTGATTAAATAATAATATTATTACACTACCAAAGTCCGAATAAATATTATATTATATAATTTACGTTCTCGAATGCAACTCGGCGGGTTTTACGGAATATAACAAGTCCGCGTCAATATTTTCATCCGCATCCGGTAGTATAGGTATATCTGTTTAACAGTTTTAATTATCAAATATAATAATAATATACAGTGTGAACACTTTTATTATATCAATACAACTTAACATAACTCGTAAGCTGTTATATTACAATGAAAATATCAATATTACAATGGTACATAATTATACGTTTCGACTATAATATTATTAATTGTATTATTATTATTAGGTACTTATTAGATACAACAATATTAAATTACATAATATTATACATTGCAATTTATATTATACATCATCATAATAGGTAGTCAAAAAATGCATTTTTTTTTTTTTATTGAAATTTTTACACTTCTGCTTCGACATCAAAGGTCATTAGCATTACATTCATTATACATGTATTTTCATTTTAATTATGTCTTATTCAATTAGAGTTGATAAAAAGATACAAATCGAATAAAAATACAAAAAATAAAAGTATTAGTTAATAAAGTATTATTTAAATAATTATAGTTTTGAAATTATTGGGTTTGACTTATATTATGTTTAACATTTTTATTGTTTTAAAGAACTCTTTACTGTTTTGCTCTCGTTGACAGGATTTGAGCCTAGACTTGTTCCGATAAGAAAATGCATTTTACAAGTACGTCGTAGGTTATTATTACCTCAATACAGGTATCGAATTTAAATCATCTTCTATACAGTTTATTTAGGCACCAAAATGTATATTATTATGTTTTATCTTTGTACATTATAATAATGATATAATAACACTATCAATAAACTGTATCCAATTACCCACTCGTTTCAACCAAATAGCTAATATATTTATTTATTTTTTATAAACGATGTGCATTCGTCGTAATCGCGTTTTATATCATTTTCTACTATATAGGTGGGTAGGTACACAAAACTCTGTATAGTTTAAATTATTACCATTGTTTGTTTTCGTAGTAGTGTTGGAGCTTGATTTCTTTCGCGAACCAACAAAGTTATCGAATTTTCCTCTGCAACAAAACAACATTATCATCATTAAGCGTAAAGTCGTTTTTATATTCATAACTGCATAATTTATTAGCAGCGCGCAGTAAATTTATTGTTGTACAAAAGAAAACATTGCAATCGCTGCTGTATATGCATTAGACGCAGCACGGTCGGGTCGAGAGCAGGAAAGCTGCGATTTATGAATCATTAGCACCCTCTAGATGTATTATAGTAATTATCATTCTGTGAAATTATCTAAAAATTTTACATTACACGTTTTTCGTTTTATAAGTCGTGTACAATGCACATGGCGTATGATATTGGTAATAATCATTGATCGATCAAAGAAGGTTAATAAACACGAACAAAATGTCCAGTGCAGATGAAAATTACTCGAATAGAAAAATTGACTGAGTAAAAAATATAATATAGGCAAAGAAAAAGCTACACAGAAAAATAATCCGACACACAAAAGGCTAGGGTACCCATACAAGGTAAATATTAACCCGAAAATTGTCTAATCATTTAAAATAATACTTCACGACCATAAAATTATAAAATAAATAGTTTAAAACATATCGACGTTTCTAGAATTATTAAAAAAATGTAACAAAAAATAGTTTATTCGTTGCAAAAACAAGTAAATTCTTAAAATATTTTTACTCGCAATCTATATTATAAGTACATTTTATAAGAGAGATAGAGAGAGAGAAAAATTACACGAGATTCACATTATCAAAGAAAATATCCATTGATATTATTCTACAAATATACATACATAACTAGATAAGTATAATAATAACATTATAGTAAGTTATCTAGACTTATCATCCGAGTTCAAGTATTTTTTTAATAAATTTGAGTATGAATAATAATTAGGTTAAAAGGTCTATGGACCATTTTTGTTTTCAGTTATTGGGTTGTATCGACCATCGGCTATAGGTCTAGAGAAGATACATTTTATATGAGATGAATTGAATGATTGTGTAGTTTTTTATGGAACCATTTGTACAATTATTTAGAGCTTGATCGGTCATTATGGAGGGTTGAATTCTTATGATATATATAATTTAAAGTTACCTATATTCTGATAATTAAATTGAATATTTTGACACAGTTTTTAGTTTAAAATAATTTGTGGTATATTAACATTAACTATATTGTTTACGTTACGGGCAAAATACGAAAGACAGATAATGCGTGTACATTATCCGGGTAAGATAAAAATTACACACGTCATACCTATTGGAGTAAAAATATTATTTACAAAACGTTTATTTGGCAAATTACCGGGTAATTTGTATACTATCTACGAGCGAGTATAAAAATAAAAAAATACATACTTTGATAAAATAACGATAGTAGGTAATTTTTTTTTTATGAAACGCACGCAATACTAGATATTTTCGAAGTCTTAACCACCAAAAAAATCTATACGTACCTAAATAGTTAATACGATAATAGCTTATAATATAGTATAGTATAGTAATAGTGTACAATAGTATTCTGCAGTGGTCAAGGTTATAAAAAATGTTTATGTAAAAGTAAATGCTTATAGCAAATAAATGTAAAATATGAAAAGCCGTGGCAAAACATTTGAAATGTCATCCGAACTTTAATTGTAAATAGTTCTAATTAATAATTGTATTTTGTTTTGATTCTCAGCGAAGCGATAAAAATAACAATTTTACAATGATGTGTGTTTTTTTTCTAGTGGAAAAAAAATGCTCTGATCATCGACCTCGATAGAGGTTCCTGGTAGCAAACTGGATCTAGTTGATAATTATAATAAGAGGTCAAAAGTGAAAATTAGCAGTAATTTTTAAAATAATTATGTAAAAACAAAAAAGAATACGAATATTTGTCAAAATGTTAATATTATTGTTTGGTAATGTTGGTTAACAAAAAAGCTATGCGGTTTATGCATGGATCGTCTTCGTTTTTTTTTATGTTTTTTTTTTCTATATTTGTCTATAATAAATTATAAGTTATTAATACTGGAATTTAATTAATAAAATATAAAAAAATTAAACAAACCTATCATAATACTAAAAGTCTAAAAGTAAAATTAATTACTTAAAGAGCAATATTAAAAAATATATCATGCTAATATATATTATAATATATACCATATACCTGGTAATAATAAAGGCTGACGACCCGTCCTCGCTCAGAATCATTTTTCGTAACCATGCAACACATTACAGTGACCCGATTCAATGAAGAAGTACATTGTACCTGGTACACTCAACACCTGTTGTACCTTTTTTTTGTTTTCCTCAATTATTCAAAAAAGTACTGAGAATTTTCAAATTTGACCTACTTAAAGTACCAACTATAGATCCAATTTTTTACCAGAAACCTCCCTCGAAGTACACGTTTTACGAGAAAAAGTGTCTTTAGACACTAAAATAAATATAAACGATGAACAACACACATTGTGAAATCAATACATTCTTCGCTCCGCTCTGAATCCAAAAATATTTCACAGACTGTTTCAAATAAATCGACTACTTTTTCTAAAATATCGTATAATTAAATAGTGAAAATGGTTGAAGTAATATATGTAATTAATATTTTAATAGTTTTCGGATTAGTATAATATGACTTGATGGTTTTTGCCCCAAGAATATCTTTGTTTAATTGAACCATTATTGCGAGAGATTATCTGGTGCGTTATTGGTCGTGTGTTGTACCGACATTATCGGTTTGCGAATTTAAGATTGTAATATTATAGTAATACGAACACTGTCTTTATCCACAGCACGACCAGCTAATGCATAAATTGAACAGATAATCACCTTAAATATGTATAACTTATACATCATTACACTGTTCATATTATGTATATAAGGTTTACGTTTAGGTAAGTACACCACCGGCTTTTGGACCTTACCTCGTACCCATAATATATTTTATTAAATAGTTACCAAATTTAGTATTGTGTTAAAGTATGCGTAAACGTAAGGGATGTCTTATGAAAAAAATTGAATAGTAATATTACTAATGCGCAGGTCTTATTCGAATACACTTACTTCATAGTTTCATCGACCCAACGACCAATTTTTGACTTTGCACGTTCGCCCTGTAACGAAAATATAAATATAATTTCAAGTCGGCTAATAAACTTAAATAATAAATTTTACCTATAAGCGAATTATACCTTAGAATTAATTTTTTATTAAAAAAATGGCAAATTATTAACTTTAGATAATAGAAAGATATATTATTGTAAAAAAAAAAATGTTAAATTTGACATATTGCGATGAATAGGATCCAAATCGAAATTTGGGTCATAGGAAAGCTCTTAAAATATCTTATTCTGATCATATATGATTAAATATGAAGACGATACAATTATGTAAATTTGATGAAATAATGTTAGTTTTTAATCCATACGAATTACGATATTTCATTAGTTTTGATCTTAACTGTAAAATCGAACTAGTTTAGTCAAAAAACAATTATTATTTTCAATTAAATATCAACCCTTATAAATACAATATAATGCAACACTACCGTAAATATTAAATCAAAACATAAATCACCCGTCCACGATACATAAATTTAAATTTAACATTTTTAATACCATATGCAATAGTACCACGTACCAAATTAAAGGTGGTATCTATATAATATATAGAATACTAATATTATTATATTTTCACGAATTTGGTGTAGGTATAAACATTATTTTTATCACGTCCAAATGTTCTATGAGTATATTATATCATGTATACATATATTATATATTCCAAAAAATTTTCTAGCACATACCTAATATAATTGTATTATAATTTCAACTATATCTTAATAATAGTTACTCGAGTAAATCGCATTCAAAAATTCTATGTATACGCCAGACGTACATAATATATTTGAGGCACATGATTAGATATTATGTATGGTTCCTTATAATACAGGAAACGCCGTACAAATGTGGTCATTGATTATTATAATTTTGATTTTAATAATTATTATAATTTTAATCAATGAGATATCGGCGAACGAATATGTGCATATTATATTGATAATATTATGCACTAAGTCTTTAATCGCGTCAGTTTAATTTTAACGATATCAAAAAACCACTATTGTACATAAATGTACAAACATTGTTAAACATAATATTTCAGCTGTACACAAAGCTTACCTACCGCCTGTTTACAGAAATAATTTCCAAAAATGGGGGACGGGATGGCCGAGCGGACTAAGGCCTCGCGAGCCTCCGTCGCCGGTTCGGGCGGCGCTCGTTGCTATCTGGGCAGGCAACTGCCTAGGCTGCGAGGCCGCTATCCCCAAACCGGGCATGGCAGAAACCTACGGGTGCCCAATTCAAAATTCTGCCAAAATAGGTGTCCGGACTATCAGCTCCCTCAGGCCTACTCCCGGAACAAAGAGCCATACGAAAAAAAGAAATTTTCTAAATATTATATCGTGATAGTAAAAACGAAAACAAGGTCTCCGGATAAAAAGTCTTCAGCATTCTATTTTCAAAAATGTCTATGTTTTTTGACAAATAGCACCTAAACAAAATTAATTAGCCAAAATTAAAAAATATACCAAACAAATTGATTTAGTTTTGAAAATAATTATCATTGCGGTAGTAATTTTAATCACTCGTACAGAAATTTTTTCTCACAAATCAAATGCAATAAATTATATTTCATTATTTTTACTCGCTTGTTTTTCTTATCAGATTAACTGCTGAATCCTATCTTATTGAATTGCTCACACGCGATATGCGTGTTAATCGAGTTTGAATGGGCTGCGCTTTGTGTAATGCGTTTTATTAGTCGATTGTCCAATTTCACTCGGTGATAGAGACTAAAATCTCAATCGTTATTGCTATTATACCCATTTGCGTGGATATATCTATTCGCATTCGGTTTGACTATTATACAGGTCATAGGTACCTAGTGACTGACCAAAATAATTTTATCTCTATGTTAAAATGTTTTCGGTTACGAAGACACAATAACCAGTGTGTATTGCATTTATAAGGTAAACGAATAGATTTTAGTGTTGCAGCCCTACAGCGTGTATAACTATACATTTAAAGTTATATTATATAATATAATTTAGTCTTTTTTGCCATTTGACCATGCCGAAACACAAAACGAAAATAATTTCGGAAACATTTTCCGGAAATGTTTGGCCGCTTATGCCTGGCCTAGCTATATTTGTGCACCGTAACTGCGCACGCATCGTGGCCATTTTATAATATATCACCTTAATTCCTCACACAAGGATTTTTTAACACTATAACTCCTCAATAACACCAAGATAAATCCAAGTAAATAATAATAAAAACAGTTTACAACAAACATCCTTGTTGTCCGTATAAAATTAAATGTAATAATTCAAATTATAGTGTAAATTAAAATCAAATATTATTAAATGAAACTAAACTTTTTTCAAAATTATTTCTATCAATTTTTTACTAACAGCTCATTTTTTCGTCGACTGTATACAACATTTATCTCATTTGCCATATATTTAAATAAAACTTAATTAAATAGCTGATATTTAGTAAGGAAATCATTTAAGAGAATAATATTTTAAGCAAATATACTAGTTTGAGAATGTTTAGAGAACTGAATTCGTCCCGAAAACGTTACGCACAGGGAAAATAAATATAATATATTGGTTATAATGTTATCAACTATATCAGTCTTATGGCACGCGGACTTTGGGTGATTAAAATATTTTTAAAATTTGGAGCCACAGTGCACTTATATATATGGTCACCTAAATATTGTACTGTGTGGTGGCATCGCAGATATAATTGCGAAGTCGTCGGTGTTCGAATTTGCCGTTGGCCGCCGTCGAAACTCGAAAGGCTATACATATACAATACTTATCGATAATAGCCTCGCACATGCATTTAATTGCAATATAAGAAACGTAAAAGACATTACAGTCCGCTTCCGTAGTATATTATATTTTACCTCCATGCAGCTGCTGGTTCGCGTAGCTATATAATAACACCGCTGCAGATTTGTTATACTGTCCTCCTTCTTTGGCCCGCGGAGGGCGGCGATAAACTTACCGTGAAATAAAAACTTTATCTATATATCGTGTTTTTGGCTTTTGCCTCACGTACCGATCTATGTGTGTGTGTGTGTGTGTGTGTGCCAAACCGCACGGAATAAATAAACAAACGATGAAACTTTGCGCCGCCGTGCCACCGAAATCGTAGCTAGACCTAAAATAATATGTGGCCGTGTATCCGCGTAAGTATATATAGATAGATATATTATATAATATATTAATGTTTCGTATAGGTTGAATGAACGATTGCAATAAAAACTAATATATATTATGTACTATGGCGTTTACTCTGCGCAAAAGTTTGGAAAACACTTATGGAATTTCGATTTTCTTAGCGAATCTTTGAGTAAAAATACTAATTTCGGCCTCCCACCCCGTTATCTGCTACCTACCCGTCAGTCTTACAAAGTACAGTTATATGTCACACGCAACCACTTTCATTTGGGGGAGGGGGGTGACTCGGGCATTTGCCCCAGTCCAACATTTACAACAACCTCAAGTCGGCACATTTAAAAAAAGAAGTCTTATTTTTCACTCGTCAAGGCCATTGTAATAAATCATAATATTGATATTTTTTGATGAACAAACAAATTTATAATTATTTTATCAATTAATTACTGATAACCAAACAACCGATATGTCCAAGTGAGGCTTAGCGCTCACACATTTAGATTTTAGACACTGGCACTCAGCAAAGTACGTACTTTGTAGTTTGTACAAGTAAGACAGTAGACAAGTAATTAGTGTAAAGCAAAGCAGTTGATAAATTTTCACATTTAAAAGAACGCCGTTATCCTTTAACAGTTTAATCTAATGATTATATTTTATATTATTAAAAAATGTTAATTATACATAATTATTTATAGCAATCACATTTTTTTGTTGTATTTTTTAATGAAGTAAATTATTATACTATTAAACAAGGTGTATTTTATCATGGCGTTGAGTGTTCAGATGTGACTGTAAATACTGCCAACTGCTTGTAAATCAGTATTAAAAGGTACCTATAACCTATTTATTAATTATTTACACATTGCCTACTCAATGATTTTGTTCTATTAAATTTCTATTAAATATTTGACATAAGTATTTATATTTAATACTTTAAAATCCGGCGTGTGACATTCAAATACCTAAAAATATACCCCCCTCCCTCGCGTCCTATGGCTTTATGCTATGTGAATCTGCGTGAAAAAGATGTTAAGTCAGCAAATCAGTGAGTGGTTAGAGCCCTAGTCCAACAAAAACTGAAATGACGACACTGTGTGTAAAATCGTAACAGGTACTCACGGCCATAATAGTTGATAATAAAAACGGCGAAACTATACAATATTATTATGATGATAATATTATAATAGTATCGCTGAGTGGAACTGAACACCAAAATATTGTACTGCGGTGTCTGGTGATTTCAAAACACGCCGCCGATAAGAAACACTATTTTAATTGTACGACATAATAATACCTATAGTGAAAACAGAAACATTGAACAACAATTATTATTGTACTTTAAAAGATTAAACACCATATCATTACGGTTTGATAAGACGTGTGTAGAGCTGCACTATCAGTAGTCGTAGTCTGGCTTTAATATCATTATATTATAATGTTATTATATACACACGCTACCAAGGCAACAATACACCAAACATAATAATATAACAAACCTGCACTGACGGTTTCCACGCAGCTCGTAGCACAGGTGAAAGGATATATTTTCAAGGTCGACTGGACTACTACACGAAAGTGATACCTATACCTATACGACTATAATACCTCCACCATAACCGGTGTAAGGCGCTATGGCGGATACTGTAATATACAGTATACACGTATTATATAGTATTTTATTTTATTTTAATACAGGCCAGTGCCCACAAACAAAATGAGACTTGTTTAATGTACACATTTAATATTTACAGTAACATAAAAAGAATATATAATTGTATTGAATAATAAGAAATAGCAAATTTAATATAATATATTAGGTTTATATATTATCTTAATATAGAAAACCGAAAATTGAAAACTTTTTAATGCTAATGTTCTTCGGCAACTACTCAACCGGTTGTCTTAATTTTTTTTTAAATGAAAGATGATGTCACGGAGAAGGTTTCTATCTCAAAAAAGTATATTTAAGTATAATTCAAAGAGGTGCTCACACAAGAATTTTGAAATTCATGATGAAAATCGAAAATTTGTATTTTGTTTATGTGTGAATGGTTATTGGTTACTATTGGTTACAATAATTATCTGGTCTACAAAATTAAACTTTTTTTAATCATCAGAGTTGAATATACATTTTTCTAAACCAATTTTTCACGCTGATTTCAAATCTGTAATTAGATTTTTTCTATTACCTTTAGTTTTTTACTTATAGTTATTTCATTTTTTATAAGTAAAGCATATATTTCGAAATAAAATTACTATATTAAATGTTTAATAATAACTAATAATTATTAGTTTCAGTTACAGTAACAGTGTTTCCTACGTACATATTACGCTATACGCTAAAAAATCTGGAAAAACTGAAAGTGCTATTTTTGATGAGATATATATGAATAATCTCTGTTGATTTATAAGGTTGTCAATGGTTACATATCATATAACTATTATAATTAGTAGGAATATGGCATATACGTATTTTTACAAATTAATTTATAAAAAAAAAACAAATCTTTGGCACATGCCACCATTGCGATGTTTTTCGTGTGCCTAATAATCTGATATCACTTACTTACTTATTTCATCTTTGACTCGGGCGACGCCGGATGGGACAGCTAGTATATTATAAATACCTATAAGTGTTATTAGTGCAGTCGAGTAATAATGAGTTTGAATTAACTTTGAGACGACATTTTCTACCGTTGTTATGATGCTTACCCTATTTATATTATTCGACAAAATATTTCAAAAGTACCAAACCATGTGCACAAATTCACCGCGTTATATACAAATTTATAAACTGTTCTTATACTCTCGTAGTCATTACTACTTCAACAACAGCATTGTTCTTTAGAAAATTAGGTGCGATTAAAATGTAAGAATTTATATTAATATTGAAATGTCCGCATGAATTATTATATTTCAACCATTAGGTTTAACGAGGAATTAACTAGTCCAGACAGAAATGCATTGTGCAATGTTTGAACTATAAAGTCTGTATTGAGAATGCTATTTAGAAAGAATTTAGTTAGAAATGCGGTATCAAAAGTTAAGAGATTGATAAAGAAGAAATTGATATCAAGAGAAAGGATGGATTTTTTAGTGTAGCTCTGTTGTAGCAGTTGACTGTCGACAAATAATAAGGAGGTGAGAGCAAAGTGACAGAAGCCGCCTCCGAAACTGGCGATGATACTTGGTGGACTTTGATTGAGACCCCCAAATATAGAACGTGTGTTTGGGAAGTACAGATAATAGGATCTGGCACAACCGCAACCTAAGGTATTTGATTATAATATAATGACTTTCATCTAAGGCTTGAAACTAGGGTTGGTCGGAAATGTTCGGGAAATTTGTTTGTATAAAGAGACGTATGACAAAGAGAGGTTTGCTCATTCAACCTTTAATTGTATTCGGTTTATAATAGACATTATGTAAATATAACCAGTGCCTAATGGTATTTTCCTTATCTCGACTTCAAGTAATTGCAACATTATATTAATATCAGGCCGATAAGAAGGAGAATAAAAATAAAATATTTTATAAGACCTGCAGATGAATATTTGAAAACATTTTTAATAAAGATTTTTTTCATATCATTGTAAACCAATAAAATTGAAATAATATTATAATAATAATAAGTAAATTTACCAGGGAGGCGACAATAAAACATTTGCGAAATTTGAAAGAATGGTTTTGAGAAACGACGGTTTACAACATCGATCTACACGTATGCCGTTCGAAAGTAAAAATAATGAGGAGCTGTACAAACTGTACATGAAACTGTAATGGGATGGTTTGGACATGCACGGAAGGCCGATGAAAATATATTTAAAAAGGTCACGAGTTGAAACGATACACAATAAGAGACCACCACTATAGGTAGACTGCTGTGGACGTGATGGAAAGATGCCGCAGAGGATATTCGGATAATATGCGTAAATGCGTCTGTTGAATTGGCATTCAACAGGTAAAAATTGAAAGGATCGCTTGTAGCAGCTCGGATCCTACAAGGACCATTAAGCTGAGAAGGAAGAAGGAGAAGAAATGCACTCAGTGGATTGAGGACGAAACTTACCTCGCAACATATATAATACCACCGACATGACGTGTACGAGACTAGGGAGCAGTACATAATGGAACGCAATAGTAGTATTCTGCCAAATTTTTAAGCCGTATACCGTATTCTTAATGAGAAGTAAGGGAGGGGGGGGGGGGGGTCCATACCCGACCAACTTCCCCTTGGATCCGCCCCTTATCCCTATACAGATATATTTCAAGGTATATAGTGTATTATACTTGCAGGTTTCCTATCACATATTTTCATTTCGTACTATCGACAACCCGTATATAATATTGAGTCCGCTTTCGCCAGAGGCGCCGAAGTCTTTTGAAACACCTCTCTGATGTAATTATTTTTAAAACTGAGCACCCGGCCACCCATACACACATGCACAACTCGTAACGAAAAAATTCTCCGATTACCTATTGACACTTGCCTACGACAATATAGGCAAAACCGACTATTGCAGCATCCGGTTTGCACGCATCAGACCTATTTCTATTATAGTGAAACCTGGTTTAACGGACACCTGTATACAACGGACACCTTTTCTTAGCGGACAAAATGACCTAGTCCCGGCAAAAAGATGTGTATTCCAATGTATTTCGATCTGTCCATAACGGACTCCTTGTATTACGGACATGGACACTAATATATTTTAAGCCCCGTGGTTTCATAACGAACAAAAATCTTAATTCAAATCCAAATGTACACTGTACATGTCATATGTACATACAAACTACGAAACAGCGATAATAAGGAACGACATTCGGTACCTACACGTGAAAACACGGATTACGAACGATTGCATTATCGCCGATTACGGTAACGTTAATTGCGAGAACTTATTGAATTTATGAAGTTGAAATACAATTTAAAAGAAATAGATAATCGTAAGTAATTCTAACGTTTTTATTCAGTTTCCATCGGTGTGTATCTTATTGTGTACAATATTACGTATACAATTTTCATTTTCCAATAAAACACTGAAACCTGTCTACAACGGACACCTGTCTATAACGGACAGTTATTTTGTTGAGTGTTGACCAGTTGCCCCCCACGGCTGTTGTCGGAATTTTAAAAATATACCAATTGCCCTCAACCAAATGTACCAGTCGCCCTCAACCGAATGTACCAGTTTCCCTCACATGTTAATATATACATGATTACAATATATAGCCCGTAAAATAGGGGAGGTAAATATAAAATTATTTATAAAAATAAAGTAAAATAGTATAAAATGATAGAAAAAAATGCATATGCTTGTAATTATATACATATACTTTGTAATAAATAATAAATATAATATACTACACAAATAATATGGATAAAATGAAAATTGTATTAATAATAATAGCTTACTTGGTGCAAAACGAGGATTTTACCGTAACGCGTAATTTTAGACGCGTATAAGCAGATAGTCGATATATAAGTAATGAGTAATGACAACTATCTTAGGCTTTATTATAACAAAACATAATACATAAATTGGTACATTCGGTTGGGGGCAACTGGTACATGCCCATTTTGGTCCAGTGACTGTCCGTTGTATAATACAGGTTCCGCTGTAATTAATATTATACAATATACACGTCATATACTGCGTAGGTACGTCATAAAATGCGCGGACAATTTCGAAAATATAATATTGCATTTGAAATATATTATAACAATAATAATAAGAACCATAATATAGTAATGTTTCAAAATTAAAAAAATAATTTTCAAGTGCGGTCTCGAAAATACGGACGTTGGAGTGCAGCCGCTTAATGTGTGGCGTGGCGTGTATAATATATACGTATTGAAACCCAAACAGATGGCGCGTGCTTGCAAAGACAGCAGATTGCGTTTGAAAAATGGCCATCAACTGCTATACCCCGAAAACTTTTACGGAGGTGAATTTCGAGGATGCGCGTGGAGGTGAAATGGAAGTGGCTGGCTGGTTGGCCGTGGTAAATGTATACCTACGGAGGGGAGGCTATAGGCAATTTCTCTATATATAGCATATTATGCGGGAGGAGTGGGGAGGGGAGAGGATAGCTACGGCCGTCATTCCCCGTGCACGCTACTCCGACGACGACAACGACGGCGACAAGAGCGCAGTGATTACTCTAAAACCTTCGATTTCCCGAAGAATATATGATGTTAATTAACAATGTTTTCGATAAACCTTTGCGATAACTATACAATGTCTAATATATTATATAATATAGAAATCGTGGTATTGAATAACTACGATAATAATTATATTATTATGCAAATTGTTTTGCATTTTAGATTTTATTATAATTATATACAGGGTGATTCTTTTATCAAACAACACTCATTATTTCAAAAAGTGTAAATATTTTTGAAAATATTTTTTAACATGGTTTCAAGTAATTTACAAAACAACTTTTTTATTAAAAAATTATATTTTTTAATATTTTTTATCCTTATGATTTTTTAAGTTTTTTATTTTTTTGAATGAAAACATGTAGTTTTAATTTTATATTCCAAAACTTCATATTTTTCTAAGAATTTTGATACATAAAAATCGAATTTAGGACTATTAGTTTATGAGTTATAAGTATTTAAAGTTTAGATGAGCAGAGTGGAGTGGTACGGGGTTACCCCGCAAAATGTTTGTCCACTACTCCACTCATCTAAACTTTAAATACTTATAACTCATAAACTAAAAAAAAAAAATATTCAACCATGGTATACAGAGTAGGGGTAACGCAGTGTTTTTGTTTAGTACTTACATAAGTATAAATAAGAACTGTAATTTTTTTTTTTTTTTGTATACGCCAAACGATTTTTTTGTTAATATACAATTACTAAGTAAAAAGTGTAAAATGTTATAAAAACGTACTAAATATTTTATACAATATTATTATTATTATTATTATTATTATTATGTTTTTCTGACAAATTTAAACAACAATATTATATATAGGTACTCTTACACATGCTCGTGTTGAAAATATGAAAATCGGAGAAACGCTAAAACCTTTATACATATTATATTTCTCTCGAAAAATGTTTGAATATCAAAAATGCACGCATTCGACTTGGGGGTTTATGGTAAATAATAAATAATATAGACAATTTACACGATGATTTACCGTGCATGCTCAGTACTTACCCTCTTTTTTTACATTAATAATGCAGCGTTATTCAATATCTGATTTTTGGAATTTTTAAATATTGTACTTAAAGATGATATTTTCAGATTCTTAAGATTTTTTGTACTTTACTTAAAAAGTGTCCTGTGGAGATAAAAACATATCTTTTTTAAATATAAACCTCGCTTTTCTGCCAACAATATTGTTTTGTGGATAATTTCTCCGAAAATGTTGTCGTATCAAAATCAAAGTTCGAACGTTTAGTATTGGAATCATTTAACTTTGTTAATTTAACTTTGCGCCTACCTATTATATTATATTGTATATTTGCATAATGCAGAAGTCCTTCAAGATTTAACTTAATGTCCTGCGTGTTTGATACTCCAGAGAAATATTTTAATTTTATCGAAGTCAAGGAAAGATCGAAATAATTATTAAAAAACATAGGTAAAAGTGTATGGAGCTTGGAAATATTTTTAAGTAAAAATTATGAAATATTTTTTTTTTTTTTTGAAGTGACAACAGATAACAATCACACGATTGTTCAAATGCTGAAAAGAAATAAAAAATGACATAGCTTTGATGAATATCGTAAAATGCTCGTCGCAGTAAAGAAAAATGTCTTTCATTAAATGTCATCGTTGTTCGTCATTTCATTTAGCCGTATTCTTATTATTAATTTATTTTTATATTATACTCGCTATATTTATTATTATTCTTAAATCTGATTTAATTATTTTTTTGTAAATATTATGTTTATCAGATACCGAGTACTATATTATATTACTGCAGCTATGCAAGAAAGAGAGAAAAAGTCAACGTTTATGGAAATATTGCAGAACACATACCTATTTAATATAGGGAGGAGTTAAATCATTTATAAAAAATGTAGAAATTGTAACTATACGAATGTAATCGTTTTTACAAAAATGAGAAACACGAACAATCGTGGTATAAAATGTAAGAGGTCGTATGTATTATTATTAAAACATGTTTTGTATTTAAATGAAAAACTTTAAATTACCAAATTTGTAGTTGTATTCCAGAAAAGTAAATTGATAACAACTGGCAAGTGGATTTTTCAACTTTTCTCAACTGGTCTAAGCACTTAAAATGCGATTGCCTTAGGTCAGGTAAGTATATACATTATACATAAAATATGCATATTGAAAATGTTTTCGTCGTGAAACTTTTATGTAACTATTATTCTTCTTATAATTACATAAAGTCATTTGCGCATTATTGTTCTAAAAAATCATTCTTCATTAATATACAGTGATAAAAATATGTTTTATGAACAATAAATTATAATACATAATAATTTACATAATATTGTTGACATACTGTGTTTTTCATAATTTTCTATGATTTTTGAGATAGAATTTTTATATATATATACACTTAATAAGTATATACTACTTATACTTAAACATTATATCTTTGCCTACATATTGCTAAGACCAATTTATAATAGTCAGTCGAATAATTTTTTTGCTACACTATAGTATGTTGTCCACACTGCTTTCTTTTATTTCTCTTGGTGAAATTTGATACATTATCTATAAACTTCAGTTGCTAAATCATTCGTTTTAACTGCATCAAATCAAATTATGTGTAAACCCAGCAAGTCTTGCAGATATTTTTACGTGTATTATAATAATACTTCTGTTGTATCTATATAAGTATCTATATTTTATACTTTAGGTGATCGTTTTAAAAATACTCATCTCAGTCGAATATTGTAACATGTCTCATGTTTTTATTTTATAAAATTATACCTACGTTATTAATTATTTTTCAACTATCTAATTTTTTCCTAATGTTGATTACGATTTTTTACATTTTTAATTCATATTGTATAATCTTGAGAAAAATATTTTTTTGGAAACATTGATATATGAGTACCAAATATTGAACAAACATTATTTTTTTATTAATATTATGCATTCTAAATTTAATTCGCCTTCGTAAAGCGCGCAGCATTAATAATATTACTGCGTTATCTAAACTCATCTAAAAATTAACCTTGGCAAACAATTTTTTAAGAAATTATACGATTTTAAAAAATACAGTGTTGTTATAATATAATATATATTCAAAATGTACAGGCATTTTTGAAACTTGACAGTGGTATAATAAGTATACGTCTGTTTGCTGTTAAAACAATCACCCTGCGTGTCGTATATAATATACTAGCTGTCCCACCCAGCGTTGCCCGAGTCAAAGATGAAAGAAGTAAGTGATATCAGAATATTAGGCACACGAAAAACATCGCAATGGTGGCCTGTGCCAAAGATTTTTATTTTTTAATAAATTTATTTGTAAAAATATGTATATGACATATTCCCACTAATTATAATAGTTATAAGATATGTAACCATTGACAACCCTATAAATAAACAGAGATAATCATATATATGTCATCAAAAATAGCACTTTCAGTTTTTCCAGAATTTTCAGCGTATAATATGTACGTAGGAAAAACTCTTACATTTATAAGCAAAACGCAAATTTTCGATTTTCATCATGAATTTCAAAATCCTCGTGTTACTTTTTTTGCAATAGGCACCGTCTCCGTGATATAATCTTTTATTTAAAAAAAATTAAGACAATCAGTTGAGTAGTTTCCTAGAACATAAGCATCATAGGTTTCAATTTTCGGTTTTATATATAAAGAAGATATATTACGTGTAACTGCGTAGGTCATGTTTTAATTTTTCTATATAGTTGATTAGATAATATAATATATAGATATACGTGGGTACACTAGGTAACATGTCAATTATACATTATAATATCATATAATATAAATAGTAAGGTTTTGTGGATTTCAACCGAGCACACCGCGACCGATGACTTTTATGAAAGAGCTGATCAATTTCGCCGAGAACTCCATACACGATTTGCCCGCGTTAGTGGTCATTATCGATTTCCCTTTGAGATGGCCGGCCAATACGTTCATTTGTAATTTATACTTGCTCACGTTAATCGGTTTGCTTCCCATGCACACCGTCCCCTATAAACGATAACTGCAGTTTATATAATATGTTAAGCCGAATTTATGAAATCGCCGATTACATGAAATCACCAACGCTGTGGCCGACAACGTGAAATCGACAACTTGGCTACCGAATTCACGAAATCGGCAAATTTTGATTGCTAATTTCATGAACTTGGCAGACTTTGTTCTGCCGATTGCATGAATTCTGTAACACATTATTATGATGATTACAAATAGTAGTAGTAGGGGAATACAGGGCAAAACCGACTGGAAAAATTAATACCTTCATAAGTTTTCAGGTTCTTAATATAATATACTTAATCTATTTGCACAGTAGTATCAAGTAACTTTTTGTTTACAATATTTAATTATAATACAGTGAATTTCGATCATATTTATTTTTGAACAAGCCATTAACTTTTTTTACCCGATACCGGGGCAATATCAATTTGTAATGGGGCATTGGGGCGCCGATGCATGGTATAACATGTACCTAATATCCAGCTTTTTTTAAAGGGACTTACAAAACCAAGTACCTACAAATTACTATTGTATTGTAATTAAATTCAATTAAATAATAAAAAAAACAGATTTAGATTGAAATCAGATAAAATTAGATTTTATTATAATATGTATTTCCAGTGTTTCATGTAAGACCATGAATATAAGACATTCATTTATATTGAATTAAGTGTTATCATTTTTTTTTTAAGAAGGGTCTTGCCGATTCCACGCAATCAGCTGTATTATGCACTTTAAGTTGTCGATTTCACGTCGTCGCCAACGTATAGGTACATCGCGTCCGACTTACGCTTCCAGACGGTAGACGCCAATAATTTATTACAACGGCGTGTAAATGTGTAACAGAATAATAATTAATAATCATAATAATATATTATTATATCGTTCTCCTGACAATCGCGATACAATATCAGTTGAAATCATAATATGACTAATTCTGGGATTTTGATGCAATTTTTTCCCGTTGTTCCAACGCGTAGTTGGAATATATCGTAGTTGGAATATATCGTTCATCAGCAGAAAATGTGTGTTTCGTGTGTAATACTGATTGTTTTATTGTAGTTTTTATTTTGTATTTTTTTGACAAATTAAATTTAAATGCATTTCAAGTTTATAGAGCATTTTTAATAATTTATCTTTTAACTCTTATAATTATTAGGTGATTTGATTCAAAACTATAGTATGTTATTCACTAAATCGTTATACCAGATATTATTGTTGTAATAAGTAAGAGCATATTATTGGTCATTCACCTATTTATTATCAGATAGTGTCAAACGTGTAATATAAACAGAACATAATATTATATTCGGCAATTACTGTTTTCATATCTATAATTTATGGACTACAAAAAATTACAGAGGAGATAACATTACTATCTAGCAAGTAATTGTGTTTTTTAGTTTTCTTTACGATAGTAGGTAAGATATTACCTACTCGCAGTTGCACATGATTTCACTCAAGTCGTGGTTTTTTTTGTGCGTTTCATCGTGTTTCCGTATCTTGTGCCAAAAATATTCGATATGCCAAGAGTAAAAAAGTCAACTTCAAATCGATTAGCGAAATATGTCAACGAATTCGGTAGAGAAGTTTTTTGGCCAGAAGGTAAAATATCATTTTGCATCGTATGTCAAATGAGAGTGTCTTACAAACGCAAATGGAGCATAGTACAACACATTTCCACCAAAAAACACGTACAAGGATTACGTTGCTGAGAAGTTAAACTAGACCAACAGATAGGCTAAAATACAGAGTTTTTTAAATGAAAATAAGTTGTGTCCATTTTGATATGATCTGACTAATGTCTTTCTTTCTGGCCAATATACCACAAAATAAACTTCAAAATCCAATATGAAAATACTTTTTAGAGAATCCCTCCAATAGGTCAATTCCTGACAGATCTTCAATAAGAAAAAAATATGTTAGTAAATGTTACAACAATTCAATACGTAGGAGATAAAAAATTGTGGCTTTCTTTGGATGAAACAACAGACTCAGAAGGCCGTTTTGTTGCAAACTTTATTGTAGGTATCTTAGAAATCGGTTCTCCACGAATAACATTTCTTTTAAACTGCGAGGTTTTAGAAAAAGTGAACCATTCTACTATTCCTCAAATGTTCAATAATTTTTTAACTCATTTTTATGATGCATTTTTAAACATTTTAATGCATTTTTGCATTTTTTTAAGAGCGGTTTTTACGTTTTTGTAAAGCATTAAAATCCCAGCCCTACATAATAGAATTAGGGTTGGTCAAGTATATGACCAACGGACCTTATTGATGGGACAGCTCTTTGGCAATCCGAGGATATCCAAACCCATTTGAATCTCATTAGATGATTTAACATCTTCAAGCTGTTTGCAACTGTCCCTTTTGCCCGACAGTTTTATCGAGTCCTTTTGGACGGTGAAGTCGACCTGAAAATTGGATAATATTATTATTAAAATGGGTATGAGTATCATGCTTTTTTCGATGGGATTTATGTTTATTTATAGGGTTGAAATTAGTTATATATTTTTTTTTATTAAAATATTAAATAACAAATTCAATAAAGTCTTAATCATATAAAAAGTGCCATTTTTACACGCAACAAATACTTCTCAAAAATTTCAACAAACTAAAAAATTGGACGTGTTTTTGGTTTGTATAAATTAAAATTGTTAAAGAGATTCAATCAGAGCAATCAGAAATTCAGAACCTCTGCGGAGACGCGATGATTCTACAAGCTGGAGATTTTCACCAAACGCTGCCAGTCATTCCGAGATCAACTGCTAAAAATGAAATAAAAAGTGCACGGGATCGGCTAGAGAAATTTAATATGCGAGTGGTGTTACAAAATGACAACTCTGTAATGTTTTTCACCTATCTAATTCTGTTTTCATTCAATTACGCACCTCGTGGAGTCCGCAATCCACCGCAGGTGGATTGCCTACCTGATAATATACTGCTCACATATTATCCTTCATATAATGCAGTGGATTGTCCACCTAGGTGGTTTAGGTGCATGTAAATCACTTGAAGTTAATCTTAACTTAATATTAGTCTCAGGCAACGCTGAGCGGGACAGCTAATATTATATATAATCTAACAATAATTTCAAATGAATATATTTTATGATATGTAGGTAAATGTGAATAGATAATATTGGTAGGAATATAAACATTAAAATACTTCATTTTCATAAACTGATAACCATACTCATTTTTTGGACAGCACAATTTAACCGTTAACTTGTGTTATATAACTTTTAACGAATTATACTACACATAAAAACATTGAAAGGAGCTCGCATTCATAGGCCATTCTGCTTCCTGTCATGAATAAAGAAAAAGGTCGTTACCCCATCAAAGTCGATTCGTCGAAATTAAAATATATAATATTATTATACTTATCGTACCATAAAGCAATGTTTCCTTAATATTGCGGACCAAGTAATACAATTGCTGACGCAACCTAAAAAGGTGATATATGAAAAATTGGGACCACATATTATATAAAATACTAACAGACAATAATTTATTTGGAATCAGTCATGACTTTAATCGTGCCCGTTCAATATCTCTTAAATAAAATATATTTACATACATATATACATAGGATATTTCGAAAAAATGCTTGCCGCAAAATCCATGATGACAATAACATGTATATTGATACAACATTTTTTTTAAGAATAAGGATTATTTTTTTGCAAATATAATAACCCCGCCTATAAATTCAGTATACAATTTAAGTACTACCGAGTGGATACTAATCCAAGTGGTTTGGTGGTTTGTCCTGTTAAAGTATGGTGAATGATTGTGTATGCAAAATGAGTAATATGTTGATAACGAAACCCGTGTCCACAATATTGTCATGTTAATAAAATATAATGACCCCGAACAATTTGTCCGCAACTATAGTATCATATGTAGCCTCATAAATAACTATATATGTATCAGCAGTTACCTGTTCTATACGAGATATTAATTAAACTAAAGATTATTTCATATTATTATGTCCTACCTGCCAACATAATATAGCGAAGTACCTATATTATATTCCAACGTTTTTGTATTTATTGATATTGTTCACTTCAGAATAATCAAAACGTTTTGAATTGAAAAAGCCAAAAATGGATTTTATTTTTTGGGAGTACACTAGCTCCTTATGAGCACCCCCCCCCTCTAGTAGTGCCAATTCTGCGGTCTCTCGTATACATCGCTATATATTATTATTCTGTTGTTATTATTTTCGCACCGATGAAACTATTATCATACCGAATAGAACCTATATCCTACTTGCGTAATAATATATCACAGAACAATTTTTCGGTTTACCTCTTCGCCGGCAAACTCGCAATTCACGAGGATTTTGATGAATTCGCAAAAAGTCAAATCCTTATAATAATATTACATACCCAGCGTATGACGTATCTATATGAAATAAATTCCAAAAAAAAAAAAAACGCAGCCGGTTACCGATACGCGATTATAGATACAGGAAACATATATATATATATACCCGCGGCGACCGGTGCGTAACGATTAAATTGCTCACAAAAGCGTACTGTGTACCTATATTATAATAATATTCGTATTTTATCAAAACGAAATCGAATCCTGATGTCGGCTTTTTAAAACCTTCAAAATATTCAAGTTTTTTTGATTTTTTTTTTTTTTTTTGATACGCACATGCGATTTGAATTATTATACGCGTATATACGAACGATACACATATTTAAAAAATAATAAACACATAATAATATTATCACACGACGTGCTACATATATTATTACACCTATGAACGCGGCAACGTTTCAACACGGTTATACCGCGATTGCAATAATTCGCAACTAATAAAAGTGTGATAGCACACGTGTATCATTAAGGCGCCTTCGCAGCTGCTCGCCGTGAAACGTAATTTTTTGAGAAATATTCTAGAACTACTGTGACCGCGTGCAGTTACCTATACCATAGTGGTTAACCGTCTTTTCTGTGCTAATATACCTTACCTATACCGCTTATACCGCGTAGTTTATTTCTATCCTACTCGGACAGTGTGTGTTCACCGTACGTTTCACGGCGCGATAGCTGTGAAGGCTCCTTTAGCTCAGATTAGTATACTATGTTTTTATATTATAATTGTATGTTTGTACATAAAAGTTTAGTTATGTCGTAAACCACTATAATGAGTTGAATCATGCCTTGCATATCTCTAATAAAAAAAGGGCCGGTTCTCAGTTAAGGAAAAAGAATTTGAATCCGGGTAATGAAATCTTAAAGTATTTTAAAACATGATCTTTAAATAATATTTACTAAAAAATCAGAATTCGAATAAATGCATTATTCGAGAATTAGAGACGGCGAGTAAAATATTATGCTTGATGAACCGCCCTGTATAATTTATGATCGCTGGTACATTTTGCTATTATAACGATTTTCATGAATTTTCTGTAATGGTGTAATATAACATATAATATATATTCATAAAATTTAATAAAAATATTTGAAACAAATTTTTTTTGTAAAAACAAAAAGCCCACTTTAATTTAGCATATATAATATAGTATTAAATAATAAATATTTACCGTGGAGGTGGTGATGTTGGCGTGTGCGGTAATGCATCCTTTGATAAATATTTCGCAATTAGGTTTCATGACGACGGTAAATTTATCGGACAGTTCGACAATATTGTCCGAGTCGCAGTTTCTAATGTAATCGATTTCTAACTCGTAACCGCCCTACACAAATTACAAATAAACATTAACTGGCGGGCATAAATAATATTTATATTGTTCTCCAGTCACTGAAGGTTCGTATTCGAGCGCGGACCCGTCCCCCTCAGCACAACATTTACAATGTCATATCAAATTATGTCGACATTACTATTATTATTTACGTATAGTACAGTTTGCATAATATTTTCCATTTTATTTTGCTCTTCCAATATTTTTTCATAAAGTTCTAAAATATATAAATCCTATACGTTGTCTAGTACGAGGTCTAAACACATAGAGATACCTATTATAAAAAAGTTTTAGAAACAATATTACAATAATTATGCATTTGTATGAAATATTTAAAAAGCAAATTTACATAACCTCTAAAACTTTCATGGCAACACGAGTGTGATCAGCGTGGATAATAGCACAATGGAAATTGAGCAAATTGTAAAACAATCGTTTTCGTTTCTTTATCTACATTATAATTTTATTATTATAATATTATGTACGGTATTTGATATTTATATGATAGGTAGTCGTATAATGTATATGGCAATTTCTCAGTATTCAGTCGTCCGCTAATCACATCGTAACTAATTTTAAACGCAGTTCGTCCGTCTATACATGGACATTTTTATCGACGCTTCAAAACGAGATGAAAAATGAAGACGAATAAAAATTCATTGATTTTTTGCAGGTAATAATTCAAAGATAAAAAAAAGTATTGTACAAACAGTGTTGAGCATATTAAGATGAATTATCTATAGATAAATAATTAATTACCTTTTATCTCATCTAGTTGAATTTAAAAATGTTTATATGAAGTTCCATTTTAGATAAATAATTGTGTCATCTTAACTAAATCATTTAGATAAATAAGTCCTCGTTCTAATAATTGACAATTTTTATTTAACAAGTAATTTTGTATAGGTATAATATTATAAAGTTGAAAGTATTGTATTGGATTTTGAAAAATTATAAGTCACTATGAAATAGAAAAAAAAATTATCTTCTTATTTATCTAGATAAATATTTAATTATCTTTGCTCAACACTGTGTACGAATCACAAATATAATATACGTGACTGATTGGAACTATTTGAATGCAAGTTGTTCGAAATTTGATTATGATTATTTTAATAATAACAAACATATCTATTGTTTTTGTTGCTTATGTTAAAATGCCTAAAGTTTAGAATTAAACAAAACAAATTATAAGTTCATTATTACAATTCATTATATTATAGTGATATGACTCGACCTCGGTATTCGCACCCTTTGCCTAAGCGAGTTGATAGTGGTTTAAACTCTTAACAAACGGTCAACGAGCGTGTCTTGTCTGGGTTATTTATCATACAAATTGTTTTCGCGCACCTAGCAATTTCGTTGAACATAATTGATATAATATAAGCCGCTAAAATAGTAAAATAAAAAAATGTCTAAATATTTATAGTTTAAAGGTGAAATCAGAAAAACAATACTGAATTCATTGTACAGAAGGTACCTACAAAAAATAAAATAATATTACGGATAATAGTTTATCGCGAAATGGCATCACGGAATAATTTCCTGCATCTAACCTAGAATATACCAATACAAATTAAAAAGAATCCTTCTAAATCCTGGATAACAATTTTGGAGAAAAAAATTAATATAAAATGTCTATACATATAGTAAATTCTAAAAATCAAGTCGTCCGCGAGGTTTACCGTTTCATCCGTTTAATTGTATACAAAATGCAAATGGACATTTTTTACCTGAGAGTTACGTTTCATCTGTTCCCGAGGTGTACTTTCCCCCGATTTACGCATTAAAATCTATTAAAAATCTCACTCACACAACAACTAGCAGTCTTCGCGTACAACATCAAAACAATCGTCGAGATCGAAACGGCAGTCGTCATCAAAGCGTTCATTTCGAATCTCGATAATTGATATTTTTTATCGTAGGTTGGAGGTAGTAGGTGTAGAGCTCGACTTTGACTGGCACAAAAATCGTATAAAACGCGACTGACTTAATCCGAACGTCCCAAACAGCATCATGTTTTAACATATTATAACTATAGGTACTATAATATGTGTACCTATAATAATATATTATATTAATCGTCGACGTCGACTGCAGAACAATGCGAGTTGTCTGCAGAGCTGCGTATCAAAGGTTTTTATCGTTTTTCAATCGAATCCGAGGCACACATAATATTATGCCAGTGCAGGTATGAACACTGAATATAAATTAATTACTGTATTTACCCTTACTCTGCGTGCAGACACTGAAAATAATAATTATTATAATTATTATTATTATTGTGATGTACTCGTGTTCACAGGATGGGCCGAAATCGTTTTGACGCAGTCAAATTTTCACGGTCAGATCGGATACACAGATGGACCTCATAGACCACATTATTGTGTTTATTATTGTTATCAGTTATCGTTATGATATTATTATTACTACAGTAAAACCTGTGCCAAGAGGATGTGATATTTTTACATTTTTTTTGCATTACCTGTTTAGAACGGAAACCTGTAATGAAATGGAAAACATTTCCGATCCCAACCGTTTTTATATAATACCTACATGTTTAACTTGTAAAAGTTGCAAGTTAAACAGAAAAAAGAGCGACTTGACGAAAATCAGTTACATATTTTTTACCCACCGAATATTTGCAATCTATAGCCTTATGGCATTCATAATCCCCAAAAATAACGTAAGTTAACCACAATAAAATCGAATTTCAAACGAGTAGTTAAATACGTATTAATGCTATACCCACTAATAAACAACTAGTTCAAAGTTCAACGTTTGTGGATCGAAACGGCCCGAAAATTATTCTGCATTGGAATATTAAAGTAAATATATTCGTCGTCATTCAAAAAAGTAAAAACTTAATCAATGTTAAAATTAAAAAAAAAAAATTAAAAAAGTTAATGCTTTTTGTACACTGCCTATAGATTAAATAATATATACTCTTGTTCTTAAAAGTAGTTGTTTCATAGCATTATTTCTTATATTAGTATGTTTTGGGAAAAAATATGCACACGCAATTCATATTAATAATAATTTATGATATATTTTTTAATTTACTTACGAATAACAGATTTGGCCATGTCGAGAAAAAGTTTGAGCACTGTAATTATTCTGAAAAATGTATTTTCTATATACTTCTAAAGATGCTATACAATAAAATAAATGATCTATATATATCTATAAACTTAACACTGGTCATCAATACATGTTTAATATTTACTAAGGAAAACATTGCACTTCATCAATCGTTTTTGGAAGTTTATATTTAAATTATACTCATACAAAACACAACATAGTGAAACTTTAAAAGTATGTTTTCTAATACTAGATTAGAGGCTGATATTCTGGTGCAGGGCATCTCTTGAATTCCGGTTTGGTGACCATATAAACGACTAAACCGCCGTAAAATATACATAATAAACCTAAACAGTTTCCGATTATACCTTCTGCTGGAAATCGTTCATATTTTCTATCCCTGCAAAAGAAATACACAGTTTTAATATCTATTAAATCACTACCGCACGTGGTATAATGCTATCTACAGTGAAAAAATTATTTTTTCGCAGAACCCTAATCCACCAGACGCGATCGCTAATACGAAGCTCGATACACCGAAAAACACGTGATAAGGCATCATCATTTCTCTATACTGGGCAGTTACTTTGGGATATAGGTAAATCCAGAATCCACTTGTAAACTAAAAATGTAAAAAAAAAACAAATTCAACAATTTATGCATAAAAAAGTATAATTTGCAATTTACATAATATTACTATTAGGCGAACTAACCTGAAGTAGAATCATCGCCATAGTAATAATTCCCAGCCAACTGTGTAAAGTATATAAATTAGGAATCGCAGGATTTGTAAACAAAGGTCGAAATCGATATGAACCTAAAGTAGCTATGCCAGCAAATGTCATAATGATAATTATAGAACCAAAAAATATTGCATGTTGGTTTTTCAAATTTTGTTTTGTATCCCGAAATGAACGATAGTGAAGAATAACTAAAATAAAAAGTTTAAAAATTAAGCCTTAGAAATATTTACCTTATTGTAGATTATAAGAGACCTAGCCTAATATGAGCGGAGTGATGTATGTATAGATATTACAATGATATGTGTATTTGTTTTTTAGTTTTTAGTACTATGTACATTGTACACACGATAAAAAATAGAAAAAATGCTTCAATTTTCCACTTTGACGGTGGTTTCTGATACTATTTAGTACTTTTGAGAAGTCAAAATTTTACATAGTTATAGTTTTTTTCTAAATAAACAAGAAAAAAAATTTAGGTTGGGCTCTGCTGTACATTAGGTGTCGAGTGGGTCACTGTGTGTTAAATTTGAATTCAATGATATAAGATCTCATTGTATACGAAAAACGATTCGGAAAATCGGAACGAGATGGTCTGTCAGCCTACATGACTATATAAATATATTTTATGATACTAATGAGGTTAATTTTACTATTAATAATATAGGTTGAATTAATTTTTTCCGAAAACATTACATTTGAAAATTGCATTATGAGAATATAAAATACAATAAAATACTTTAAACGTTTCAAGCACCCACGAAAAACCTTTTTGAATTACAACGAAATAACTAACATATAGTTATTCTTCATTTAAATATCTAATTTAGTCTAAATTTGAACTTTAAGTGCTTATAAAAAAAAAATCGTGACTTTATATTTTTAATATTCATAAACTGCTATTATAACAACTTATGAGGAATCTCGTATTAATTTTTCAAGCTTTTTGACCAATCGAATATTTTTTGTCAATATTTATAGAAAAATTTGTTTTGAAAATTTCTTATGTCTACAATTAGCTCAAAAACAGTCATAATATTTTAAAAAATGTATAACGTGCAGAAAATGATCTCAATATTCAAGGAAAATTTCAAGTGTCTACAGTTATTCGTTTTTTAATTACAACAAAAAAAGAAAATCGTTCACTGAGAAATCAGTAATTTACATATTCTCCTGCAATGTCTAATTTCAAACTCTAATAAAAAAATTAGTCTGACTTTCTTTTTATTTTGTAAAAGGTAGTACAACTTGTGGAAAATCTTGTGTTAAATTTTCAAACCTTAGATTAAATTAGAACAATTTTTATGAAATTCTTAATAAAAAAAAAACTGCAAACTTTCGTGATGTCGTTTGTCAAAGTCTTAACTTTAGACGCTCATAAAAAACTATTTTAGACTTACGCTCGACTTTTTTTTATAATCTTTACTAACGAAATGTTATAAAGAACCTTGTATTAAAATTTCTAGTTTTTGACAAAAAAATTTTATCAACAATAAAAAAATTAATAAATAAATAAACCAAAAATGTCTTATGCTTATTTAATGCTCAAAAAAGGTTTAATTTGGTCTAAATTGCACGTATGTACGTTTTGTTACACCAAAAAACACAATCAATTTTTCAAAAATAAACATCAAGTAAAAATTCTTGTTTTTCCATTAATTTATTTTTCTATTTTTCCCGACGCGTTTAAAAATTATTATTAATTTTATACTTTTGACCCCCCCCCCCCACCCACCAATTAGGTTAGGTACTAACTAGATTCACTTTCCTACTGGAAAAGATACTGATGGAGAAAATCAAAACACTTTTACTGCTCCGAAAAGTGTTGAGAAATACAAAAAAATTATTTAAAAAAAATATACTATTGTAAAATATTAATCTATTCATCGCTCCTCTCAAAATCTAAAATCGAGGAAAAACTTGGTTAGGTCAAAATAATTTTCATCAAAATACCCGTTTTTGACGAAATTGATTTTTTTTTTTGTGTTGTAACTCGCAATAACGAATATAAACTTGAAATTATTTATTTAAACTGTTTATTATTGCATAAACAATTTATTCGACCATTAAACTACTATAATATACACAGTCCCTTTCCAAAGAAAATGTGCCCCAACTCACATAAACAAAATACAAGTCCCAAGTCCTAAGTGTGATTTATAATGTTCCTTATAGCTAGTTTGTTCGAAAACGATGCTCTGCACACACATTTCAAAAATACCAACAATAAAAACTATAGAGAACTATCTGTAGGCATTTTCAGTCATTAATACGCAAGCGTCCACAACACTACAGGCGAATGACCGTCTTAACAGACGCAAACTCCAACGTGGTAGTTCAAACAACATTTTTAAATAGCCCACTTTACTTATTATTGTACCTAAATAACAAAAAAAAAAAATTTCAAAAAATACTTTAATAATTTTAAATTTTAAATTTTGAAATCTAATGACCTAACTGCGTTGTTACATAACTGTTCAATGCTGCCTGATCTACAAACGATAGAAATTGTACATTTACGTACCTAAATTTAGTTGATACACCTAAATCAAAAGAACTTTTAATAATAAAAAAAATAAAAATTATCAAGTAAAATTTTAATATAATTATTATCAAATAGGTTTCTTATTGAAGCTCTAAATCATTTATACCGTTTCCAAAAATGTTCAAGGTATTAATTAGTATAATAATAATATACTTGCAGATCAAAAACCAATCGCTAAGAATAACGCTTTGTTAGGTATGTATATATAACTCTTTTGATAATTTGTTATGCAACTGCATCATGTAATCAATAAGTAAGCACTAATATATTATTATTATTTTTACATTTAATTAATAATATTTGAATTATAACTCACCGTTTGCGAATAAATAAATTAAAACAATTGTCATGAATAGTGGATGCCAGTTTGGTATTAATTTAGCTTTAGTCAAACTAAATCCGCCCCGAAAGTGAATAATCCAATAGTATACGGACAATATTAGTAATAAACCGATAAACTAAATTTTTTAAAGTCCAATATGATTAAAAAGAAAATAAGACTAAATAAAGTAAAATAAGTATAGGTAGGTACTTACTTGAAATATTCTATAGAGTAGTATATAATTTGAACTAGTCTTCGGCTGTGTCTTATTTGAAAACTTCTCTTGTGGAATGCACATAATGTTTTAATAATATTATATGAACACGCCGTATAATTCAGTTTTGGTTTCCTCTGTTTTCTATAGTTTCAAAATGATAAAAATGATCATAAAAATCTATAATTTATATAATATTTTGTAATTAGTAATAAAAATACTGCATACCTAATTTATTTGAAGTGGTTACGTTTTCAAAATAAAAACAGTTACACGAAACAGTCACCATACACGATATACCTAATATTAGAACAAAACTGCAATATATATTAACCCAACTGTAGAATAAATTGTGATAAAAATACGTATTTAAATTTTAAAAAAAAATTATTTTCGGTCACCAGAAGTAGATCGTATTGCTCGTGGATAATGATATGATAATATAGACTTGACTCTTTTAGAGTTCACTCAAAAAAGGAAACAACGAGTCAGATCAGTTTTCAAGATTTGGAAATAAAATTATTTTGTTTTCTTGGAAACGGTTATCGGTCGTTTTGATAATTTTTAAAGTTCGTATTAATAATATTATATGAATTGTTATTAAAGTTAAACGATTTGATTACCTTATATTTTTCTATAGCGCTAAATTCGTTTTAATTTCGTGTCTATTCGCCATAGGTCATTCTTTTAACCATTTGGTCAAAATAAAATAAAAATCAACCTTCCAGTCGTTCCAAACAAGTCCTGCTGGACTGCCACACATCCCGATACTAAACCGAAATGTGTAAATGCTCCAAACCGGTATTTATACACAACCATACCTATAGGTATATATATGCCGCATCGGTATGCATATATTATAATATTATATAACTTTTATCGCTCGGAAAGTTATAATATACGATGAATTGTCATTAACAAGGAAAATTTTAGTATTATATTTGATGTAAGCTGTTTAACACGTATTACCTCTATTCCTTCACTGAAATACTGCAGCACAAGCAACTAAATTTCGTCTGTAATTCCTGCAATGCAACGAATCGACATAGTTTTTTTTTTTTTTTTATGAATTGACATGAGTATCATCATCTGTTTATTTATTTCTTTATCTAGTAATGTTGCCGGCAAATGCCCAACTGGAGGAACAATTTTTTTATTCATAGATAACAACAACAAAATATATACTTACGAAAACAGCAGAGTTATAGAAACAATTGACAGCTGGTGAAAGTTTGACGGAAGTTTTTACATTTTTGGATTACAACATACAGTTTTAATTTTATAATCAAAAGCAGAATATTTTTTTTTTTTTTTTGATACATTAAAATCGAATTTTGAACGAGTAGTTTATGAGTTAAAAGTATTGGAAGTTTAGATGAGCGGAGTAAATAAAATAGTATAGAATAAAAATAGAATAAAATAGAAATAGAATAGAATAAAAATATTCTGTTTTGGATTATAAGATTAAAACTCTATGTTGTAATTGAAAAAAATAAAAAACTTAAAAAAATAACACGGTTAAAAAATATGTTTTTTTGACAAATGTTATTTTGTAACGACTTCATACCATGTAACAAAAATATTTCCAAAAATATAAATACTTTTTTAAATAATCCGTGTTTTACGTTAAATGGATCACCCCGAAGACTGGTAAGGGGAATGAATTGGATATCCGACAGATAGGACGAGTAATATTATTTTCTTTTTAATATACGTATTGCCAAGCACAAGATAATTCCATGCAATATTTAAATGTTAAATTTATTTTAACGCTCGTTAACGATTGACGAGTACGGATAACTTTTATAATCTTACATTCTTATACTGTACATGGCGAAACAGAATAACAGTCGAATTTAATTATTTCAAATCATAATATACCTACTGACTATTGCAGTTAATAATATTATTACTATAATTATTATTGTAAAAATAACCTGTTTGAATATCGGGTTCAGTCTGGAACATTACCCTCAGTTTTCCTATTATAGTGGATGGTAGAGTGTCATCGTTAGGGCTCGGGACTTGTTGCATTTACATATTGTTTGATAATGACTGCAGAATAGTCTAAGTAAGATATACATTTTTGTTTTAAGTCATGACGGATTGAAATACAAACATTTTAGTTTCGTATTTTCGCATATTTTGCCGTTTTCTGAGCAAAACGCATATTTGACAACATTTGGGAATTTAATTGTTATTTAAAGCATATTTACGCAGTTTTCGTTTTATGTTATGTGCATTTATTTCAAAGGTAACATTATTATTTTTTTACTTTCATGCATCGGCCAATATAACTCTAATCATAGAACGAGTCAGGACGGCAACTAGGGAAATACCTAATTGTTTCTCCATATAACTAGGTTTAAGGATAAAGATACGATAATAAACCAAAACCAAACATTTTTGTGGTTGTAGGAGAAGACGAAGAAAATGAAATCGAATGTACACAGTAATATAATGTTTATAGTGTTAATGTTGTGAAAAAAAATACAAATTTAAAAAAATTGTCTAAAACTTTGGATTGCCATTAAAAAAATATTAAATTGCATATTCCGGTTATTTTAAATGCATATTTCCTATAATTTGTGTGCAATAAGTCCCGAACCCTAGTCGTCATAAATATTAGGTATGCTGTTTTAAATTCTGAGCAAAGCAAATTACTTTGCAGTTAAAACTTCATAAAATTATTAATCTTATTAAAATTATTAAAATAAAATACATAACTAAGGTTTGACAATTTAATACACAATTTCTCATAAATTATTTGAATAGAATTTTTGAAAAAAAAACACAACACACAGATTCTAAAATCAATACTTTTATCGCTCCACTATAATAATCTAAAATGTACATGGTAAGTATTTTTGATATTTTTAGAATGCAGTTGATCTCAACATATAAAGAACTTTGTATTCAATTTTTAAGCTTTTCGACTATCAACCTGTACTGTAAAAAAAAACTAATAAAAGTCTAAAATTGCAATCGGCATCGTTGCAATAATATCTGCGGTTATTTTATTTGCACTGATATCTTTTCAGCGCTCTGATAAAATATATTTCTCGGAGAGCAACAAAGAATATTTCGTAAGTCCTAGATTTAAATAATTTGGTGTTCGTAAGTCTAAATAGCGGGGGGGCCATTAGCACCCCTCCCCCACAACATAAGGGCGGCCTTTCCATGATAATAATATTAAAAGATAATTCGGCATCGATCTAGCGGCGAAAGCGAGCCGCGGAAGGTTCTCATCCGATGTTTGTTAGAAAGTTCAAAACGACAGCGGCAGATAGCACTGCCGTCATCGTTCGGACCACGAATTAAGATCTAATTAATTGAGAAGTTGCCCGAGGCCAATGCCATTTTGTCTTTAAAAACACACTTCACGGGAATAATAATGATCCCGATTCAATCACATTTTTGAGCAACGACTCCGATTTGACGCACACTCGTCAGGTGGTCGCACCCGATAAACCCACACACGCGGTAAAAAATATCAACGCAGATGGGCTTCAGGTATAAAAATGTTTGGTTTTTTTTGTTATTTTAATATTATTAGTTACGACATGTTGTCTGTTGTGACAATAAATAAAATATACTATACCTACCTAATATGTAATATTATAATAATAATAGCTGTCCCACCCGGCGTTGCCCGAGTCAAAGATGAAATAAATAAGTAAGTGATATCAGAATATTAGGCACACGAAAAACATCGCAATGGTGGCCTGTGCCAAAGATTTGTTTTTTTTTTATAAATTAATTTGTAAAAATATGTATATGACATATTTCTACTAATTATAACAGTTATAAGATGTGTATAACCATTGACAACCACAACCCTATAAATAAACAGAGATTATTCATATTATATTATATCTCATCAAAAATAGCACTTTCAGTTTTTACAGAATTTTTAGCGTATAATATGTACGTAGTAAAAACTGTTACTGTAACTGATAACTAATAATTATTATAACCAATAGCAACCATTTATAAACAAAATACAAATTTTCGATTTTCATCGTGAATTTCAAAATCCTTGTGTGAGCACCTCTTTAAATTATACTTAAATATACTTTTTCGCGATAGGAGCCTTCTCCGTGATATAATCTTTCATTAAAAAAAAAAAATTAAGACAATCGGTTGAGTAGTTTCCGAGAACATTAGCGTCAAAGGTTTCAATTTTCGGTTTTATATATTAAGATATATTACTTTCTAAAACTGTATGTTATTAAAATTAAAAAAGCTAATATATATTTAACTAATTACATTTACATTTAGAACTGACTATTTTATTTTCAAATAAACTTTTGCAATAATTGCACATTTGCACACTACCTACTTTGAACACCACGAGCCGCCACTGTTGACAACTATTGTTGTTTATTAACGATATTCAATGATTTCCTACTCGCGTGGTGCCTAAGTATATTATGTCATTATTTTACCTTAATAATTTTTTCATATTATTTAAACCCATATAATAATGCCCCATACGCATTACTACAAAATCAATAAATAAATAATTTTCTATTAATAAATTATATCTTACATTCCATCGTTTTGCCTATGATTGTTGAAATATGATGCATATTTTTTTGTCGATATACTATTGAAATTCGATTAGACGAGATCGGATGTGTCTGCGTCGACCGTTACATCTCCGGACAGGCAACTGCAGATTGAAAGCGACTTTAACTTTGACGACGAAGACGACGACGACGACTGTTCTGCTGCAGAGGTGTGTGTATAATAATATATTGTATGTCTAGTTATGAAAGTTTTACACTATTTTTAATTTTATGATTTGTTTTTTTTTAAATTCGATTAGTCAAGCTCATTGGACGAATGGTCACATACTCCTGAATGGGCCGTTACAACTCCGGTCAGAGAAGATGTGGTTGAAAACAACTGTGTACCACAGAACGTGAACCACACCTGCGGTTCAGAGCAGCTGCATGCACATACCGTGGTATGTGCAAATGTGCGATTTTCTTAATATTAGGTCTTAAACTCATTACCTATGACGCCCCGATCGTCACAATTATTACCGCTAGATGGCGTTATAAACGGTTTATTTGTGCGGTACGTTTATATTATTACGTTTTTACACAATATTCCATGTTCGACCGTCGACCGTCGACATGGACAATGTTTTAATATATTATCCGTGACAGCTAGTTGTAGTTGGACGCCCAGTGCAGATCTATAGTGCATACTCACAAACTTAAAAGTTATTACTCGCGTTTTCCGTACGAGTTACGATGGTATTTCGTGTCAAATCAGTACTTTCGGAATGAAAATAACCGTAAATATTGTATCACTCGATGACTTACGATTTCTTCCGTGTTCACGCTGCAGAAAACCTCTTCTCCGCAGCACGAATAAAATGATATTATGGCCGCCATTCGATTGCGTGTAACCTCTTTGGTAACTATATAGAACCTATGGTCTTTCATCGCACTCGAATAGCTGGTGATTACACCCACAACGAACGTCCTATCCGTGTAATAATATAGGATTTTAATAACTTTATATCTCCAATCGCCATGTCTTGCAGAACATTGCACATCTCGAGTATTCGTTATCAGCAGCGGATAAAGTGGTGCGATATTCTCCGAACGACTCGAACAGAATGCTATGATCTTCTTCGCCGCAAAGTCCGCAATAATCCGTGCCCGTCATAAATAGTATTAGTTTAATAATTTCAAACCATTGGAAAATCGCACTACGTATCAAACAGCGGGTAAAGGGTATAACAAGTATATAATAATATTATTATAGTGTGCCGGTGACATTATGTCCGACCCGAACGTGACCACTTGGAATTGCGACCCTACGGTTCCGGTCGCGTATCACCGGAAAAGCGCTGAAGCGGACACCGTCGCGACCCGCGATGACCGCGTCGGCACAGTCGTCGTCGATCCTGTCCGTGACGATGATGTAATTATACCATTATTATTATTATGCGTAACTAAATTTTTTTTTTTTTATTACAACATATACAGAGTGTCCCAAGAGTCCCGTATCACCCATACTACATATATCCGTGGAAAATCAATATATTTAAATGCGGTTTTTGTTTTTACAGTAATAAGTATAGAAATTCCAATTGAATAGCATAAATTGCAGTTTGTTTTTTCATAAAATATTTTTTATACAGTCAAGTTTTTTAGATTTTTGAAATGGCCATTTTTTTAATCATATTTTTTAAAACTGTTCAAAAAAATAAAAATATTAAAACTGAGCAAAAATTGACCAAGGTAAAGCAAATAAAGTTTTTGATTTTCTAAGAAAAAGTCATTAAAAAATCATTGTTCTAATCGATGTTGATTAAAGCATACGATTCGTGTCGTGCTAACATAACTATTATTCTTAGAAAACCAAAAACTTAATTTGCTATAACTTGGTCAATTTTTGCTCAATTCTAATATATATTTTTTTTAATAGTTTTAAAAAATATGATTAAAAAAATGGTTATCTCAAAAGATTTAAAAAAGGAACTGTATAAAAAATATTTTTTAAAAATGTATGCATTTTTGAAAAAAAAATTGAAATTTATGCCATTTAATTGGAATTTCTATACTTATTACTGTAAAAAACCGCATTTAAATATATTTTCGACGGAGAAACTAAGGGTGATACGGGACTTCTGGAACACACTGTATATCAATAAGTGTGTGTAGGTGTGTTTTAAATGTACACAAAACATTGAATAGGTAACTTCGTATAACCCAGCGGTTCCCAAACTTTTTTGGTTCACGCATCCCTAAAAAAAAAATAAAAATCGAGCCTCCCCGCCCCATGAATAAATAAATTACTATTTCGTACTATTGAAATATTGAAATATCTTTAATTTTACGACACAAATCCAGATGTAAATATTGTTAAGTATTACAATTAAAAACAATGACTGTTATTAATATATAGGTACGATGGAAAATTATAAAAATATCAATGTTTACCTCGCGCCTCTCCTGTTAAATGCTTGCGCCTCGGGGAAGCGCGCTACACAGTTTGGGAACCACTGGTATAACCCATCATTTCATGCGTCGTTAGTCTCTGTTTTATATTAAAATATGCCGCTAGGAAGCAATATATACTTACGCGTTAATTTAAATGACATTTTTGTTCTATATTTTCTAACGTGACTTCCGCGACGTCACTCATGGGCAAGGTTGTAGTAGGAGGGTAGGGTTCAGACCCCCCGCCGTAATTTTTTCGCGAGCTTATAAAAGTTGTAAAATTTCCTACTCAAAAACATATTATTTATACTCTAACTGCAATAACAACTTTTGTTGTTCATTAAAGATATTCAATGATTTCCTACTCGCATGGTACCTAAGTATATTATGTCAGTATTTTCCGACGACCTTAATAATTTTTTCGTATTATTTAAACCCATATAATAACGCCGTACTACAAAATCAATAAATAAATAATTTTCTATTAATAAATAAGCTTACATTCTATCGTTTTGCTTATGATTGTTGAAGTATGATGTATATTTTTTTGTCATTTTGCTATTGAAATTTGATTAGACGAGATCGTAGGTGTCTGCTTCGACCGTCATTACTCCGGTCAGCCAACAGATTGAATGCAACTTTAACTTTGACGACGACGACGGCGACGATGACGTCGACAGTTCTTCTGCAGTGGTGTGTGTATAATAGTATATTATTGTATGTCTAGCTCTAAAAGTTTTACACTATTTTTAATTTTATGATTGGTTTTTTTATTTTAATTCGATTAGTCCAGCTCATTGGACGAATTGACACATACTACTACTGAATGGGCCGTTACATCTCCTGTCAGAGAATATTTGATTGAAAACAACTATGGACCGCAGAATGCGAACCAAAGCGGTAGTTCGGAGCAGTTGGTATGTGTAAATGTGCAATTTTCTAATTAGATTTTAAACTTATTACCTTTACTTTTTTAAGCCAGCATACTCCTTATAGAGTTATAGCTATATTCACACAGTTTACGCACATTCAAGTGAATGCTCTCGTAGCGAATAAATAAAGTTTCTTACCATTCATCAAGCTTAATAAATTTTATTGATGCACTATGATTTTCTCTTTTCTCTATATCATAATGTAGCAACTTGCGCCTTTTAATTCTGAAAAACGTGTTTAAATTTGATTTTATGTTTTTAAAAAAAATTGATTTTTAGTCCTAAGTAAGGCAGCGTGTTTCTCAAACTATGGGTTGCCGATGAGTCCCAAGCAGACTTTTGGGGGGTTACGAGATATTTATGATATAAATTACTTGGGAAACTCCCGGAAATACTTACCCCCCGGTTGGAATATCCCGGGGGTAAGATTTGCTGTTACACCGGTCGAGAATGGTTTGTGCGTCCTCCGGAGAAGAAAGAATCGCGAACAGAACTATATTAGGAGTGATCCCCTCCTCCCCCCTATCCAACCAAATATTCATAATGACTACTATTGATTTTCATCAAATTATAATATAGTAAATTGTATTACTGTAGAGGCTGTGCAGATATTGATTGTATGTATACACTGTAATTTTTAGACGTTGGCGACGAAGAGCATTTGCATGAATTGTTTGAATGTCATGACCTTATACACGGATTGCGAATATTCAAGATGTGTCGTCTGCAATAAGTACAGTTGACTGAAAAATATATTATGTAAACAATAACTTGGAAAATGTATATTTTATTGTATTATTATTAGGTATTATCAATTTATATTCTTATAATATTATAACAAACAATATTATAAACCAGTAAGTTTCTTTTTGTTCATATGATTACCATCAGGACTGTACAACTAGCTTCGCTTAGCTTTATATTATATAAGCGATAAACATTTATCAGATATTGACATTGTTTATTACGTTTATCGTAATATTACGATTTTCATAACAATATTTTTAGCATGTGGTTCGATAAAAAAAATATGACTTAATATAAATTTAAGACTTACTAAATTAAACGAAAATTGTTTTTTATATCGTATCTAGGTTAATTAATATCCAAACCTAAAAATATAATTTTTTACTGTTGACTGCCTAAAGTACCAAATAAATTCACTTTCATACCAGAAAAGATATTGAGTTTAAAAACTATGCATGTTCACTGCTCCAGAAGGTGATGACAAACCCAAAAATGTAAAACCAATAAGTACATTCAACGATCCGCTCAGAATCGTATAATTATTGTGGGTATCTTAAACTATACATTTCCCGGGCCGAAAAATATCACCAATCGCCGCTCTTGAACCTTATGAATATAATATTTATTATTTTTTAGATTTTTCCACGATACATTGATGTTTTTTATCCCGCACTCTTACTTTTATATTTTGGATCCTCTAATTCCTCTACGATCGGAGGAGATCAATTAGCTATTAAATATTCGGCACGTTAGGTCGTTATTTATTAGTTATTAGTTATAAGTATTATTAATCATTTATTTAATTTCATGATCCTCGAAGACGTAATGTATAGATCATGCATTCGATGACAACCAATGTCATTTTTGTAAATATTTCGATGAAATGCCACATTACACGTTTGCAATCTATGGGACCGAATTTGAAAGTAGTATCTATAGTTGGATATCTTTGGTACATTATTATTTATTTCATTTTTTTCTTTTCGATTTTCAGTCTTTCGGAAAACATGTACAATTTTGTTTCAACGGGTAAACAAATCGGTTTTGTATCACCGATTAAGACAATGACATCCGTAGACAAAACAGACATAATTAAGAAATGGCTCATTAGTCCATGTAGTGTATGCTAAATGCTCGCGTTAAAATAATACATTAACTTAATATGTCCATGGTCAACGTAAAGCGATTAATGTTTTAAGTTTATAAAAAAAAAAAAATAAGTAAGTAATCAATAATATATTAACTTTAGTATAAATAAAAACACACCAAGTAAAAATAATTATAGTAACATTGTACAATTGTAGTATTTGACTAACACGTAATATAATTTTATGGACATTTTAAAGTCTAATCTGGTTTTGAACGATGTACTTAACTCTTAGTATTATCAATATATATGTTTTTTTGTAACCCATCCGATAGCGGTTCCCTCTTGTATTTTTTAATATATAAATTTTCATATCTTTGAGAGCGTTGAGAATTAATCCCATCGATCTGAAATATTGTAAAATTCACCTTCATTTTGAGAGTCATCTTGTTGGTTTTGTTCGATTGGTTTATAACTACCGTGTCTGTTACCTCTACCCCGTGACGAGCGACCTCGTGACAAAGTACCACGTGTGCTCCTAAAATGTGTGTTGCTACCACGTGTGCTATTAACGTTTGTGTTGCTACCACGTGTGCTATTAACATTTGTGTTGCTACCACGTGTGCTATTAACATTTGTGAGGCTTACATGTGTGCTATTAATATTAGTGCTCCTTAAACGAGTGTTGCTACCGCGTGTCCAATTACCGCGAGTCCTGCTTATACCGGACGGCTTATTGATAGGGCCGTTTTCAAATGATACGACATGTATATTTCCGAAGGAGCTAAATTTGTTTCCAAATTTTTTTAGGTTTTTCTCATCGCCGTTTGAATTGTTTATTTCCCCGATGTGTTTTATAACAGGTAAATTAAAATGTTTATCAATTATTTTATTTTGATTTGTTGACGGTTCTTTGTCTGGAGTAACGTGTTTTTTACAGTCAAACTCGTACTGATTAATGTATTTTGATGTATATTGGTGTTGATGATTTTCATTAGACTTCTTTTCGGACAAATCAACGCGTTGTTTTCGCCAAGATTTTTTTTTTTTTTTAACCGTGTTCTCGTTATCATCAGAATTATTTAGTTTTAGTATATTATTGAACCGATCAAATGTATAATCAATCGTCATTTTTTCTTCTATACTCCACTCATAGTTTATTAACTCTTTAAGATTCGCAGATAGAACATTCAGAAATGCATTCGGTTTGAAAAATATATTATTGAACAATGGACGACAAAACTGAAATCATAAATAATAATTATATCACTAACGTCCAAAAAAAAAAAAATTAAGAATTGTTTTTATACACACAGCTGATGCATACATTTCAACAAATTATTATACTTACATATACAAAAGTGCAAGGCTGGGCAAGTTAATGATTTTTTTTAACTCAGTTAAGTTAAATATTTTTTGTTCAATTAAATTTTAAGTTAAGTTAATAAACTTTTTAATACATCAATTAAGTTTAAAGTTAAGTTAATAAATGTTGTTAACTTAACTTAACTTCAATTATTAACTTAATTAAAAAAAAAAAAATTATTGGAAAGATATTAAAATAAGGGAAAATCACTTGAATATAGTAATATAGCCTATACTTATAATAGATGCATAATAATGTATTATTATGTATATAATTTAAAACCTGTTGTAGGTCTGTATCGCTTGTATAATTTTATAACTATATTTCACTGTTCAACATTTACAATTCGAAAATAAATAACTCAAATGTTTAAAAATTAGGTATAAGAAAAATCACTACATTGAGGAACTGAGGAATGAAAACTATGAACTAAGAATGTATAAAATATGTATATTACACCACTATAGGTAGGTAGGTATTTAGGTAATACAATTATAACATAAATGTTAAATATAATAAATAAATAGAAATAGTCACAATTCATGATAATCGACAAATTACAAAATATTAAATAATAAGAAATAACTAATGAGACCTAATGGCTAATAATAATGATGATAAGCCCGCTATTATTAAACGTGACTTCATGGGCTCGTATGGCTATTGATAAATCGTATAGTACGGCCATAGGGGCGACAATGGTTTAAATGTCACATTATACTATTATTATTTTATTTTTTCATTAGTACTTAATTCATATAAAATTAAAAATATTACTATATTAGTCCACATATAAAGTAATAATTAAATAAATACGAAAAGAAATCTTTTTTTCTAATAATATTTTATAATATTCTACGAATTAAATTAATTAAATCCGTTAAACCGTTAATATACTAAAATATTTTATGGATAACACTAAAATTTGAAATTAACTTAATTGGGAATTTTAAGTTAACGTATATCCTAATGAGTTAAGTTAATTAAAACAGCGAACTAGTAAGTTAAGTTAATAAGTTAAAACTAACTTAACTTTTAACTTATTAACTCGTTAATGCCCAGCCTTGCAAAAGTGCATAATTAATTAATATTTTTCACTGATTATTTATACTTTTAAATATGAAATAATTTTTTTTGTACAAATAATAGTGAAGATAAAAAAAATGTTTTTTATAAATAATATTATCTAGCTCCTAACAATTTAATATACTAATACACCAAATATCATTAACTTACAATTAAATGTCGTTTTTTTATAGAATCATCAATGTCTTGGTCAACATACAATTTTAGGTAGCACATCATTTCTTTTGGATTTTTTTCATAGTAATTGTAGTAAATCAATATGTGTAATAAAATAATAATCCTTCTGAATGGGCTTGGAAAATCATCATACATCATATTTAGAGTGTGCACATAAGGAAATGTATTTACAGGTTGTAACAGGCACTCTACTTTTATTAACTGCAATGCACTATTAAATTGACCAGCAGCCTTTCCGCGAGAAAAATGAATTTTTGCTTTTACATAATCCTGAAACAAAACGAAAAATTGCACAATTATTTTCTCCCAATAAATTAATAAATATTATACCTTTTTGTGTCTTAGATAATATAAGCCTAGAACTTGATCCACACAGCTATTTTCAACATTTGATAGTTTTATAAGTAAATTGTCTATAATGGATTGTGACAAATCTTTGGGATTATCAATACATTTGATTAGAATAAAATAAAGTTTTTTTGTATCATCTTTGGCCAATTCAATTGATTTCCTATCAAAAAACCACATAAAAATGCACTGATTTAATTATAATTAAAATTAGAGATCGAATTTAATAAGTAACCAAATTTTCATAACCTATCAAGCATCTTTTTTTGAAACTTATATAAAATCACTACTTACCTGGTAATATCAGATGAAAGCTTATAAAAATGCTTTGATTCATTTATGTTGTTTTTTATTTTATGGACAAATCCGGCTTCTTTATAGACTTGAGAAACTTCAATCAAAAGATGAGACTTCGATGTTGTTGAGCATAACACGTTTGCAGCATCTATTTCATCATTTCCTGGCATTTGAAATGGTTCATAAAAACGTCTTACTCGTCCTTTGGCTCTCAGCCAAATTAATGTCCATTCCGGTTCCGTAGAATTAAGGTTGCAGGCTCGATAAGCAAATTCTAAAGCAATATCATTTCCTTTTGGAGGATATTCCATAAAAATGTTGGCTTTGACTGCACAAATTGCAGCTTTCTCAGCACGATTAAAATTGTTGATTTGTTTAATATCCTTCAGAAACTATAAGTGAAAAAAATAATTTGATTAATAAATTATACTATCATGTCCCACCCTATTGAAATAAGCAATATTGATAAATCGATTGATATGACAAATATAACACTTTTAATCGCATGGGTTTATTTTTGGGTAACAAAATATGTTCGAAATAGATCTGAGATAAGACGAATAATTAATAACAATATATTATTCTCATAATTGGAGGCTAACATTTTTAACAATTCGTCTTCGATCTTACTCCGAGTTCAATAGATAACATTATAATAGTATTTACATGTCAATAAAATGCAGTAAATCATTAATAAAACTAGTATCATTGTCAAATAATAATTGTTTAAGCAGATTACATTTTAAACATATCAAAATAATGGGTATATTAAAATTTAAAACATATTATTATTTAAATTATAGTTTTTTTGTATATACATTATAAAGAGATACGTATATGCTACTAATAAAAATGTATGCTTTAGTCATTTAATAGAGTTTATTAGATTTCACTAATTAGATTAGCCCGTATATTGCACTTAATTTAAATAGTACAATTCAAACTTTTATTGTTAATAACAACGATAAATGAAGACTTAATTTATTTTAGGCGGTACTCAATATACTTACTGAATTATTCAATAATTACAATTTACCTTTTCTGAATCAATTTTTAATGTTAGTGCAATATACGCATTGGTGGCTCGAGCTATATGGTGGTAAGCATCAGAATACTGTTCGTTTGATTCGTCAAATTTACACGTTTCCATAAATTGAACAACTCTTTCAATTTCCAAATATGATTCCTTATAACTCTTGTTATTGTAAAGTTCATAACAAACTATCAATTGTAAATAAAATCTATAAAATAAATAAAATTCACTTTTACTTGAGACATTTAAAATTTGATTTACATTTATGATTAATTTATATTTAAATCTATAATGGTATAAGAGCAAACAATTATATTTAAAAAATATTAAACTTGTTTTATAACATTAATTATTCACAGATGTTTACAAAATTAATTTCGACACCCATAAATACCTAATAAAATGCATTAGTATCTGCGGATACGTCTCATTAGTGTTAGTTTATGAAACAAGATAATGACATAATATAGAGAATATTTGTTTTACGTAAACCTCTGACAGTTACTTATTTAAATTAAATGCATCGTCAATGTCTAAAATCATTTCTTGCTTTCCCCGAACTTTATCGATGAGGTTCAACATGAGATTTTCACTGACTCCTGTTAATCGTTTTATGTTCCACGAGAAAATGCTCTCATAATCGTTTTCGATTTTGGTTAGCCGTGTCCTAACGTTGCCGTCCCATCCGAGTTCTTTCCAGCGGCCATCGTTCACAGACAATTCGGCCATCGCTTTTGTCAAGCGATCGTCATAACCAGCCATTGTTTAGTGTCTAAAACACGAACGTACTAAATCAACAACAACATAAATATTATTAGAGCCACGATAAAATAAATTTACAATGTATGTAGGGTCACCGAAAGTTGGTTTTGCCTATGGCATACGTCATTGGTAAATAAGTGGATGGGTGGTTTAAAATATTAAAACTTTAAAAATTTTCATATGTGCAGTGGGGACCCTCGGGTGTGCTTGTTGTGCACAGTTAAGGCGCTGCTCAATATTTTTTTGAAGAGGATTATTTTTGTTAGTGGGTGGGTGCGTGTATTGACTCAAAGTAAAATTGTCATAGGTGTTTCAAAATACATCGGCAATAATAAAAAATTATTAAAAATAAAACCTATTGATATGAGGTGCCCATACCTATTATATTGATTAAATAGTATGTGAATGTGTTATCGTAATTACAACGATGGCGATGGCGAAAAAATAAAATGTATATGTGGCCCACGATAACTTCTACTTACTTAATGTGGCCCGGTCTTCCCAAAAGGTTGGACACCCCTGTTTTAAATAGTATATAGAAATAGAAATTATAACTAACGTACATATCGTATTAGCGGAATTAATTTAAATACTTAAATCGCTTATCATTGTTAGTCGCTAAACATGATAGGGCTCAGCAAATACAATATTAAAATAACGATTGAATAAATAGGACTAATTATTCTTTTAAGTAATTCTTTAAGAGCATGCGGACCAAAAAAGCCCAATTAAAATTTTTAGATAAGAATTTGAAGTGACAAAATATTTATATTCTACTACTTGTAATATTTATTGCTTATTATTTATTGTATGATAACGTTTTAACTAGTTTTTTTTTCTATTTTTTTCGTTAAGTCTTAGTGCTTGTACTTAAATTTCTATCAGTTTTACCATTGGCGTACATCTTTGTTAATCGGCGTGGGGAGGAGACTGATAAAATGTGCCAGACATATAAATGGCAATTAAAATAAATGCTGATACTAATAATGACTTAAAAATATTGATTTTTACTGCTGCTTACTAGAAAACAAAAGGATTTTAAATTTTTTTGTTTTGTTGAAAAATAATAATAGCACATTTTTCTAAAGACCTGTTTATTGCAAAAGGAATAATAATTTTAAAATAATTATGCTATTGTCATAAAATCAAGCCGTGAACATCGATCGCACCTATATATATTTTGTTATAATTATTTTTTTTTTATTACTATTTTGGAAATGTTCTATTGATCCCTTTAAAAAAAAAACTATCTGCCCACAGTCCATTGCGTATTTGGGTACGTTTATTTGAGGGGAAGGGGAGAAAATCTATACAACAAATTTTAAAACTATTGGCTTAGCATTAAAATTCTCGTTTTTTCATTAGTTTTTTTTTTATTTTTCCCAACGCGTTTGAAATTTGTTAGGAACACGGGCCAGGCCCAATAACATAAATTAATTGATAAGCGTTAATTGAAGTGGAGAGTACGAAGAATACTGTTTTCTGGCTGTGGAATATTTGAATGCGAGAAATCATAAGAGCTTATACCGAATTTTTTCTAATATACATTTAAGTCCCATTGGTTAGGAGACCATATTGTTGAGCCGTATTCACGTAATGTAGAATTTACCAAAACAGCAATATATTATGAATTTTAGAGCAAGTTTATCATTAAAGCCTGCACAATTTCCACGAAAGAAAACTCATATTTTGTTTGATCTGTTAACAATAATGTCAATGCCACGGTCAAATTTAAGTTTAAAAAAATACCAAAGTCTTTAATGTTTAATTAATTTAAAAAACAAATAATTCGGTGCCTATCCTACTGTTGCCACCAAAAATATTATAGATGTCTCAAAAACAAATAACGCGGTTTTGAACTATAAATGCTCGAAGTTATCTGTAGGTACTTACTGCTTATACGACGCGCTGTGTCTCTGTGTGGAATGACTGCCAAATCGCGTTCGGATAGGGAAACGCTTATCTTCCGAAATGTGTAACTAAATGATCCTTCTATTCATACAAACACAACACTTTAACAATTAAGTAGACATCGTGTTATACGTTATCTATTAACACGATAAATCGGTTGTGCTGACTGTATTATCTGCTAATACAATTTACTAAGTAAATAAATAATAGTTGAAATATCTAATTTATTAGTAGCCCTGAAATTGTTTAGAATTATATACAGTGTACACATACGTATATTATTACACTAGCTGTCCCATACGGCGTTGCCGAGTCAAAGATGAAATAAGTAAGTGTTATCAGAATATTCAGCATACGAAAAACATCGCAATAATAACCTGTGCCAAAGATTTGTTTTTTCTTTATAAATTTATTTGTAAAAATATGTATATGCCATATTTCTACTAATTAGTTAAAACAATTTAATTAAAATAATAATAATTATTATTATTATTTAACCATTGACAACCCTATAAATAAACAGAGATTATTCATATATATATCATAAAAAATAGCACTTTCAGTTTATCCAGAATTTTTAGCGTATAATATGTACGTATAATCTTTCATTTAAAAAAAAAATTAAGACAATCGGCTGAGTAGTTTTCAAGAACATTAGCATCAAAGGTTTCATTTTTCGGTTATTGAGATATAATGTATATATATATATAAATATCTGTGTTTGTATTAAAATGAAAGGATAGCACAGTAATCAATAAATCTCTTATAGAGTAAAAATTATTCGAAAATAAAAGTTTTAGGCGCATACTTTTGCATAGTTTTTTTGAGTGTATCTTATATTTTTGTAATTTTTATCTTTATCTTGGATAAAATAAAGCCACTTATCTTAATAAACTACTAAGTTATTAGTAATCAATATTCTGTATTTAGTTATAAATATAATATATAAAATATACTTATTCTGAATAAGTCTGAATCGATAATTTTATTTTTATAATTATTTGTTGTGCAAGACGTATATTAAAAGGTTTTTGTATACAAAATATGAATTTTATTTTATTTAAAAAATCAACAGGAAATGGTGGTAAGTTGTGAATCTAAATCAAAACACGTGAGGGGATAAAAAAAAGGTCGAAATATTTGTTTATAGGCTGTAGTTTTAGTTGTATCGCATAGCGTTATAACTTATAACCATTTGAGTACCTACAACTTATTACAATGTTAACGAATTATCTAGACTTAAATGCTATATTATAGTTTGCGGCCTAATGACTGAAGATTATATTTTTACAGGTAAACTGAATATTACTCAAAATCATTACACAAACATTGTAAAGATTGTTTAATTCAATAAAAATGATATATGTATATTATCTAATTAATTCCTTATTAACAGTTAACACAAAAATCATGAACGTAGATACATAAATCTTTCACTTATTGTTTACATGGGCAATTTACATACCTAACTTACCTTCTATAGGGAAATTTCAATTTGAATTAATTTATTCTATAATTATTATAAAAAAATATTCACTTTGGTCAAAAGAATTAAAAATTGGTTTACAATGTTAATCATAAGTTATTCAATCTTTTACAAAAAAAAAAAATCACCGGAAAGTCAAATCAACTTTTTATAAGCGTTTAAAGTTTAGATATTGGATAACGATATCTCAAGTAGCGATTTTATAATTTTGTTGTAACTTAAAAAATTTACAAATAAAAACAGTGTATATATATATATATTAGATTTCTTTGTTTACAGTGTAAACTTAGTACAATAAACCTTCATTTCCAAGTTTTTTTACCAAGCAAAAAAGTTTTAATCGGCCCTTTTTTAAAATCTATACTTTTTTATTTCTATAAATAGTTCAAAAAGATAGTTTATGTTATAAATAGAAATGCAAAAAGAAATGTTTGTTTAGCCAAAAGTCCCAATATTATCAAATGCACATTAGTATGTATATTGTGGTTTTGAATAATCCCCAGTATAGTATTTTGCCAAATTTTTTCCAAATTCATGTGTCGGGGTCACGTTGTTTTCGCCAAGATACAATTTTCTGTTGACTATTTTCATTGGATTTTATTTCTGACCAATCGACTCGTTGATTTCTCCAAGATTCATTTTTTTTTCCAACATTGGTTTTATTATCACCTTTGAAACGTATGTCATGAATATTCAATTTCATCATTTTATTGAACCGATCAAATGTGTTTTCAATAATCTTTTTTTCTTCTCTAATCCCACGTATTTTTGTACATTAATTCTTTTACATACACAGATAGACCATTCAGAAATTGATTTGGTGTTAAACATTTACCTACATCAAACAATGGATGAACAAACTGAAATCATACATAATAATTATATCACTATAAAAAAAAAACACAATAAAAAATATATAATAAGAGTTCTTCGGTACACACAGCATCAATAACTACTAACATGCATTGGTTTCAACTAATTTTTCTACTTTTAATTAATATAAAAAAATATGTATTATTTTTTTTCTTTTTAAATAAATTTATTGAGATAAAAAATGTTGTACCTATTTAAATAAATATCAGTTTAAATCTAAATATTAATCAATTAAAATATTAATACACCATATTACCATAAATATAAGTATATTATGCAAATATTCACACCACATTTATAAGAAAAGAATTGAGAGGTACAGAGTAATTTATTTTGATTTACTTACAATTAAATTACGTTTTTTAAATATGTCTTCGATATTTTCATCGAGGTAACACTTTAGATACCACATCATTTCTTTCGGATTATTTTCACAATACAAGTAGTACAATAAAATTTGTGATAAAATAATAAGCCTTCTATTTGGTATTGGAAAAACGTCGTACATCATATTTAAAGTATTCACCAGAGGAAATTCTTTCACGGGTTGTAACAGGCACTCTACAATTATCAATTGCAATGAACTACCGAAATGACCAGCAGCCATCCCACGAGAGGTTAGTATTAAGACTTGTTATTGATTGGAACCTACGGCTCCAATTTTACAGGGGAGGCATGCAGTAAACCATGTTTACTCGTTGTAAATGAGTATTGTATTTTTATATGTGTGGTTTCCGCCGTATTCTTGTCCTTTGGCCTATTTGATTAGGAGACGCATATTCTGGATACTTGTAAGTGTTGTAACTATGTGATGTTATTAATAATATTATATTCATTATAAGAGTGATATATTAATGACTATTCTTGGATATTTAGCGTAAACATAGGAGATGCATGTATTTATGTAAACACCTATCCGGTGGCTCTGTGGAGATCACGCCACGGATAAGGTCATGTATATATAAGGGTAATAATTTAGAACATAAGTTAGAATTACTTCTACAAGCTTACTGCACGTAGTTCTCAGGTACCGAGCGTAAACTCTGCCTACAAATTTTAAGTGCAAATTAATTACATTGTTACTATTTTAAATTTACTTTATTTTATTAAACATACTGTTTAACGTATAATACAACATTGACTTTCTTTTTCACTTATTTCATCATACCTTTGTGACTCTACCAAATATCAACAACGAGACATCGAAGCATGTCATTAAATAATTAAGTGTACAAATGCAGTAGGAGAGTACTACAGCAATTAAAACGCATACTTATTCATACTTAAAAGTAATAATATATACATTTTTTTTATAGCCCCCTAAACCCTACTTAACACCCCCAAATTCCTTTCAGCATCCTACCGCCCCCCTGAAGGCCACCAACGCTCACAAGGGGGCTCTATCGCCCACTTTGAGAATGACTGGTTGACAGGTATGGTGCTTTTAATGCTTAATATTGATAAATTGGTAGGTAGGTGCGTTGTACATACTTTTATGCAAAAATAGGGGCCAAACAATGATAAGAAAAATGACTGTAGGTCAGCTGACCCCCGAAAAACACCTGGACTCCCTCTTCTTCCAGCTATATTTAGTGGAGGTATTGACCTACATAAAACAGTTTCGAACGAAAGTTTTTAGGTTCGAAATTATGTGAGTTTTTTGTTAAAGAGTGAATAATAGTGACAAAATCGAAAATAATATTATATTCCGGTGCGTTTCATTATGACGACCGCAGTCGTTCTATTTAAGATCGTATTTTTGGTTTCGTTGACGCTTTCGGTACACGCTCAACACTATCAGTCGAACGGTCCAAACTATGGACCGTATCAGGAACAAGGAATTCCGTTTAGAGAGAATAATTTCATAGGCAATCGGCCCATATTGCGCGAGTACGATTTCATCGTCATCGGAGCCGGCGCCGCAGGCTGCGTGGTGGCAAATCGTCTGTCCGAAGAGTCCAAGTGGACAGTGCTGTTGTTGGAGGTGGGACAAGACGAGACTCTGTACACGGACATACCGGGGGCGGCGGTCTTCCTGCAAGACACGAGCTACAATTGGGGCTACAAATCCGAACCCGTGAAAAACGGTTGTCTGGGCTACAAGGACAAACGATGCCCCTGGCCGAAGGGCAAAGGCATGGGCGGGTCGTCCACGATAAACGCTCTGCTCTACACCAGGGGAACGGTGGAGAACTACGACACGATCGCGGCGCTGGGAAACGCCGGTTGGGCATACAAAGACGTGTTGCCGTATTTTTTGAAATCCGAAAACAACTCCATACCGGAATACCAAGACTCGCCTTTCCACTCGCACAATGGCAACTTGCACGTGGAACGAGTGGCCTATCGATCGCCGATCGTCGACATATTTATGGAAGCTAGCGCTGAATTGGGATTCCGAAGAGATATCGACTACACGGTCTGTCAGGAGTACGGAGTGTCGCGTTCTCAAACCGTGGAAATAAATGGACGCCGAGTAAATATTATATAAAATATACCTATAACACGGTTACCTGTGGTATATAGTATAACGTATTTTATGATATATTATAGTATATTACACAGTGTTGAGAGTTATCTAGATAAATCTATAATTATCTATTATCTTATCTAGATATCAGTCTAAATGTTATTTATTTATCTATCTTAGATGAAAACTTCAGTCGTTTACTGGAATTTATCTAGATATTTTTTTTTGAGCTGTAGAAATTATTTTATTAGTTTTAATACTATTTATGTTCCTTATGGTATAAGGACCCATTTTCGTTCACGTTCTCGCAGTATGTTGACGACCAGTGTTGAGCCCAGATAATTAGTTTTTCATCTAAATAAAGATAATAGACCAAAAACCTATTTAATAAATATAAAAATAAACTCTATTAAAACTATTTATTTATAATAGATAAAAGACAATCAGAATTCATTTAGATAAAAACAGATACATTTTTAAAAAATAATGATTTAAAACTAAAATTGTACCTATTTGTTAAAACAATGTATTAGGCTCATCATGTGAACATCATTAAATAATAATTGTATGGATACTTGAAATGTCACGAAATGTTTAAATTAGTATTATCTATGCACGGTATAATTTTAAAAAAATGTTAACTCTTTTTTAACTATTTATAGACATTTTATTTAAATTTTAAATCTTTTTAGTTTTTTTTTTCTACAAATATCGATAAAATATTTTTTGTAGGTTCAAAAAGCTTGAAAATGTAATACAAGGTTCCTCATAAGTTATTATAATAGTAGTTTAAAAATATTAAACATATTTATTGGCAATATAGTTAAAATTTATGAAATGATTAATTTGTATAGCTAAGGATAAACATTTGAAATAAGATTTCTCTTGTGTAGTTCATACTGCAACCAAAAAATCTAATAAAATCCACAAACATAATTTGATATTTTAAGTTCAAATTTGGACGAAATTCGATGTAAAAACGAATACAAAACGGTCAAATGGGTAAGCATTGTCAACTATAATATTTTTTTGAAATAAATAAATTAATTTATTGAAATTACATACATGTCTGCATAAATAATATTATACAATAAATTAGTATTAATGATTTTAACCATATCGTATAATACTATATCAGAAAATTTAAATAGTATAAAGTATTATCATATTAATTTAACATTCAATATTCAAGTACTAACTATACCACGTTTATGATATTGAGTTAATTTTTTCATATATAGTTTTTTTTTTTATAAAATCTAACATTTGTAAAAAAAACTCACATCAATATCCAATCGACCAATTCCATTGTTAATTAATCCTAGCATTAACGGGATTTCTTTTTAAAATTTAGTTTTATATTCAGGAATCATATTATAAATGTAACTTTTATAACTTAACTTTACTGTCAAAAAGTTCAAACAGTTATTGTTTTTTGAATTTAATAAAAATAACAAAAATCGTTATTTTACCTTTAATTAAAAAAACTTATATTTGAACTCTAACACTTAAAAAAACCCCGTTAGATATTTTTAAATTTTTAAAAGTACAATTTATGTCACCACTCAATGCAACATTTCCACTGAAATAACCTGGCGGGCTTTCGCACTGCTTTTCAAATCTATTAAGTGTATGCATTTTTAGTACAATATAATTTACAAATATTCGTGATTTAGACAAATGTTGTCAACATTTAAACTTTAGTTGGTTATAAAGAAATAATTGTGACTATGTATAATATTATGTATAGGTGTACCTACTTCAGATATGTTTAACTGCAATAAAAACAACTTACGTATATGATGCGAAGGTTCTATTAAATTTACAAGCTTTTCAACATGAAAATATGTATTATGAAAAAAAAAGTTTAACTTTAGAAGAGCTCAGAAAGCTTTAATAACTCAAACAGTGACAAAATGTATATTTAGTTTCACAATTATTACGTGAAGTTAATCTCAATCAATTAAATCTTGAACCGTGGTGAAAATATTAGGTTACAATTATTAATGTTATGCAACCGTAGTTGTTGCAAATAGTTGCAATAATTAGTTGTAAAATATTGACACTGATTTTTACTGAAATTTAAATATGAGTGATTTATTTTAATACAGTAATTATTATTGTAATGTTTTACATAGGTAAGTGCGTCTAAAGCTTACATACATCCGGCCAAAGACCGTCCCAACCTTCATGTAGCTATACTCAGTCAAGTAACGAAAATAGTCATCGATCCAAAAACAAAAAAAACAATCGGAGTGGAGTTTATTAAAAAAGGAAAAATTAGAACAGTATATTCTAAAAAAGAAGTCATTTTATCGGCTGGGCCGATAAATTCACCACAACTACTAATGTTATCGGGAATTGGACCTAAAGAGCACTTGAAGCAACACGGCATACCGGTTATTCAAGATTTACCAGTAGGACAGAAATTACTCGAACACTACGGATTAATCGGTATAAGTATATTTATTAAATATAAAATAAATAATATAATAACGAACTTTGTTACGAACTTTCGGACCAAAAGTAGCAATTGAATTGAATTTAAATGAAATGTAATTAGAGCGCTGATTTGTATGCATTTGCATATTTGTCACTGTTGATCGTATATTATGCTAAGTGAGCACACATTTTGTTTCATGCATGACCTAACGATTTAAACAATGCAACTTTTTTTAGTGTATATCTTTGCATATTTCAAAATTTACCCATTTTTTCTATTTTAAGGACTTATTCTACAATTTTGATTGCATATTTCATCTTTTAGTGCATATTTCAACATTTTTGAAATATATAATATATACTACTGTAATATAAGAAAAAAATATTATATTTTTATAGTTTAGATCATAATATCAAAATAAAATAGTAGGCATACTTGTAATAGGTATAAAAGGTTTTCTCAAATTATATGACCTTCGGGATCGCAATAACCGGCGAAATAAAATACGCGTACACCAAGATAAGTAAATATGGAAAGTGAAGAAAAGTACCTATTTATAGTAGGGTAAACGAAAAAAAAGTCCACTGTAAAAAAGTCTCCCGTTGCAGTGTAAATAATACGATATATTTCCCCTATACGTCTTGTTATATTATTTATAAAATAAATTTGGTTGACAAATCTTATCTGTAGGTAGTAGATGACAATTTATTTTTAAACAATATTATTATAAGATATATTTTTTTTTAGTTTTTAATTTATTAGTTTATTATAATTTTATATTTTAACATTTGATGTCAACATTTTGATGATGACAAATATACGATATTCCTAATTTTTTAAAACAAATAGGTCAAAATATAAGAAAGAGATCTTTTATAACTGAATAAATATACATTTTTATATTTTTAAATAATATTATTATAAGATAATTTTTTTTTTAATTTTTAATTAATTTATTATAATTTTATATTTAATATATTGGTATATATGCAACGGAAGACTTTTTTCCAGGCACTTTTTTACAGGGGACTATTTTTCCTAATATCTTATAGTAGGGTTACATAATAATTTTAAATATTATGTTGTTTTAATTTTATGTTCAAAAAATAAACGTGTTGATTTTCTATGCGTATTAAAAAATGTTTAGCTCATATTATATTGTGTAAGTTTTTAATGCGCACATAAATCCGCGCTCTAAACGAACGATAATATGATATCGAATTAATATTATCTATTCGTCTTAAGACAATATCGAGCGTATTAATTATCGTTTATATTTAGGTATGGAATTCATAACGAATCAGACGGGGCCGGTGCTGACCAAGCAAAGCGTATCGGACCCTCACCTGTTCGACGAATGGTTCCGTTACGGCCGGGGACCGCTGACCGTGCCGATGGGCCGGGAAGGCGTGGCGTACGTGCGATCGCCCGCTGGCAAGGAACACGAACTGTTGCTGGCGCCCGTCACGGACAAGCCGAACGTGTTCTACATCAACACGTTCCTACTGCAACCCGAGGCCCGGGGCAGGGTGTACCTGCGGAGCAGCGACCCGCTGCACCCGCCGCTGATGTCTTACGACTATTACGACAGCGAGTCCGACCTGGAGGAGAACATATTCGCCATCAAGGAGACGCTGAGGTTCGTGGAAAACACGCGGGCTTTCCGGAGCGTCGGGGCCAAGCTGAACCCGGAACCGTACTCGAGTTGTTCGCATTTGCCCTTCAAGTCCGACGGCTATTGGGCTTGCCTGCTGATGCACATGACCGGTACGTCGAACCACCACTGCGGCACGTGCAAGATGGGAGAAGTGGTCAACGAAAAGCTGCAAGTGCTCGGCGTCCACGGCCTGCGAGTGGTCGACTCCTCCGTGTTCCCGCAAATCCTGAGCACGCACACTTACGCTCCGACGATAATGGTCGGCGAAAAGGGAGCGGACATGATCCGAACGCACTGGTGGAAATAATATATATTTTTAAGAGTCGTATTGTTTTATGATATTTATTTATTTATTTATATTAAAATATGTAAGTGGTAAAGTTTGAAGTCGAGTTTAAAATATTATATTTAAAAAATCAACAGGAATTGATGGTACGTTGTGATAGTGGATAATGAAGGAAACATTTGTGCCCCACCTTCAATTAACCCCACGAGCCGCCACTGCTTATTTTTTATCTATAAGTATCCTATATTACTGTTGTTTGTCGAAACTGGTGTTTTTTTCAAGAATTTTATAATTATTTGGTGATACACAACATATTGTACTAAATTAAGACGAAAGTAAACATATTATACAGGCATGTACTTTTTATCTTAGATAAGATTTAGTGTTGTTATCTTTATCCAGGTGAATTTTTTGTTATCTGTTCCTAACACTGCTCGCGACAAGTCGAAATCGCTACCTTGACTGTTTAGACTTTCAATGCTTAGTGACCATAAAAGTGTAATCGGTTACAGATTGGTTTTAAAGAATTAATTTAAACGTAGGACTATAATATACCTTTGTCGTTTTAACCCATTGAATCCTCGACGACCATAAATCAATCGGTTACAGATTAGATTCGTGGTATACGTACGAACTGTGTGGCTACTCAAACAAAACAGATAGTTCAATATTAGTCGGAAACACTTTGTATTAATCAAACAATAAATAAATATTTTTAAAAAAAAAACACTTAGTCCGTACAACACAATTGACACTCGAGTGCACACGACCGTCTTAACTGCCGAATCCACCGATTGCATCTGGACTCCTCGTGCCCGCGCGGCTTAAATAATAAAATAAAGTTTCAGCTCGTCATTCTAGCTTTGCTAGACTCCTGTTTCGATTGCTATGTGATATTTATAAATGTTGACTCAATACAAAAATAAAATTGAAGGCTGTCTGTACGATATACACACTCAGAACTCAATGTCGTCGTACACTCAACACCGTACACTGTTCAGCAGAGCAGTTACCTACTTCCTCATTTTTTTAATTACCTACTTATTTAAATTTTTAATTTTAAAATATCATCAATGGAAAATTTAAATGATTTGTTATCGGTAAAAAACACGTTTATGAATGTTACCATTTCATTATTGTTTAGGTGAAATGTATAAAATTTACAAAGAACACTATAATAAGGTTTATATAAGTACTTTTATACATTAATAATTTTTGTGTGTCGAACACCATTGGATCATAAAAAGATAAATGGAATTATATAACTGCTACGGGGAGCAAAGTTCTAAGGTAGCACCCTAGGTAGCACTGGCGTAAGATTTTTTGGTTTGGTTGTGGGTTTTATAGATGGTTAAACTATTTTATTATTATTTTTGTGATTCAAAAATTAATTTGTATGTATTGACTCCGTTTCCAAGTACACTCTGTTCAGCGAGAGAGCACGCCGGTTCTGCGCATGTAGACTGACGGACAGCTGCTCGGTGTTCGTCGAAGAGTGGGAATGCTATGGATAACCGATTTTCGTCGTACCGCGGCGTGCTCTCTCGCTGAACAGAGTATAGGTAGGTGTGTAGTACCTGCTATAGGCGAGGGTTTTCAGCAACTAAAACTTTATTTTTCATTATCAGCACTGACACGGTACGCAACGGCAAACCGGTACAAAGTACAGGTACCGCAGCGACCGGTCTGCTCTCTTACCAACCACTACAATGGGTGACAACGGTGCGACACAGTCGACTCCCCACCGGCCTGCAAAGGCACAGGTGGGACGGGAAGATAAGCCGTGCCGGACGAGTACCGGCCGCCGGCGTGTCCCGGGTCGTTCGCCAACCGTCTGTGATGGTAGACGTCACCAATACTTATCGACACCTGGGGCCGGAGTGGCGCAGTGGTCACACAGTTGACTGCGACTCACACAGTCATCGGTTCGATTCATAGCAAGTGCAAAAAAATTTGTGTGATTCTACGCAATCACCATTTTCCCGTGCTGTCGTCCGATTGCACCATCCGGTTTCCAACTAGGTCCCACTCCACTGGGAGTGAAGACCACACATGTCTCCTCTTCTAGAAGGGGGGTAGTATCATGCATATAGTGATATATACATAGATAAATAGATCACATGATCTCCCTACTACCCACTTGTGATAAGCATTGACGAAGACCTTGAGGTCGTTTCAATGAACATTAGTAAAAAAAATTATCGACACCGACGAGAGACGTTACTCCAGAAACGTATGTGCAACCAACACACCGCCGTCAGTCTTTGTTTTATCTTTTTTGGTTGTCAAAATAAACAATTCGTACGTACAAAACATTCTGTGTCTTTATCTATTGGTCACCACACGACAAGACCGGCTTACCGCAATCGAACACCGCCGTAGCCGCGTCAGCACTTACACTATTATATTATTTAAATAAATACATATTAATAAATCCTGATATTTATTATCTTTCTGCCAAATAAAATGGGCACGCTAATGGTATTGTGTACATACACACTAAACTGTCTTACATGTCATCGGTATACGTATTCGTGTATTATATATTTATAAGCAATCTTAATCAAAACACGTGAGGGGGTAAAAAAAAGGTAGAAATATATGTTTTTTAGGCTGTAGTTTTAGTTGTATCACATAGCATTATAACCATTTGGGTACCTACAAATTACAATTTATTACAATGTTAACGAATTATCTAAACTTAAATGCTATATTATAGCTTGCGGACTAATGACTTGGGATTATATTTTTACAGGTAAACTGTATCACTTAAAAATTATTTCACAAATATTGTAAAGATTGTTTAATTCAATAAAAATAATATATGTAATATGTATATTATCTAATCAATTCCTTATTAATGGTTAACACAAAAATCATGAACGTAGATACGTAAATCTTTCACTTATTGTATACATGGGCAATTAACATAAATAACTTGGCTTCTATAGAGAAATTTCAATTTGAATTAGTTAATTCTATAATAATTATAAAAAAATATTCACATGGTCAAAAAAATTGAAAATTGGTTTACAATGTTAATCATAAGTTATCCAATCTTTTACAAAACAATAAAATTACCGGAAAGACAAATTAACTTTTAATAACCGTTTAAAGTTTAGAAATTTGATAACGATATCTCAAGTAGCGATTTTATAATTTTGTTGTAATTTAAAAAATGTACGAATAAAAACAGTGTATATATATTTTTTAGATTTCTTTGTTTACAGTGTAAACTAAGTACAATAAACCTTCATTTCCAAGTTTTTTTACCAAGCAAAATTTTAATCAACCATAATTTCAAAATCCCCTTTAAAATTTTTAAATTTTTATTTCAATAAATAGCCCAAAGAGATAGTTTATGTTATAAATAGAAATGCCAAAAGAAATAATTGGTTAGCAAAAAGTACCAATACTATCAAATGCACATTAGTATGTAGATTGTGGTTTTTAATAATCCTCAGTATAGTATTTTGCCAAATTTTTTCCAAATTCATGTCTCGGGGTCACGTTGTTTTCGCCAAGATACAATTTTCTGTTGACGATTTTCATTGGATTTAATTTCCGACCAATCAACTCGTTGTTTTCGCCACGATTCATTTTTTTTTTGAGCATTGGTTTTATTATCATCTTTGAAACGTATGTCATGATTATTCAATTTCATCGTTTTATTGAACCGATCAAACGTGTTTTCAATAATCTTTTTTTCTTCACTATCCCACGTATTATTGTTTATTAATTCTTCTACATACATAGATAGATCATTCGGAAATTCATTTGGTCTTAAATATTTACCTACATCAAACAATGGATGAACAAACTGAAATCATACATATTAATTATATCACTATTAAACATCATAATAAAAAAATTCAAGAGTTCTTCGGTTAGGTTATGTACACACATCATCAATAACTACTAACATGCATTGGTTTTAACTAATTTTTCTAATTTAATTAATATAAATAAAAATATATCATTTGTATTTCTCTGTAAATAAATTTGTTGAGATAAAAAATGTTTTTAAATAAATATCTAAATTCTAAATAATAATCAATTGAAACATTAATACACCATAAATATAAGTATAGTATGCAAATACACATACATTCGATAAGAATAACAAAAGTAGGTACAATTTAGAAATTTGAAATGATGTATTATACAATTGGTAAAATATAATCAAAATTTAAAATTTCATAGATTGATATACGTAATAATCATAGTAATAATTAACTTGAAAAACATGAAAGTAAGAAGTTCCCTAAAAATGTTAGCATCCCTTGGAGAATTTATAGGTTTAAAAGTAATTTATTTTGATTTACTTACAATTAAATTACGTTGTTTAAATGTGTCTTCGATATTTTCATCGAGGTAACACTTTAGATACCGAATCATTTCTTTCGGATTATTTTCACAATACAAGTAATACACTAAAATCTGTGATAAAATAATAATCCTTCTATTTGAATTTTGAAAAACGTCATACATCATATTTAATGTCTTCACCAGAGGAAATTCCTTCACAGGTGTTAACAGGCACTCTACTTTTATTAATTGCAATGCACTATTAAAATTACCATTTGCCATTCCACGAGAAAAACGAATTTTTGCTTTTACATAATCCTGAAAAACAAAACCAATAATTGTATAATATTTTTTTCTCACAATAACAATGAATTCATACCTTTTCGTATTTTAAATAGTATAAGCCTAGAAAATGATCCGCGTCGCTATTATTAACATTCGACAGTTTTGTAACTAAATTTGCCATAATAGATGTTGAAATAAGCTCATTAGGATAGTGGATGAATGATAGTAGAATTGCTTTGAGTTTGTTTATTTCATCTTTGGACGATTCAATGGAAATTCTATCAACAAACACGTAAATAAGCAATATTGTTTAATTCATATCGAATTACTCAGTAAATAAAACCAAAAGGCATCCAGGACTAAATATTTAAAATCAAAATTAGATTCTAGTTAATTGTACAGTGGTTAAAAATAACTCCAAAAATAAAAGTAGTAAGTTACTACTTTTAGATTCTGAGTGGAGCCATAAATGTTTCGATTTGATACTTCAACATCTTTTCGGTCAGAAAAGTGAAATTAGTTTAATCAAAAGATTCCAAAGAGTTTTTGTTCCAGCTTTTGACAAAATCGATTTTGTTTTTTGGTTTAACACAAAAAATTATAACCATAGACAAATACATGAAACTGTTGACCGAATGTTGAAATTAACATTTTCTATCCATTTAAAACGTTCAAATATTTTGACATTTTTTATCTTTACACATTAAAATAATGTGTAAAAAGTAATAAATTATAAAAAGGTATCAATTATTGATACCTACTCAGAATAGAATAATTACTTACTTAGCAGCATCAGCCGAAAGCTTAAAAAATTTAGTAGATTCTATATAATTATTATTCAATTTATGAATATATGCTGCTTCCTTATAAAGATTAGAAGCTATAATTAACATATAAGAATTAGTTTTTGTTGAGCATAACATTTCTGCAGCAGCTATTTCATCATCCCCTGGCCCTTTGAAATGTTCTTTGTAACGCCTTGCTCTTCCTTTAGCTTTTAACCAAATGTTTATCCATTCAGGTTCAGTAGAATAAAGGATGCGGGCTTGATCCGCAAATTTTAAAGCAATCAAATTTCCTTTTGAATGATACTGCATAAACACTCTGGCTTTTACCGCACAAATCGCAGATTTCTCAGCTTTATTAAAATCCTTGATTTGTTTAATATCCTCGAGTAACTAAGAAAAAAAAAACTTATTTTGTAAGTATATTTTATTCTTTTACACGATAATGATAAAAATGTATAAGCGTTATGTGATAGTAAGTACTTACTTAATTTAAACAATAATAAAAAAAAAAACGTACCTTTTCTGAATCAATTTTCAGTGTTAATGCAATATACGCATAGGTGGCAATAGCGATATGGTGGTAAGCATCAGAATATTGTGCGTTTGACTCGTCAAATTTACACGTCTCCATAAATTTAACAACGCTTTCAATTTCCAAATATGATTCCTTATAACTTTTGCTATTATAAAGTTCATAACTAGTTGTCAATTGCACATAAAATCTATAAATAAAATTGTTTTCCATAAGATGATTCACAATTGATTGCAAAATAAATATAGACATTATTCGTGTATATTAATCAATACGTCAATACCTTATAAAATTAACTCTGGCACAGAGCCAGTACGTTAAAAAAAAAAAAAAATAACACCAAGACAATTATTTTGTTCTCAAATAAATCTATGAAAGTTAGCTACCTAGTTAAATTGAATTCATCGGCTTTTTCGTCAATATTGAAGATTCTTTCTTTATGTTCCCGAAGTTTATCAATGAGGTTCAACAAAAGATTTTTATTGTCTCCCACTAATCGTCGAATGCCCCACGAGAAAATGCTCTCATAATCGTTTTCGATATCGATTAGCTGTGTCCGAATGTTGTCGTCCAACCCGAGTTCTTCTTTGCATGTGTCATCGTTGACCGACAATGCGCTCATCGCGTCGGTCAGGTGATCGTCATATCCGGACATTTTTCAGTGTACAAGGCACGAGCGGACTAAATCGACAGCAAACATATACAGTTTTAGAGCTACGATATAAAGTAAATTTACATAATAAACATTTATGATAAAAACATTCGATATGACGATGGTATTCGTCGAAATCATGATCTATTTCGTTCATATCCAAATATGATATAAATGAAAACCTCATCAATTTCTCACGGAGAACTCTACAACATAATAATTTAAAAATAGTAAGGATGACTTATTTTTTTATATATTTTATTATTCGACAAAATTAATTAAAATCTTAATAAATAGCAATTTATTTAAGAGTATGTATAGGATATATAAGCAACATTTTGACACCTACTGTACAACTACAGAATGGTACCCACTTGCCGACCTTTTTTAACTGAAGTTTTGGATGGGTTGTTGGTTTTTCAAATATCAAATCTAAATTGTTTTTTTATTTTATGTTGTTTAAAAACGAAATTATGAATATTGTCTTTATTTTCAAGTAGGTACTACATAGTATAATATAATATAGAATAATATATTATGCATATGGTCGGAAGTGCACAACTAAAATTGTATTATTCACTATCAGCACTTAAATAATTATACGACTTTTATTTGAATATACTTTAGATTCTGATATTTTCTTATCCGTCTCCCAAGTAGATCGCGCACGGACCATGCACACTAAACTGCCACGTATACTTATTAGCGATCGGAGCGTACTCTTACGAGTATTAACTTATAAACAAACTAAATCGAAACACACGTGATTGTGAAAAAAAAGGACAAAGTATTTGTCTCGGGTTGTTATTAGGGTTTTAAAACTCCGTGAAAATTATTTTCTCGAAATATTTTGTTCACCAGAAAAATAAAAATATTATTAAAAAAAATAGAAAAAAGTCTTCTTCGAGTTACACCCTTATAATATTAGGGTGATAGAATTGTTTATTATAGTGACTAGTGCATTAGTGTCCATGGCTTTCTGAAGATGGCCTAGACCGGCTACAACCTAATCAATAATCATATACTTACCAATTCGTTTGTGAATTATTATTTATTAATTTATTATCATTATATTAATTCACATTGAAATACAATTTCTCTATTATGTAGTTTTCTGTTTTTCTCAAAACGTTCAAAATAATATTATTCATCTCCAAACAAATACAGATATGAAATAATACAATAATACTTAATTTACTACCAAATTCTTTGGATATTTTCAATTTTTCATGTGAAATTTTTTTTTAATTTAAAACCTTAGTTGTTGTATTATTGCTATATCTTGTAAAACTATTTATATTTAGGTGTAATAATTTAGCTTCCGGGGTAAAATGGGATTTTATTTTACGGGAGACGTGTCGTCAGTGGGTGACGTATCCCTTCAATACATGCAGTTTAAATTAATTATATTATCACCTAAGCTTTTTTCATAGACATTGAACAGATTGTTTGGTTCAAATAAAAAAATTATAAGTTTGTACCTATATCCCACCACGGTTACCAAAAATGTTAAAGACGTCTCAAAAACAAATTACACAATTTAAATTTTTTACGTGGTTTGAATATACATTAGTACATTTAATTTGAACAAGATTAATTAAGTTAACAACTTTAGATGTTCAAAATTATCTGTACTTACCTATTGCATATAAGCTGCGCTATGAAATGACTGCCAAATCGTGTAAGGTTATGGAAACGCTTAACTACCGATTCGTGTGACTAAATGTCTAAATGATCCAACCATTTATATAAACACAACATTTTACAGTCAAAGTAGAAATCACTAAGTACCGACGTTATCGGTCAACACTTCATATTGATTGTGTTGCTTGTAACCGTTAAATAAATTAACTAATTCAATTTAACAAAATAAATAATGGACGAAATATAATATAATAAGCAGCGATCGAAGCTTTTTAGAATTATATATATATTATAATACCTATACATATAATAATATGTCTGTTTGTATTAAAATTAAGAGATATCAGAGTATTCGATTAATCTCTCTAATAATAATACAATATTAACTATACATAATATTGAATTTTGCTCAAATTTTTACGCGAAGCCAATTATTGATGAAATTTATTTTTATTGTTGGTGTAACAAAAGAAATAATAACCTTAAGTACATTAAAATTTCACAAAATGTTTTTATAAGCAATTTCTATACACAATAAAATTGACGTTTTTTGAGCTATTTATAGACATAATTAATTTTCTATTTTTTTTTTTTAATATTGCCGATAAAAATTTTGTCAGTCCTTCAAAAATCTTGAAAATGTAATGTAATGTTCTTCGTAACTTGTTGTACGTGAAAATTAAAAAAAAAGTTGAGCGTATCTCTCTAATAGATTTTTATAAGCGTCTAAAGTTAAAATTTCGACAAAATACGTGAAAATCGCGAAATTATGCAGTTTTTTTTAATTAGGAAATTCATTTTTTTTTATTTAAATTTAAAATTTTAAAGATTCAACACAAGATTCACATACTATATGTTTTTCTACCTTTCTAAAACAGACAAAAAATTACTATAGACATTTGAAAATTTCACCAAATGTTCAGATTACCAATAAACTTAAAAAATATTTTGATAATTGTTGAGCTAATTATAGGACTAAAACATTTTTGGTTTTTTCAAATTTATTTTTCTTTAAATATCGATTAAAAATAATTTCTTGAAAATTGAATAGAAGATTTTTCAGAAGTTGTTTAAATAGTAAATCAAATATAAGAATAAAATTAGGGCAATTTTTTTTTTGTAAGCAAACTTCAAATTTTAACTGAAATTCATCATCTAACATTTGCAAATTGTTTTGTGTTTAAAATTCATAAAAACTTCTCTATTTATATTTAAGGTTTGCAAATTCAACACATTATTTTAAATAAGCCTTTCTTACGACAACCGTAAAAAAAATTTGATAGGAAAACACATAAAAAATTTATAAGCGTTTAAAGTTAAAATTCTTACGAAATCCGTCAAAATCAAGAAAATATACTAACTAATTTGTATTGAAAAATGTATAACATTTTGACAATCTCTAAATAAGGTTTAAAAATTAAATAGGTACAAGGTTTTTCATAGCTATTATGTAAGTGGTAGTTAAAACAATTTTTAGTAATACTTTTTTTTTCTATAAATAAAAATAAAAAAATTTCGTTTGGTCAAAAAAAATTTAATACAAGATTCCTGTAAGTTGTTATGATAGCAGTTGAATAATATTAAAATACACAGGTGGGCACTTTTTTTATAAGTAATTAAAGTTCAAATTTTGACATATTCCGTCCAAATCTCGAGTATATGCAAATTATTTTGTAATTTGTTGACAGTTCTTTGCCTAGAGCAACATGTTCTTCTAAAGACCTGTTCTGATTAATGTATTTTGAGAACCAATTGCTGTTAATTATATATTAATACAGAAGCTATGGACAAGATGTAGAATAGATCTTCTAAGACCAATTGCTGTTAATTATATATTAATATAGAGCTATGGACCACACAAAATGATTGATATTGTTGAGTATTTGAAATAAAATGTAAATAAATAAATGAAATATTAATATATTGACTAATATAAAAAAACAAAGTCGGTACAATATTTATATAATATTGTGGAGTTTAAATAATTTTATGCAAATTTTGATGTAGAACCTAATTTTGAATATTTCCCGGTATTAACTTTTTTGTACGGCTCATCAGATACATGAATGCCCACTTCATGTCTAGGGGTCTCGTTGTTTTCGCCAAGATACATTTTTCTGTTGAATACCCTCATTAGACTTATTTTTTGATAATTCAACCCGTTGATTTCTCCAAGATACATTTTTATGTTGAATACTATCATTAGACTTATTTTTTGATAATTCATTAAGTTGATTTCGCCAAGATTCATTTTTTTTATGAACATTTGTTTTGGTATCATCGTCAAAATGATTGTCTTCAATATTCAATTGTAATATTTTATTGAATCGATCAAATGTGTTTTCAATAATCTTTTTTTCTTTTTCACCCCACTCATTATTGTTCATTGATTTCTGTACATTAACGGATAGTACATTCAGAAATTCATGTGGTTTTATACATATATTTTCATGAAACAATGGACGAACAAACTGCAATTATAAATAAAAATATCACTCTAAAACATTTAAAAAAAATGTATTTGCACTAACAGGCATAATTTTCAACAAATTATTCTACATATTATTATAAATGTGAGTACGATAAACCACTCTGTATTCAATTTTCAATATTTATGAGTTTTTGACCAAGTTACTGCATTTTAACCAACATGGCAAAAAAAAAGTAAATGTCTATAAATATTATAGAATGTGTCAAAATGCTTTGAAATGTACTAACAAGATTCACTTTCCTAGCTGAAATAATGAAAGTAGAAACCAAAAATTAAAATGCAACCTGATATTCCTAAGTAATAATTAACTTAAAACAACTTGGAGATAAGAATAAGTTCTCTAATAATTCAATCATCTCTAGAAAAATGGATAATTACAAAGTAATTTACGTACGATTTACTTACAATCAAACAACGTTTTTTATATGTATCATCGATGCAGATATCGAGGTACAATTTTAGATACCGCATTAGTTCTTTTGAATTTTTTTCAAAGTAATTGTAATACATCAATATGTGTGATAAAATAACAATTCTTCTATTCGGGCTTTGAAAAACATCATACATCATATTTAATGTCTCCACAAAAGGAAATTGATTAACAGGGTTTAATTTGCATTCTAATCTAATTAACCACAATGAACTATTAAAATGACCAGCAGCCATTCCACGAGAAAAATACGTTTTTGCTTTTACATAATCCTAAGACAAAACAAATAATTGTACAATTTTTTTCTCCTCAAACAATAAATTAATATATATCATACCTTTTCGTATTTAAAATAATATCTGCCTAGAAAATTATCTATGCAATTATTTTTAACGTTTGACAGTTTTGCAACTAAATTGTCCATAATAGATTTTGACAAAATGTCAGTAGGATACTGTATACATATCTCCAAGAGTGAATATATTTGGCTTATATCATCTTTAGTCAATTCAATTGATAATCTATGAGGAAAAAAATACTTAATTAAGCAATATTGTTTAAATTACAGCAAACTAATATTTTAATAAAACTAAAAGTGATTGTGGACGAAAAAAAATAAAAAAAAATTAGATTTTATTTGATTGTAAAATTGTGAAAATTAATTGATTTCGTAAATTAATTTTTAATATTTTTTATTACTTCAAACATAATATGGCATAAACAAATTTGTAATATTATTTATAAGTAGGTAATTCCTTTTTTTTATTACCTTTCAATATCTTTTAGTTGATACTTACACAAAATTAACTAAGTACTTACTTATGAGCAATATCAGTCGAAAGGTTGAAAAATTTGATTGATTCGTCGTAGTTTTTGATCAATTTATTACCAAACCCTACCTCCTGATAAAGTCGAGAAGCTTCAATTAAAAGGTTAGAATTAGTTTCTATTGAGCATAAAATGTCTGCAGCATCTATTTCATCATCCCCTGGCACTTCAAATGGCTTGTAATAACGTCTTACTCTTCCTTTGGCTTTTAACCAAATGATTATCCATTCAGGTTCAGTAGAATGAAGAGTACGGGCTTGATCGGCAAATTGTAAAGCAATAAAATTTCCTTTTGGAGGATACTCCACAAAAACTTTGGATTTTACCGCACAAATCGCAGATTTTTCAGCTTCATTAAAATTGTTGATTTGTTTAATATTTTTCAGTAACTAAGAGAGAAAAAGTCATTATTTTAATAATTTTTAATGGTTTCTACTTCCATACAAATATTTTCTCACTGTATCCTAATTTATAATTGATTGATATATTTTTTTTTTATATTTGTCAAAAACATTATATACAATATACTTAAATTATTATTATTAAATAACTATTAAAGTACTAAATATTGTTATCTTTATTTTTTAAATCTATTTAGTTATAACTATATAGTGTATAATAGTCTATATTGTATATACCTACGCATATATATAATGTAAAACTGTTTTTTTTTTTGTAATTAAAATTTTTTGTTAGTAAAATTATTATTATTGTACCCTTTAAATATTTTTAAATACATTTGTTTATTAAGATAGGTAACAAATGTTTAAAATGGATGTATATTTTATTTATATATATATATTTAAATAAAGTATTATACAAGGATCTATCTCGCTTGTGTTAAAAATTGTGTGTAACATAAAGATATGACAAATGAAATAACTTGTTTTCTAATCAATATTTTTAAATTTTTTTTTTCATATAATTTATTGATGTTTATACTACATGTACCATAAGAACTTTTTTATTTTTATTTTTTTATACAGAAAATAATAAAATTTTAATTTTATTTAAATTTTTTTGAAAAAATCAAAATAACCAATTTCTAAACATAATGACAAAAATAGCTTTAGCGTTTACAATTTTTAATTTGAGTAATCCGTTTGCGACTTATGAATGTTTAAATAATCGTTCAATTTTCTGCCACTGTGAATTTAATCAAAACCGAAAGTAAAAACCAGTAGTCGAGATGGTGTTTTTATCTGAAGGTATAACGATAATCCATATTATTACTCTATGCGATAACCATAAGAACACCTAACGGATAAGACAGAAAGGTCATAGATAATAAAGAATATGGTTATCGTATTTGTATTGTATTCATTCTGAGACGACTGATGAATAATTATTATTTATTACTTTTTGTTTTGTTGAATTACCCGGGAACAGAAAGTTGAATGAATATTTAAACGATCATAAGTCGCAAACGGATTACTCAAATTAAAAATTGTAAACTCTAAAACTATTTTTTTCAAAATGTTTATAAATTGGCTATTTTAATTTTTTTCAAAAACATTTAAATAAAAATAAAAATTTTCTTATTTTCTGTACAAAAAAATAAAAATAAAAAAGTACTTATGGTACATGTAGTACAAACGTCTATAAATTATATGAAAAAAAAAAAATTTTAAAATATTGATTAGAATACAAGTTATTTTATTTGTCATATCTTTCTGTTACACCCTGTACATACAGTATGATTCAAGTATCTATCTCCTGTAAGCATTATTTATGTAAGAAATTGTTAGGTTTAAAACAATTTTTTAAATAAAATTGTTTACATAGATATACTCGAATTAGTAACTTTGATTCAAATACATGATAAATTAATAGTTAAAAACAGAGGGTGAAAGAGAATAAATAAGGTATAACAAAAAAAAAAAATCCAACAACAGCACACCAAATTAAAAATAACTGAATTATGAAACCAGATTGATCATTATTAGTTACTAGTTATAACTATTTTTAAGACTCATATTTAGTAACTTAAATTATTTTAAAACATTTTCCGTCTTTATACACAACTAATTATTTATAATTTTGTTCGCATAAATCGTATACGCATATGCTTTAAGATTCTGAGAGGAGTGATAAATGGATTGATTTTAAAATGAAGAGTGTTTTATTATTTTTTTATGTGTCCATGTATACGATAAATAATTGAAACAAACCTTCGATTTTTAAGATATTATTAATACTTAAGCGTTATAAATTAGAGTATTTTTATTTACATTATAAATATTTATACATGTTACATCAATACAAATGAAAACTTACTTATTCTGTACAGTTAAATTAAAAAAGGATATTGGTAATAATAATAATTAGTAAAGAATTTACTTAATATGATGGATCGTACTAAAATACCTATACTTATTGAATTGAACAAAAATGAAAATTTACCTCTTCTGAACCCATATTTAGTGTTAATGCAATATACGCATTAGTTGCGCGAGCGATATGGTGGTAAGCTTCAGAATACTGTTCGTTTGATTCATCAAATTTACACGTCTCCATAAATTTAAAGACGCTTTCAATTTCCAAATATGATTCTTTATACTTTTTGCAATTGTAAAGTTCATAACTAACTATCAATTGTAAATAAAATCTATAAAATAAAATAATTTTACTTTCACTATTGGTATTTAATGTTTGATCAAAATGTATATTTATTTCTATAACTATATACTATACTATTGTTATATAATAAATAATATATTATATTATTACCAATAATTCATAGTTCAAAAGTCATCTCATCCACAATTGTTTACAAAATCAATTTAGGCCATTTAGGTATGTATTTAACAATACGAAAATACCTAATAAAATTCATTCCCTTAGTTTGGGAGAGTGCCTAAATAATCTAATAATTATCTAAGCTCTCTAGTTATGGATGGATGTCTGTTTATTATAAACTACGTAATTACATGGATAAAATTAGTTTTACATAAATCTATGACACTTACTTATTTAAATTGAATTCATTGTCCTTGCTGTCCATGTCTGTGACATACTCTAGCTTTCCCTGGATCTTATCAATGAAGTTCAACATAAGATTTTGATTGACTTCTGCAATTTGTTGAATGCCCCACGAGAAAATGCTCTCATAATCGTTTTCTATTTTGTTTAGCTGTATCCGAATGTTGTCGTCCGATCCGAATTCTTTCCAGTGGTCATCGTTGACGGACAACGCACCCACCGCGTCGGACAAATGATCGTCATATCCGGCCATTTTTCAATTTATAAAACACGAGAGTAGTGAGTACTAAATCGACAACAACATAAATATTATTAGAGCCATGATTAAGTAAATTTGAGTATATTATGCATTTATGATTAATGCATTCGATCGGCATACCAAAACTTAGAACTAAGTTCTCGACTAATAGAAAAAACCGTATCGAACATTTTGGAAAACAAAAAACATTGTCAGAGTATACTTTTCCGATATTGATATTGACATATTATTGACATCAATTGGATTCAAAATCTTTTTGTGAACAAAAAATGGTACTTTGTGTTATCTACTGTTAAAACAATTTATTGTACCTACATTAAAACAATTATCGACGGATGATCAACGGTTTATAATTTGAATTTTAATACTTGCAACTAAAATTTACTAGGAGGAGCGACTACATATTTTTTGGAATAAGTACCTAGAGTTATAATTAATATAAAATGGTGGGTTATTTCACCCTTGTAGTCTACACCCTCTTTCAATCACTATAATTAGAGTAATCATGAATTACAAGAAGGTAAAAGTGTAATAAATAGTAAACAAATAATAATTTATAGAAAAATTACAAATATTTTAATATGTATAATTTTCGACTAAATGTAGTACTAAATATTAATAACTTACACTACCTAGAGAATAACATTCTGTTTTATATCAACCGACGTCCAACATTTTAAATTCTGAGCGGAGCGATGAATTTATTGATTTTACAATGATTGAGTGAGTGTTTTTTTTTGTGTCTGTATACACTATAAAAATAGTAGAAAATAATTTGATTTCCAACTTTGAGTGTGGTTTTTGATTTTAAAAATGGATTCAGTTGATACTATTTAGATGTCTGAATTGAAATTTCCCAATACTTTTCTAAATAATACGAAAAAAAATTGAGGATAATATACAGGAATGTTTACGCAAAACTTGCAGTTTTTGACGAAATCAATTTGGTTTTTTTGTGTGATTCAAAAACAAATAACCGTAAATACTTGAAATATTCATCAAATGTTTAATTAGAATTGTTTTCATATATAAATAATTTTCAAAATATTTTGATTTTTTAAGCTATAAATATAAATTTAAAAAATTTAGTTTTAATTCTTCTAATATCTACTAAAAAAATTTCGATCGATCAATATAAATTCGAATACCTAATACCTACATGATTCCTCATAAGTTGTTATAATATAGCAATTTAAAAATATTTAAAATATATAAGCGCAATTATTTCTAAAGCATTTCAATTACGTTCTCATAAGTAAATTGTTAATTTACCAATTTTAATTATAATAAATAATGCATATATTATATCTATTAATATTATTTCTATTATATTTTGATTCAAATAAATATTTTAAAATTGAATGTCACATAGCCAATAAGGTTACAAGAAATAGTTGTTTGTGTAGAAGTTAACACTATTTTATTATTATTTATGTTGTTTAAAAAATGTAATTTTATTTTTTTATTACATTTTCAAGTAGGTACTACACATTATTATGCACGTGCACAAGTGCGCAACTAGAGCTTTGTTATTTATTATCAGTATACTTACACGTCATTTAAATTACTATCATTTAGATAAATTTTAAGTCCTTATTAAACGTACACGCTGAGTCACTAATATCTTTATTGAGTACATTCACACACCCACACACACACACTACACTGCCGCCAAACTTCGAGATCGACGAGTATAATATGAACTTAAAAAAAATCTAAATCGGCTCTAAAAGCTGACGAATTTTGGAAACTTAGATTTCTTAAGGGCTGTAGCGCGACTAATGTGTAGCATTGCATATTATTTATGATGATTCGCCAAGCACGTCAACCCGTTTTTCCTTCGATAATACATTTACTAAATATCTTATTTTTTAAACATACCTACTCAGTACTCAAATCCTGGTTTTCGAATTCTTGAGTTTTGATACTGAATACAACACTGCACTGAGGATATAAAAACGTCTGTTTTTCAAAAGAAAACACCCATTTTCTACTGTAAATTATTCAACATATAATTTTTCTAAAAATTATGATTCATCAAAATTCAAACGAGTAGTTTTTGAGTTATTTAACTATTTGTGCTAGGTAACTATAATAGGTTCATATGGTAAATGTTAATGACTTTAGTAGACATAGGGCCATAGGGGCATGGTGATTTGAAATTTGCGATTTTATTAATTAATATCAATTTTTAAAAATGGTCAAGTATAGTAAATACTAGATCCAAAATTACATATATTTTATATTTTTGTGAAACCATTTTTAAGGACTATTATAGTATAAGCATTTTAATAACTATAAGAAACTATAGGTAATAACTGTTTCGAATTTTCAATTATAGTGAGGTACAACAAAATGTTCAAAAAAATTTTACAACAAAAAAGAAAGTTCTCATTTGCAAAACAGGGGTTTGTATCCCCACAATACACTCCTTAAGTAGTATAAGTACACAAAATCGCGATAATTTTAAATTGTTGCCTAAGTATATTAAAAAATTCCAAAAATTAGAATTTGAATACATTTATTGTTAAAGGAAAAAATGGGGGTCAGTATGCTTGGTGAATCACTCTGTACACAAGTATGCAACTACACTAAATTACACAAAAAAAAATTAAGTTATTCATTTTAAATGCTCGAAATGATCGGTACTTACCTACTAGCTGCTTACATGATGGTTCTACGTGGTTCTATGTGGAATATGACTGCCGCCGAATCGAGTATGGATCGTGAAAAGCTTATCTGCCGATTAGCGTTACCGAATACACGAATTCTAATTATAGTTACAAAGACAACGGAATTTACAATAATTACCTTATAATATGTCACATAAATATGTTTGATGTATGATCGGGGATTCCATAACATTGCAGTGATTATCAGTGATGGTGATCATCTGGGTAAGAGGAGGCGAGGCCAAATAGAAATTGTAATCAAATCATACAAATTATGTATTTATTTTTTTTAAATCAATATAAAGTTAAACACAAACAAATAATGTACTTTTAAATTGCAATCATTTCTAGTTAAACTCATCTAAAGTGGTTTTGCGATATCGCTGACTGAAATGTCAAATCTGTCATATAAATACTTCAATTTTAACTACTAAAACATTTTACCATAATTATTTTAAATAATTAAATATTCAATTATAAATCACTACAAATAGACTCATTTATAAAAATTTAATAAAAATTCATATTTTATATTCTGAAATAGTGGAGCGATGGATGTATTGGTTATACACGATGTATTGAATAATGTGTTTTTTATTATTATTATTTTATTTTTGTGTCTGAAGAACATTTTTCAAATATTACTCCATCGTCAACTTCTTGGGAGGTTTCAGGTAGCAAATTATTGTACAACTTTAATATTACTATTAAATGATTATTTGGAACCTTGGATATATACAAAATGTCCCGTGATGATTTAACTATTGCGGTATCTCCTGAAATAATGGAGATATCATAATTCTTATTTTTTTAATAAGAACTTATTTTTATTATTCTCCTGATCTTTAATATTTTTAAAAACTGTGGGCAACACTGAAAGCGTTTATTGTCGATAAAAAAAATGTTTTCCCGGCCAAAAAACTTGAGAATTGAATAAGAGGTTCCCTATAACTTTTTGTAAGTAAAAACTAAAAAAATGTTGTAAATCTACAATAGTTGTTTATAAACGTTTAAAGTTAGAATTTCGAAAAAATCACAAAAATTTGTACATTTTTTACTTAGAAATTCATAAAATTTCAATGTTTTAACACGACATTCCCTACAAGTTTTTCAACCATTCACAAAAAAAAAGTTTACCGGAAAGTCTAACTATTAATTTATGAGCGTTTGAAATTAGACATTTGACATTTACCAGAGTAAACTAACGATTTCTCAAGGAACGAATTTCTTAATAAATAATCTTCTATACACTTTTAAATTTAAAAAATATTTTTACATTTTTATATTGTAGGCATAAGAAAGATTCGATTTTTTTAGTTTTTTTCTATAAATATAAATAAAAAAAATTTATTTTGTCAAAAGAAATGCAAATTGAATACAAGATTCCTCCTAAGTTGTTATGATAGCAGAATAATATTAATAAACATGGGGACAATTTTTTTTATAAGTAATTAAAGTTCAAATTTGTACATATATCATCAAAATCTCAAAAATTTTCAAATTTTTTTGCTCACAGTTCTTTGTCTAGAGCAACATGTTCTTCTAAAGATCTGTTCTGATTAATGTATTTTGAGAACCAATTGCTGTTGATTATATATTAATAGAGAGCTATGGACAAAACAAAATAATTGATATTGTTGAGTATTTGAAATTAAATGTAAATAAATAAATGAAATATTAATATATTGACTAATATAAAAAAACAAAGTCAGTACAATATTTACATAATACTGTGAAATTTAAATAATTTTATGAAAATTTTGATGTAGAACCTAATTTTGAATATTTCCCGGTATTATCTTTTTTGTACGGCCCATCAGACAGATGACTGACGACTTCATGTCTTTGGTCTCGTTGTTTTCGCCAAGATACATTTTTCTGTTCAATACTCTCATAAGACTTATTTTTTGATAACTCAACCCGACGTTGATGTCGCCAAGATTCATTTTTTTTATGAACATTTGTTTTGGTATCATCGTTAACATGATTGTCTTCAATATTCAATTGTAATATTTTATTAAATCGATCAAATGTGTTTTCAATAATCTTTTTTTCTTCTTCACCCCACTCATTATTGTTCATTAATTTCTGTACATTTACGGATAAAACGTTCAGAAATTCATATGGTCTTATGCATTTACTTTCATAAAACAATGGACGAGCAACCTAAAACCATAAATAATAATATCACTATAAAACATTTAAAAAAAGTGTATTTGTACATCATTACTTCAGCTATTATTACCAGGCATAATTTTCAACAAATTATTCTACATGTAAATCTAAAGGTGAGCAAGATAAACCGCTCTGGATTCAATTTTCAATATTTATGAGTTTTTGACCAAGTGACAACATTTTAAGCAACATAGCAAATAAAAAAAAAAATATCAAAAAAGTTAAATCTTTATAAATATCTTAAATTGAGACAAAATGCTTTGAAATGTACTAGCCATATTATTCACTTTCATAGCTAAAATAATGAAAGTAGAAACCAAAAATTAAAATGCAACCTGATATTCCTAAGTAATAATTAACTTAAAACAACTTGGAGATAAGAATAAGTTCTCTAATAATTCAATCATCTCTAGAAAAATGGATAATTACAAAGTAATTTACGTACGATTTACTTACAATCAAACAACGTTTTTTATATGTATCTTCTACGCAGACATCAAGGTACAACTTTAGATACCGCATCATTTCTTTTGAATTTTTTTCATAGTAATTGTAATACATCAATATATGTGATAAAATAACAATTCTTCTATTCGGGCTTTGAAAAACATCATATATCATATTTAATGTCTCCACAAAAGGAAATTGATTAACAGGGTTTAATTTGCATTCTAATCTAATTAACCACAATGAACTATTAAAATGACCAGCAGCCATTCCACGAGAAAAATACGTTTTTGCTTTTACATAATCCTAAGACAAAACAAATAATTGTACAATTTTTTTCTCCTCAAACAATAAATTAATATATATCATACCTTTTCATATTTAAATAATATTTGCCTAGAAAATTATCTATGCAATTATTTTTAACGTTCGACAGTTTTGCAACTAAATTGTCCATAATAGATTTTGACAAAATGTCAGTAGGATACTGTATACATATCTCCAAGAGTGAATATATTTGGCTTATATCATCTTTAGTCAATACAATTGATAATCTATGAGGAAAAAAATACTTAATTAAGCAATATTGTTTAAATTACAGCAAACTAATATTTTAATAAAACTAAAAGTGATTGTGGACGAAAAAAAATAAAAAAAAATTAGATTTTATTTGATTGTAAAATTGTGAAAATTAATTGATTTCGTAAATTAATTTTTAATATTTTTTATTACTTCAAACATAATATGGCATAAACAAATTTGTAATATTATTTATAAGTAGGTAATTCCTTTTTTTTATTACCTTTCAATATCTTTTAGTTGATACTTACACAAAATCAATTTAGTAGTAATAAGTACTTACTTATAAACAATATCAGTCGATAGGTTAAAAAATTTTATTGATTCTTCATAGTTGTTGTTCAATTTATGAGCTATTCCTGCTTCCTTATAAAGTTCAGAGGCTTCAATTAAACGTTTAGAATTAGTTTTTGTTGAGCATAATATTTCTGCAGCATCTATTTCATCATCCCCTGGCACTTCAAATAGTTTGTAATAACGTCTTACTCTTCCTTTGGCTTTTAACCAAATGATTATCCATTCAGGTTCAGTAGAATGAAGAGTGCGGGCTTGATCGGCAAATTTTAAAGCAATAAAATTTCCTTTTGGAGGATACTCCACAAAAACTTTGGATTTTACCGCACAAATCGCAGATTTTTCAGCTTCATTAAAATTGTTGATTTGTTTAATATTTTTCAGTAACTAAGAGAGAAAAAGTCATTATTTTAATAATTTTTAATGATTTCTACTTCCATACAAATATTTTCTCAATGTATACTAATTTATAATTGATTGATATATTATTTTTTTATATTTGTCAAAAACATTATATACTTAAATTATTATTATTATTGTTATTTCAACTTATTATTATTTAATCTGAACTTATTTAAATTGCATGTACTAAATATTGCTATCTTTATTTTTTAAATCTGTTTAGTTATAATTATATAACTCTTTATGGTTATATAGATACCTACTTCTCACTTATCTGCTACCTACGCATATACATAATGTAAAACTATTTTTTTTTTTTTTTTTGTAAATAGAATTTATTTTTGTTGGTAAAATTATTATTATTATTATCAATGTACCCTTTAAATATTTTTAAATACATTTGTTTATTAAGGTAGGTAACAAATGTTTAAAATGGATGTATATTTTATTTAAATATATATATTATATACAGTATTATTCAAGTATCTATCTCCTGTACACGTTGCTTGTGTTAGAAATTGTTAGGTATAAATCAATTTTTTAAATAAAATTGTTTACCTAGATATACTCGAATAATTAGTAACTTCAATTCAGATACATGATAAATAAATAATTAAATACAGAGTGTGTAAGAGAATAAATAAGGTATAAGAATAAAATAAAATCCAATAACAGCACACAAAAATAAAATTAACTGAATTATGAAACCAGATTGATCATTATTAGTTATAACTATTTTTAAGACTCATATTTAGTAACTTAAATTATGTTAAAACATTTTCCGTATTTATACACAACTAATTATTTATAATTTTGTTCGCATAAATCGTATACATATGCTTTAAGATTCTGAGAGAAGCAATAAATGTATTGATTTTAAAATGAAGAATTTTTTATTTCTTTTTTTATGTGTCAATGTATACGATAAACAGTTGAAACAAACCTTCGATTTTTAAGATATTATTAATACTTAAGCGTTATAAATTAGAGTATTTTTATTTACATTATAAATATTTATACATGTTACATCAATACAAATGAAAACTTACTTATTCTGTACAGTTAAATTAAAAAAGGATATTGGTAATAATAATAATTAGTAAAGAATTTACTTAATATGATGGATCGTACTAAAATACCTATACTTATTGAATTGAACAAAAATGAAAATTTACCTCTTCTGAACCCATATTTAGTGTTAATGCAATATACGCATTAGTTGCGCGAGCGATATGGTGGTAAGCTTCAGAATACTGTTCGTTTGATTCATCAAATTTACACGTCTCCATAAATTTAAAGACGCTTTCAATTTCCAAATATGATTCTTTATACTTTTTGCAATTGTAAAGTTCATAACTAACTATCAATTGTAAATAAAATCTATAAAATAAAATAATTTTACTTTCACTATTGGTATTTAATGTTTGATCAAAATGTATATTTATTTCTATAACTATATACTATACTATTGTTATATAATAAATAATATATTATATTATTACCAATAATTCATAGTTCAAAAGTCATCTCATCCACAATTGTTTACAAAATCAATTTAGGCCATTTAGGTATGTATTTAACAATACGAAAATACCTAATAAAATTCATTCCCTTAGTTTGGGAGAGTGCCTAAATAATCTAATAATTATCTAAGCTCTCTAGTTATGGATGGATGTCTGTTTATTATAAACTACGTAATTACATGGATAAAATTAGTTTTACATAAATCTATGACACTTACTTATTTAAATTGAATTCATTGTCCTTGCTGTCCATGTCTGTGACATACTCTAGCTTTCCCTGGATCTTATCAATGAAGTTCAACATAAGATTTTGATTGACTTCTGCAATTTGTTGAATGCCCCACGAGAAAATGCTCTCATAATCGTTTTCTATTTTGTTTAGCTGTATCCGAATGTTGTCGTCCGATCCGAATTCTTTCCAGTGGTCATCGTTGACGGACAACGCACCCACCGCGTCGGACAAATGATCGTCATATCCGGCCATTTTTCAATTTATAAAACACGAGAGTAGTGAGTACTAAATCGACAACAACATAAATATTATTAGAGCCATGATTAAGTAAATTTGAGTATATTATGCATTTATGATTAATGCATTCGATCGGCATACCAAAACTTAGAACTAAGTTCTCGACTAATAGAAAAAACCGTATCGAACATTTTGGAAAACAAAAAACATTGTCAGAGTATACTTTTCCGATATTGATATTGACATATTATTGACATCAATTGGATTCAAAATCTTTTTGTGAACAAAAAATGGTACTTTGTGTTATCTACTGTTAAAACAATTTATTGTACCTACATTAAAACAATTATCGACGGATGATCAACGGTTTATAATTTGAATTTTAATACTTGCAACTAAAATTTACTAGGAGGAGCGACTACATATTTTTTGGAATAAGTACCTAGAGTTATAATTAATATAAAATGGTGGGTTATTTCACCCTTGTAGTCTACACCCTCTTTCAATCACTATACTATACTATACTAATATACTATACTATACTATACTATACTAAACTATTATTTAATATTAAGATTTTTTCTGAGTTATTCAAACTTTTTCATTCTACGACTCCTTCGTATATCCACAACATTTCAGTAGCTCTCATACTAATAAGAACCACAATAAGTTTAATTATTTTTATAAATATATTGTTACGGACTATCCAAAGATGTCCGTGCACAAATAAAATAACAAACACTTTCGAACTAATTACTTTCTATATTTTACATTAAATAAAAAAACTTACAACTCGATTAATGAAAAAGGCTCTGAAGGTTCTGAACAATCTGAATGCTCTGTGTCCAACACTAGACTGCCGCACTCGCGTTCTGTGCGCGAGGCGTCCAGGCTGTGCTCCGCGGGTCCAAAAGGCTTATTCAGCACGTCATTCTTTAAGACCGACGTCGGCTTACACATATACATATAGAATAATATTAGTAACTATCTACTATAGTGATATTTAAAACAGTGGTTCTTAACAATATTTATAAATATTATGAATAGATACATCAGTTATATGAAGCCATCTAGTAAGAAGTTAATACTGTAACCAAAAAATCTAAAAAATATATTTACATGGTTGATTTTTATAGACATTTTAGGTTCGAATTTGGACAAGAATAGAAATTTAAATTAAGAATAAAAATGTTCGTTATTTTGTTATTATTGAACAATATTTTTAGTGGGCGCTTGAAACTTTTTAAGTAAATTATTATATTTTATACACTCAATGACATTTTAAAACATAATGTTTTTGGCTAAAATCAATTCGACCTACTGTGTTACTAATTGTAAAATAATTTATAAATAGGAATATTATCTTAAAATAAACTAAGTAATATAGGCTAATATTAGAAATAACATACTATCTTCACTCATAATCGTTTTTCGCATACAATGATTTTATATCATTAAATTTAAATTTAATACAAACTATAACAAACAACGCCTCAATCAGGGCCTAAAATTGTGTGTAGTAGCCCACACTATGTACAGTAGTTAAATGTGTAGTACTTATTTTCGGCTTTTATAAATTTGTATTTGATTAATATTCCATATTGATTATTGAAAATTATTAATTAGCTAGTATATATGTATTTACTTATCACTAATCAAGAATGGTTTAACTGGGTTTTCTCTGAATCTGAGGCCTTAAAAAGTATTTCATAGAAGATTGTCTTAGATTGTATTTGTTATAACTAATTATCAATAAATACAAAAAAGCAATTATCCAACGAAGTTATATGTGGCATGTGCACTACTAGGTCTATGTTTATTATTTCAAAATATTTTGGTGTGTGCAATTAGGCGTGCAGTAGCAAAATACCCTGATTTTAGGCCCTGGCCCCAATTTAATATACTATAATATCCATGACTAAATAATAACTACCTACCTAAACCTAATTTATTTAGTCATGGCAATATACTAATATCTGTTTTAATATGATTTAAAAAAAAAAAAAAACATTATTGACTATTTAAATGCATTTCATGGGATGGCTATTGTAACTCGTAACTCGTAAGACTGTAAGGGACATTTTACAATATTGTGTAATGTTTCAGGTAAAAGCATTTTTTATCCAATATTCTAGGCAGTTGTGTAAGAAATGTGGATGGGTTGTGACTGCTCGTCACTTTTGCTGGTGAATTCGAGAGTCATGTGGCCGCCTAAAAGTATCACGGTCGCCAACCACGGACCGAGACCCGAGGGTCGGAGTGCCGTGGATTTTTTTATATATATATATATATTATAGACAGTTCCTTGGGTGACCGGCAATAAAACAAAACACCTCAATTTGGGGAAAGTTTATACTAATTTATTGAATAATAATTATATTTAGTGAAATTTGATGCCGAGAAAGCCGACTGGCATAAAACTCGGACAGAGAGAAAAATATAATAATAATAAGAATAATAATAATAACACACATTTCCTAGGATAAAGGATAATAATAATAATAATAATTAAAAATGTACCAAAACACATAAATATAATAATATCCCTACGAAAGTACCAGCCACGGTTAGACAAATAATAATAATACAAATAAAACATTACCCATCGTATGATTTGTTACATGTGCCGCCCATCGGCACACCGGCAAAACGGGGCCTACTCGCCGATCATGTTACGGTTGTGACGGGAGGAAAAGGAGTGCCAGGTCGGCCGATACCAAACTATAGTTGTGGCGAATAAAGGCTAAACGGCGGGAGAGGGGGTCACATGGGCACACGGGTTATATAATTAGTGGCCGGTACTTATGATTAATTAGGTCTTAATATGCTATTGTGGTGTGGGTGAGACCTTTTCCACGGGTACAGGGAGGGGAGCGTGTGTGCGACTGCCTCTCTGTTGGTGTGGTCTCGATCGGCGGAGATTGCGGGTTCGCACGTCGCGATTATATAATTAATTAATTGCGCTCTATTTGCGTTGAACGTTACAGGGTTGACAATATTTTACATGCCTGACTAATTTAGTTAATAGTTATGTAACCAAATCAAAATGTGTAAATTACAAGTCAGTAATAATTTTCAACATTTGTCTAATTTATATGGTCGAATATCATATATTGTAACCATAGTGGCACAAAGTATTAAATAACAAAGTTGTCTGTCAAACAAATAACAATTGCTCAGTGCTCACAAACTCCTTTATCGTGATGTAATGTGGCCAGGGGGTGACCAGTTAAATATACGATATACAGGACAGTGGCGTAGACATGAATTCTGAAAGGGAGGGATAAAAAAACGACATAGCTAAATGGGAGGGGGGAATTGGAAAATCTTACAATACATGCGTATATAATGCAAAGTATGGCAACATGGAAATGAAGACGAGAACTGCAAACGAGAAATGCCAAATTTAATCCGTACGCCATTCAGATTATAATGAATGTATACATTTCAAATGTCATGAAGATTGGTCCAGAAGTGATACACTTCGCTCTACCCAATTATAATAATTATAGGTGTACAAATATTATCGTTTTAGATTGGTGTTTTTCATAAAAATTACCTATGTATATTTTTTTAATTTGTTATTTTTATAATAGTACAATGATATTTACAAGTCTAAATATTTTATTTTAGATAAAAAAACAAGTATCATCTTTGTTTCAATTGAGTCACATATGACGCCTTTTATCAAAAACTTAAACATAATTTCTTATACAATTGTATGTTAATAACATAATGTTAATACAATGGTTTTAGAGTTCAAAGTTATATTTTGTATAAGTGAGAGTACCTAATTAGGTACTCATATAATTGTGAATGTGTAATAAATACAATTTGTCTATGAAAAAAGTTAATTTTTTTTTATGCCTGCTGTATAACGGTACAATCAATTTAGTATTTATTAATCATAAGTTGTGTAGACATTAATGCTTAAAGTACAATATACAAGAAAATATGTCCATGTTTAAAATTAAAATATATTAATTAGGTATATTATGTATCTATTATGTGAGAAAGTGGTTTGAAGATTAAAAAATAAATACTTATATAATTCACCTTTTCTCCCTTAATATTATTGTTTTCTTATACATTATTTTACGTGAAAATTCGCATTATTTGTCACATACGTCATACCTACTCACATAAACTCAGTACATATAGGTATTTACACGTATTCCAAAACGCCAAACTAAATGTAACAAAAACACTTACAATGAAAAATATGTCCATAAACTTTATGCATCGAAGAGTTTTTAGGCTTTACAACGATGTGTTTTTTTTCTTCTAATATTATTTTATTATTTAGTTATTTGTTATGTTAAATAAACTATACCTAATGGGTACAATAAGTAAATGTGATAAAAGTAGATGTACATAATAGGTACATATTTTCATTCATTAATCACATTTTGAAGTAAAAAATAAGAATACTATATTTACATGCGACAGCTTTAATGTGAGCTGCAGTCATACCACTCATACATTAATGATGACACTCACTGCAGTTGGCTATGTTTTTTAAAATTAAATAATGTTTAGAGTGCAATTTAAAAAAATATATCAAACATACAAGTCACACATTTTAGATTCCGAGCCGCGGGACGATGTGTTTTTTTTTTGTGCACTATTGATTTGTTACGTCATTGATTATAAATGCATTATATTATGTATAATCAATGGTTATGTGTTTAGTGGTTGTTCATACCCCTGCATATTAGACAGGGAAAAAATCCGCAAATCAGACAGTTTTGGGCCGATATAATTGTCACGTACGCCAGAGCGTTCCCACGGTTGTACATCTGATATTTGTATATAAACATAATAAAGTTAGGTGACACAAAAAAAATGCAGTGGTATTACATAACAATATGCAAAGACAATACATTTAACTATAAACTCGGTTGGTTACTAGACGAGTATTTAAATTTTAAATACTTTTATTGGTGTCCATTATACTTTTATTACGAAGAATTTCAATTTTTAAAATACTCTTATCTATAATATATTATATATATAAAATCCAAATACCACTGACTCACTGATCGCTGTATCTCAAAAACTACTCAACGTACGAACTTGAAATTTGGAATAATAGTTCCTCTCATACTTTTTCACCGGGCAATAAGAAAAGATTTTAAAAAATGTTGAGTTTAAGTGGATTAATTAATTATAATTGTTCACCGCCAATACGCGTATTGTGCTGAACGGAACGGCGCGGCGGCCCTCGGGTTTCCAGCTACCTGCAACCTATATTTATGTGTTTGGGGTTTAGTAAGTTCCCACTAGTGATGTGAAATAGGGCGCATGTAAATTCCGCCCGAAAATAAAAATATAATAGTAAAAAATATTAATATTTATAATAATAAAAAATAGTCAAAATAAAATCATAAACAATAATTATAACATGTCATGTGCATATAACAAAATAAAAATATAATAGTAAAAATATTAATATTTATAATAATAAAAACAAGTCAAAATAAAATCATCATCAATAATTAGCACATATTATTATGATTCGTGTATATTGTATAGCATATAAAATTGTTAAAAATTGTTAAAATAGTAATAATTATAATAATAAATACGAGTCAAAATATCACTTCCATACTATTTATTTTTTTTCTTGTTAAAATCCCCAAAATAATGAGCCACGTTTCCTACATAATCATCTATAGATATTTCATTATTTTTATATTTTCTAATTATATTTTGCATGTATATATTTTTTTTTTTTGATTTTGAATTTCTATATTTATGTGGTTCATTTATACTATTTATTTTTATGTAATTTTCTACTTGAATTTGTTTAAGTTTGTCTAAAAATATAAAAATATGAGGATGACTAGAATTAAAACTTTTATTAAAATTGGAATGAAACGACTCACACGCATTGGTTGTTCTGTTCAAATCTGCTGTAGCAGCTGCCCATATATTTGGAGGAAAAGCAGCGTCATTACTTATATAATTATTTAATAAATAATCAGAAAATTGTTTTAATCTATGAAAAGTACAATCGCGTCGTACATTCACGGAACGCTTAGTTTAAAAATATTTATTTTTCCGGGCGGAACTATTTTTGTACCTATATATTTTTTCGGGCGGAATTTACATGTACCTACCTTTTTTACTTGGATATTTTTCCGGGCGGAATTTACTAGTACTTAACACGGAATTTATTAGTAAATACAAAATCTCTGAGTTTTTTATAATTATTTTTTAGAACTACTAATGGTCCAGAGAGTTTTCATAGGACGTACAATGGTCAGTCTTATAGCCCCCATCCTCCAACACACTTAGTTATATCAGTTTTAAAAGAAACACAAGCTCAAACTCTGACAATAATTAATTCAATTAAAAACAATGTAGGTACATAATCCTATGGCCAAAAAAGTTAAATCTAAAATTGAATTAACTCTACAAAATTATAATGATTATAAAAAAAACAAGGATTTAATTTTATATTTAAGAAAAACTGGAAATTCCTATCAAGGAAAAAATTTAAAAAAAAGTAAAAATGTAGAAAAAAAATTTTAAAAACTATTATTTTGAATGTATTATTATGTATTATTTCATTTTTTATTCAAAACCCAGATCTATGTATGTAATAAATGTTTAAAATATTCAGAAATTATAAACTTGGCAACGTAGTCTAAAAAAACGTTCGCAATCGTTCGTTTTTCGGCTAAAAAAACAAATTCTTTGATAAGCGTCAATCGTTCGCAATCGTGTTATAAAAAAGGTAAAACGTTCGCAATCGTGTTGTACCCATATGTAAGTTCCCTCACGAAATAAATTACACTCGTACATAAGTTCCAACACAATATCAGATTATAACTTAAAAATAATTACACAGTATGACTATTACACAGGTATGTGAAGTGTTTGAGCTTTCGCAATAAGCCAAATAAAATTTGATTTTTTCTATTATTATTATTATTATTTTATACGTATACATTTTATTACTAATTTTTATTAGGTATATTACATTATATATGGACTAGATTCAATTAAAAATTGAATTGGACTTGTTTTCGTGCAATACAAAAACAAACACATTTTAACAGCACCAACTAAGTTTAAGTTGTCAGCCCTAAGTCTGAATAAAGTGAGAAGGAAGCTTGTATTCGATTTAAGTTTTTTTCGTGTGGGAACTTACGTATGCATACCCGGGGTGATTTTCACCTGCTATATCTCATCTCGTGTGGAAACTTACATTAGCCCATGTGTTTTATACCGGCACGAACGGCATCGAAGGGCCTTAAGGTTGAAAAACATATTTAGGGAGTAGCTATAGATAGGTACTGGCATTGTAAATTTATAAAAAAAAAATCACGATATTAATTAAAAATATGAAAATGTTGTACAAAATCCTTCGTATTGTATGATAAAATTTGTTTTTCTTAATCATATAAAAACACAAAATTTAACATGTATGAGACACGAGTCAGTGGGAGGGGTCCAGACCCCATGGATCCCCCCCCCCTGTGAATACGCCACTGATCCAAAACCCATTCATTTAGAAGAAATTAAAAACTTAAAATTTGATAGGAAATCTTTTAGTAAAATCAATGAGAAATTAGTTTAACAAGAATCAAGATCAATTAATAAATTCACTTTTACTAGATAAGACTATACATTTTCATATGCAAAATTGCAAACAAATATTTGTTCATTATAATGATTATACAGTGTAATCCATTTAACGTAGTTACATTTTTTTTATAATTGTCAAATGATTGAAAACAAAAATTGTAATGACTAATGAGTAATGACTGTCATAAATGATTAGATATTTGTTATATAATTGTACAGCCATTTAAACGACTATAATAATAATATGACATTTTATTTGTAACAATAGTTATTTTATTTTATACTATATTTAAATTATAATCAAATGTTATGAGTTTATGACATTTGATTTAATTTTGTTTTTTGTCATTCATAATAATTATACCAATATCATAAGTATTATTTGAATTAGTGTTTTGTCTTTTTTTTTTATCATTGTCTAATGGTTGAAAACAAAAATTGTAATAACTGCCATTATGACAGTGTCATATCAATTGACTATAAGTTACATAATATATTATCAATTAATGTGTTTAAAATTTTCAAAAATCAGAATTTGAATACATGCAAAAATTTATAAGCATAAGAACAGTGTGAGCATGCTTAAAAAATTACCTCAAAGTTGTTTGATTGGAGAAAGAAGGCCGAAAATGCATTTTAAAAATAGAGAAAAAAATTAGTATCCAAGTTAACTAAAATAATTTGTTGTAATTGAAAATTAAAAAAAAAAGTTGAACTTAAGTCTAATAGTATTTTATAAGCATAATAAGTTAAAATGTCGACAAAATACGTCGAAATCACGAAAATTTGCTGTTTTTATTGATTTAGAAATTCATAGAATTTTTTCTTTTTAAACCTAAGATTTGAATATTCAACACAAGATTTGCAATAAGTTTAAAAAAAAAATTACCGTAAAATCAAACAAAATAATCTTTTATGAGCGTTTTAAATTAGCTGATATCATTAACAATAATGACGTATTTTAGGCACAGATTATATGTTTAAGTCCGGTTAAAGGTAACGATAAGTGATAACTGAATAGCTGTAATTTGTGAGATTGAAAACCAGACACAAAATATAGTAGGTAATAGATATAGCCACAGACTCACACTTGTTGACTTGTCAATAATGTAAACGATAAGTTGCATACCTACCTATAAAACAACAACTTACCCATATAATAAAATAATCACGTTTTTATTCAGATTTTGAGAAAAGTCACCCATGTTGTAATTAATTTAAAATATTACACTAAATGACAAGTGTAAAATAATGGTTCCCATTTCATAAAATGGATCAAATATTCAAATATATTATGTTCATACCACGAACCTAAGTTCGACTTACATAATGTGATCGTACATCATGAAATTAGGGACGTAACTTCAGTTTTTCGTTGGGTAGGCAAAATTTCATCAGCCTAATATTAATTTGGTTAAAATAATATGTATATTACAAAGTTGCTAGATTCACTTACATAATATGTAACAAAACAAATTATTTTTCATAATACTAGCTAAGAAACCTATTATAAACGATGTAGAGAAGATATATCTTCTGCTTCTCTACATCAAACTGTTATATAACTATTAATACATCTTGTTAACTATTTAATATTTTAATCTTAATTCGTGATCGTCTCATAATCATTTGTAACAAACTACATACCAATCAGCTGTTAAAGTGTTGTGTTAATTCATTTATAATAATAATATTCTTTACCATCGTCTATCGGTATGTTTCTTAAAAATACCAACGATTGAACGATCAATGATAATGAGCTCTTGTCTCTGGACTAGCGAGCAGCTATTTCAGCTACCCTTATATTATATTTAGCCATGGGTTCACAGGTATGATGGTAAATTGTCTATAAATAATAAATAGTACAGAGGTTTTTAATGACAGTATTCAAGAATGGAAAATGGCAGTATGGCACCTATCTAGTATGTCATAGAAGTTGTACCTATTGGTGTTCTCAATTATCTTCTATACACGGTAAAGAAGTATTTCATATAATATGATCATTCATCATAGCAATTTTTTAAATCTGTTGAATTTTATGATTCCGGTCTTAACACGTGGACACTATAATTGCAGAAATATCTGCATGACTATGTGTTGAAGTGGTGTTGGTGTAAGAGTTAAAAAACAAAATTCAATTTTATGAAATTTTCAACATTATAGTTTATGATTTATACATATAAAACAACATTTGACCCTCATATATTTGTTTTAAGAGATAAGTTGATAAATAATGTTAATTTATTATTTACCTAATGTAACTATAAAAAAGCTACCTAGACAAGAATACATTAGGTTGTTAAATTTAACTTGGTATCCTTATCGTTCAATCTCAAATAAAATGCAAAATATGAAGTAAAAATCTCCATTGAACATATACAACTCAACCCCTCTTTCCAAAACTCTAAAAGAGAGTACTATATAATACCAATTGTATTAATTATGGACTGTAATATATAGGTACCATACTATTATCTATGGTGACCTTAAAATTAGACTTCATTTTTAAGCTAAATATTTAAATTAGCATTTTGTATACATGAAAAATTTATTTTTTTTAAATAGACAGAAAGATTTAATATAAATTGTCATAAATCCTTTAAAATTAGTAATGTCTTATTAACCCATACACTGTATACTAAATTTGCACATAAAAATAAAATATCAACTTATGTTATACAAATAAAGCTAAATAAAACTATGGAAAAAACAAAAAAAATGTTGAGTATTTGAAAATAAAAGTAAAAAAAAAAAATTAAATATTATTATATTGATTAATATAAAAAATATATTAGTAAGTACAATAGGTACATACTATTGTAAAATGTAAAATTATTTTATGCAAATTTTGGTGTAGAATCTGGTTTTGGATAATCCTCAATATTATTTGTTTTATATGACCCATCTCATAGATGACTGCCAAATGCATGGGTCTCGTTATTTCCGCCAAGATACATTTTTCCATTGATGACTTCCATTAGACCTATTTTCTGACAAATCCACTCGTTGTTTACGCCAAGATTCATTTTTTTTATGCACAGCCAGTTTGTTATCATTTTCAAAATAATTGCCTTGAATATTCAATTGTAATATTTTATTGAATCGATCATATGTGTTTTCAATAATCTTTTTATCTTCTTCACCCCACTTATTATTGTTTATTAGTTTTTTAACATTCACAGATAAAACATTCAGAAATTCGTTAGGTTCTAAAAATTTGCCAACATCAAACAATGGACGAACAAACTGAAATCATAAATAATAATAAATTAATATCACTATTCACTATTAATATAAAAACAGAAAACAATAGTATGAAAATATACCCATATTTGATAAGAATCTGGTTTGAACTAAGATTTAAGAAGTGTGGAATTTTGTCTAACTAGGTACTTGGTAATAACCAAACATTAACAAAATAGACCTAATCAATAATAATATCTTAATACATGTATAAGAACTTGAAAAATATGTAGGTAAGAAATTCCCTTAAAATTTAAGCATTTCTTAGAGAATTGATAGGTACAAAGTAATTTATATATGATTTACTTACCATTAATCGAAGTTTTTTATTAATATCTTCAATATCTAGATCAGTGTATAATTTTAGGTAGTGCATAATTTCTTTTGGATTATTATCACAGTAAATATAATATATCAATATATGTATCAAAATAATGAGCCTTGTTGTTGGGTTTGGAAAATCATTATACATCTCATTTAATGTCTGAATATAAGGAAATTCATGGACCGGTTGTAAAAGGCATTCTACTTTTATTAACTGCAATGAACTGTTGAAATTACCATAATCTTTTCCACGAGAGAAATACATTTTAGCTTTTACATAATCCTAAAACAAAACAAAAAAAAGAAATTATATTTTCTCGCAATAATAAGTTTTTAAATATCATACCTTTTCGTTGGTTAGATAATATCTGCCTATAGTTAGATGCACAGTGCTATTTTTAACGTTTGTCAGTTTTGAAATTGCATTATCTAAAAATTCTTTTGACAATAATTCTCTAGGATAATGAAGACAATACAGAAGTTGGGAATTCAGTTGGTTCTTATCATCTTTGGCCAATTCAATTGTTTTTCTATCAAAATAACACATAAATATGAAATTGTTTGATCAACAAAATATTGATAAATTAATAAAACCAAAAAGAATGGTTAGAGACGAATGGTGAATGGTTATGGCGCTCTCATAATGGTTAAAAATTGATTAATCACAAAATTAGAAGTTATTTTTTGAAAAATTATAATTTTGTACATATGGAATAGGCAAACTAAAATTAGAATTACTAATTTTCATTACCTATCATTTGTCATTATTTACCTTTTAGTTGATACAGAAGAACTACTTACTTGGCAATATCAGACGAAAGATTATAAAACTTAATGGATTGTTTCTTATTTTTGTTAACTTTACATACATATCCTGCTTCCTTACAAATTTGATAAGCAGGAAGTAAAAGTTTAGGCTTTGATTGTGTTTTGTATAAATTCAAAGCAGCATCAATTTCATCATCCGCTGGCATTGTAAACGGATGATAATGATGCCTTACTTGTTTTTTAGCTTTTAACCAAATTATTAAAAATGTGGGTTCATTTTGGTTAAGAGTGCAGGCTTGATCAGCAAATTGTAAAGCAATATCACTTCCTTTTGGTGAATATTCCATAAAATTGCTGGCTTTTACAGCACATATTGCAGCTTTTTCAGCTTGACTAAAACTGTTAATTGGTTTAACATCTTTCAGTAACTAGGAGTAAAAAAAACATTAGTATTTATACTATCAGGTTTCATCCTATAACAATAAATTAATTGATATAATATATACAATATAATTTTTAAAGTGTTGGATTATTTTGTTATCAAAATATGTTTAAAATGAATCTATAATTATACATTATTGTGCATATATTCTATGCAAAAATCATTTATAATATAAAATTTCTGCCTTGCAATATAATTTATTAAAATTATTTTACCAAGCACACCACCCAAAATAATTCACAAAAATGAAAAACCTGAAACATGGTTAACCAGAGTTAATGAAATATAAACACTTAATACCCCATTTAAGCTCGAATCAAATATTTAGGCTCACCATAACTATAATAACCAACTGGCATACATTTATTTTTTATACTTTTTGCAACTGAATAGTAATTAGTAACGATACAAAAACAGGATGGTGGCATTGTTTTGCATATACATGTTGATGGATCACTTATACTTCATAACTTGTTAAGTATTCTAAATATTGTTCTAATGTAAAATAACATATTAAACCATTGATATAAGAAGTAGAAGAGTACATCTTATAACAAAAAAAACCTGTCAAGAAAAAGTTGTAATCCAAGTTAATAATCAACATTTTAGATTCTGAGCGGAACAAAGAATGTATCAATTTTACAATTAGGTGTTTTTTTTTTTTGTATGTTTACTGAAATACCTAGTAGAAAAAATAATTTTAAACTTCAACATTTTTTCTGATAGGAAAGTGAATATAGTTTACTTTAAACTTTTGTGAGGTCAAAATTAAAAATGCCCAGTATTTTTCAAAACTATCGGGATAAACGGGAATCTTTACGTAGAACTAATTTTTAACAAGATCGATTCTCTATTTTGTTATTTTTCATAAACAAATAATCGTTGATAGTTGAAATTTTAAACAATTAATTTTATTGGCATTTCCCATACATGGTATTATTTTCAACATTTTTTTACTTCTTTTGGGATATTTATTGCCATTTTTGATTTTTTTTGCTTGGTCATGAAGCTTGAAAATGTAATACAAGGTTCCCCATAAGTTGTTGTTATAACTATTAGGTTTAACTATTTAAATATAACTTTTTTATAAAACATTTATATTAATAAATGGCATTGATTATATATTATTTTTTAGTATTAGTATTTATAATCAATGATATTACCTATTTATATGACAAACCTATTCATACCATTCTACTATATGACATTATTGACTCAAATGTTAATAACAATAATAATATAATATACTATTATAATAATTAAATATTAAAATTAAAATAAATGCAAAAATTAATTATACCTTCCTACTCTATTTCTAATAGTAAATTAATTATTATTATGATTTATCAGAGTTAAAATTTAACACATACAGCCATACTTACAGTAATTTAATTCAATGGTGAGGTACACTCAATACCTACCATACAGCAGATGCAGTCAGCAGAGCAGTTACCTACTTTCCCTCTTCATTTCTTATAATATTCTAATTTCTAATAGTATTTTATGAAGAAATTATTACAATTAATAGTTGATAATGGTTATTATGGGGTTATTAAGATCATAAGATTATATTTATAGTTTATATTTTAAAATATCAAGCTAAAAATAATAATCTGATTATTTAATTGTATTAAGCTTAGTTGATCAGGACATGGTTTAATCTTAGATCATATACAATGGATGGAGCTATAACGTATTATTTTATTGACAATATTAGCGACGAGTCTCTATGTTAGGTAGGTATTAGATATGCGCATGCATGATGCAACTCGTCACATAATTATCCATAAGTCGTAAACCGCATAGGTATTAAGTTAATTTTATTATTATTTATTACCTATGTCAGGTACTTGTTAATTATTTCATTAATAATTGTTATCAAAATCCCAAGTATAACAATATGATTAATGATTATTATTGACAAATATTCTGTGGATAAATATGCAACAACCCTGTGTATATTAGGTGTTCAATTTAGGCATGCACATATCGAACACCTAATTCAGAGACTTATCGCTAATATCGGCAACATACATTTGTACCTATTGATATAATATGCTTTGGTTTCATCCAAATGTATATGATCTAAGGGTTTAATGCAGAGTTTAAAGATAGCATAATCTTAAGAGTCTTTAATTTTTTTAGATATGATAGTTAATTAATTGAAATTAATTAAATTTGCATAGGTGTACCTATAAATTAAAGTTTACCTTTTCTGAATCAATCTTAAATGTCAATGCAATATACACATTGGTGGCCTGAGCAATATGATGGTATGCATCAGTGTACTGTTTGTATGACTCGTCAAATTTACATGTTTCCATAAATTTAATAACACTTTCAATTCCCAAGTATGATTCCATAAATCTTTTGCTCATGTAATGTTCATAAATAACAATTAATTGTAAAAAAAATCTAAAAAATATAATAGTTTCACTTTTATTCCAGATATTTTATCTATATTTATTATTCAATTATAGTTTATATCTATAAATCTATAATAATATAAATGTAATAATGTAATGCATATAAATATTTGATTTATAAAATAGTATACTTGCTTACAAAATTAATATAGGTCATGATTAAAGATAACGGGTAGTCTATATAGAAATCTAAGATAGCCACTATATAGACTTAATATAGATTAATCTATTTATTTAACAATATGTCAATACCTAATACAATTTTTATATAAATAAAATCATAGTTGCAGTTACCTATGAAAATTGAATTCATCGTCCTTGCCCTCCATGTCTATTATCATTTCAAGCTTTTCTTTAACTTTATCTATTCTGTCTGTAATATTTGGATTTAATCCTGTTAATTTACTAATGCTCCAAGAGAAAATGCTTTCATAATCTCTTTCAATATTGTTGATAAGTACTTTCCAACGGTCATCGTCGACGGACAATGTGCCCATCACATCGGTCAAGTGATTGTCAAATCCGGCCATTTTTTAGCATACAAAACACGAGTTTTCTAAATCGACAACAACATAAATATTTAGTTATTATTATCTATATAATCTTTATTCTTCATACGTTGCCTAATGCCTAGGGTCCGGAAAATAAACTTAATTGCTAATCATACTAATAATTATTTAGTAATAAATAATAGGTACCTAACTATAAACTATTATTCTCTAGGTATGAATATAAATAATGGCCAACTTAGGCTGTGGCCTTGGCGCAGCAGCCTCTCTAGAAATTTCAGGAAAATTTAAAATTGATTTTAGTGTTTAGTGATCACGTATTTTTACGTTCGACGTAATCAATGGCCATGTTGTATTTAATTATTCCTGCACAGTTAATGCAATTTGTATGAAGGTTGCCGCAAGTCTATAATGTTATATTAATAATGCCCCCCCCCCGGCTACGGCATAATGGCATTTGACACTATTTGGGTGGTCGAAATAGAAATGATTACAACCGATGACAGACGACAGAGTATAGCTAGGTCTTTTTTTTTTTTATATATAATAGTTATGGTAAATAAACAGTGAGTAACGACCCGGACTGAAGAACGTTATATTGTTTTTTTTTTATCTATTCTGTGGTGTGAATGTGTGATGTTTGGGAAAGTGAAACGGTTCTGACCCCGAGCAGACGGCAATCGGCATCGACGACCTTTAACCCTTAACCTAACCGACGCGACGGTACTTATAAGTCCACCGAAATAAAAGGTGTATGAAATATCATAGAACATTATTTTTGTGTTTCTAATGGGTCGGTACTCAAGAGTACCATCTACCGATTAAATAAATATTATTTTTAAAGCGGTTGAACTATAATTAAACATTTTATCGGCGATTAATATCGGGAACTGCAACATTTAATACATCGACATGACTTGGTATTGTTCCTTTCTATTTATATGTACATATTTTAAGAAATATTTTTTTTATGTTTAGATGTATGTCTAGATGGATTATCTGTTTCTGTTATTGCAATTTAATTATCGATATAATGAAATATTTATAAATAAGAATATTATGGACTTGTAAGTACCATTGGTTTTTCGCGGTAGACATTTAGTACGTTGTCAACACGTAATTGTCGCCGTCGTACATACGTGTTTGTTTACTGCCCACGTGCCTGTGAAATCGTGTTTTTTACGTACTATACAAATTATTGTATCAGTCCGAAATATTTAACCATAATAATAATTTTTTTTTAAATGGCAAATAATAATGACGATGTGCAGGCCCGGGTAGGCCAGTCGAGCATTCGAGAAAATCTCGAAGGGCCGCTAAAATATACGGCTGGTAGGAGAAAAAGTCCGCAAATTGCAATGCAGCGTTACGATCTATATGGCACTATTAACAGTAAAATATGGGCAACTATAGCAAATTACGGGCCGGCAGAGAACAATACTTCTCGAAGGGCCGAGACTACCCAATCCGGCCCTAATGATGTGTTACTACAGTAGTTAAATGAAGAACTTCCGTTAGATAATAATGAGATCGGATTATAATGTGCTCATAAGCAAATATGTAAAAGAAATATTTTTTTTATTTGACTGATATGGAATTATGATTTTTTTTTTTTTAATTAAACCGTCATATTCTGTACTCATAAATCTGCGCCTATTAATTTACATAAAAAAGTTTGGTAACAAAATAATTCATATGGTGTTGACCTAATAATATTACTTAAAATAACTGTTGGTACCGACGGTACTTCCAAGTACCATGATCGTAACTCAAATTTGAGTAAAAAAACAAAAATAATCTTATATAAGTCGAATATAACATGAAATATTTTAATTCGATGCTTGGTCAGCAAAAGGGTTAATGTGTAAAATAAAACGTAGATACTTACTACTTTGAGTAATCGAATGTACAATAGACGTTGAATCTTCAATAAAAATTATGGACTGCCTATATTATGCGATTTATGAAATTGTCATAATATTATTAATTATTGTAATATCGTATTCTTCAAATACCACATAAAGGTCGAGACAACGACACACTGCGGCAAAAGACGTGTACAACTATAGGCTGAACACTCTGAACAAGAGACAAAGAATAATAATTTCTACTCAGCAAAACTCAACAGTCGACAGTGGTCAGCGACTCGCGCAGTGCCGCAGTCACGTGTTGCTGCCGTCTTCCAGAACCAGAGTGCCAACTGCTGAGTCAAAAGTCACAAATCAGTATGTCGAGCCATCGAGCGCGCAACGTTGCAACCACATAAACAGGGTTGGACAGGCCGGGCACCGGGTGGGCCGCTGCGATTTCGGTTAAAGAGACCACTTGGATTTTTTTTTGTTTTTAATTTAACGCGTCCGTCTTCTATTTCCTTATAATAAAATGAAAAATATCGCACTGTAACGTGACGTCACTAATGGTATGCGGCGGCGCACGGGATTAGATAATTCGTAGTTTGAAGATTGAACATATTATTATTTAACGTCACGATAGGCCGATTGGTAACAATGATTTCGTTATAAATAAAACAACATATTTGAAAACAAATACACGTACATTTTTTAAGTTTTTCCTTTTTTTTTAAATTTATTTATATGTATTATCAATGGTATTATGTAAAGAAGCCTACTAGTACTGGATAAAAATGAATTTATGTTATCTTTTGTAAGATTAAGTTTAATTTTTTTGTATGGTGTATTAATATATTAATTATTAAATTTTTTTGGATCAAAATAAAATAGATAGGTTATTCAGTAATTGCCGACCACTGTATTAGATAATCCGACTGCGGTCTACGGTCGGTTCGTATCGTTCTGAGAAGGACGATCGTCGAAACCCGCAGTTAATAGTTATACAATAATAATAATAATATTCTACAAGGTATAACATTAAATCTGAAAATATTCAAATAAACCTATGTACCTATCTACGTATTGTTTTTTGAGTTACGTTGATACATTTTCACTTTTCCAAACATTTGATTAGATGCCTACTTATAAAGTTTCATTGAGGCCGTTCGAAATTATTTTGCCCGGGCAGTGCTATAGAGCTAGTCCAACCCTGAACATAAAGTATATTTTAAGTCCCTTCTCGTACCACTATTATAATATGTAGGTACTATTAGATATCTTGTTCTTTTCGTAGTTCCTGTACGCACTGGTACACTACTAATAATTATGGCAGAAAATAATCCCTTGGACCGTATGATGCTGTTGGCTGATGAGAGCACCACTCGTCATTCGTCAAAACTGACGAAATACATACTATAACCATTGATTATAAATACTAGTATTTATAATCAATGCTATAACCATCTTCTGCGTAGTATTTATTATTTTTTTTTTTACTCTATTATTGCCATTATTAAAAGTATTTACTTATGTGTTATATTAATTGTATTAATCGTTGTAATTTAAATATGCATTAAATCGTTGTACATGGTTTCACCCGTTAAATAAATAATTATACTATATAGTATATTATAATTTATATATATATATATATTTTTATAGGTACATTTTCAGCTGATAAAATTGTTGCGCAACGCGAATCAGTCGTGACTAAAATAGTAAGTATAAAATATAAATGGTATAATACTAGCAGGCAGCAGTTACAGTTGGCATACTATAGCAATTCAGCAGTTGTATGCTAATAGTTGGGTATTTTGGAAATTTTCTATTTTTTGTTAAATTAGATTAAGGTCCCCACACTGTATAACGAGAGCGGAAGCGGTAAAAATTAAAAATGCAGCCGACAATAGTTATTAATTTACCGCCACCACTGCAGTGCGATTATGTGCGAGTACTGCCGCGTGATTATAGTATTTGGGTTTTACACAACCGCAGCTATCATCCTGTTATCTGCAGGACCGTCCTTAGGATTTGCGAGGCCCAGGGCAATTTTAGAAATAAATTTTCTAAATAGGTTTAACGTATGCTTATAATCATCTTATACAACTTACGCAGAGTAAATTTAACATTATAATCACAGACTATATGAAAACAGATAGCTCACTCGGGATGTAAACAAAAACTATGAATATTATCTCCGCGACGAAATCAGTGTGACCATAGTGCAGGTATGAAATTTCGTTTGGAAAATGACAAAAAAATTGTCCTGATTCCTACCTGGCGCCAACATTGAAATTCATACTAACTACCCGGTCTCACCTTGCGACGTGGGGGTTGCATTGTTTAGATTCTGACCTTTCACATCCCTTAAGAATTAGGTTATCTTGGCCTCTAGTTGCTGTTTTTGTGATTTCCATGTGACTTATGTCTTATTAGTTGACCATTGACCAAGTGTGTGTTTCAAAATATTTTTTTGTATACAATTTGGTGTTGTGCTTTTGTGTTACAAAATTTAAAAATGGAGAGTAAAAAAACAGGAATGCGTTGCTCTGTACAATTTTGCAAAAATAAAGCAAGTACTAGGAATGTAAGTTTTTTCCAATATCCAAAAGACGATCGTCTAGCAACATGGATGGAAAATTGTTGTACAGAAAATCTGGCTGAAGAACTAAAAAAAAAAAATAGTTACAAAGTATGTGGCGATCACTTTGTAGACTTAATGTTTTTAAACTCCACAACAAAAAACAGACTAGTTTTTAATGCTATTCCATCAGTATTTAATGGTAAGTAAATAATTCAATTATTAAAACATGTTTAAAAATAATTTAAATAATTTCAAAAACTAATTTTGATATTAAAAAACTAATTCTTGGTTAAATAATTAAATTTTAATTATTTTCTTAGATGAAATAATTTTCGAAAGATCAAAATTGGCTGAATTACAGTCGAAAACCTATGAAGATTCACAGGATTTTGATGCATGTCAGAGTAGCTGTAGTACTTCAACTCCAGGCACTGAAGAATTAAGAAGTCATGCAAGTGGATTTATGAATACTTCTGGTGCTTCAAATGAATCCTGTAGCTCTGTAACAACTTCTGATTCTTCAAATCAAACTCCTGGATATTTATCGGCAAATACACCAAGGAAACAAAAACCGGCTATGGAAATTAAATCTGGAAAACAAGAAATAAAAAATTTAAAGAAGAATATAGACATTTAGAAATTCCTGATCAAAATGCATTCATTTATGTTTGTGGATATATTATGAGTAAATGTCTAACCAAACATACATGTGAAATATGTTTAGAGTATGCAAAAACACAAAAAAATTTAGATCCTTCATTTTTGTTATGTTTTTTTAAAGCCTATGAAAATGCTGCGAAATCAACATTTGGGAATTTAAATATGCCCCATGAAAATTTTTATAATTATCTTTATAATTTAGAATCCGAATTTATTAATATTTTTCCTACTGTGGCTGTTGAAGTAGGAATAGGCGACAAACTTATAATGAGAATGATCAATATTGAGTATGAACATCCATGTCCCAACTTCGACAAAAATTACCTACTTAATTTTTTTTTGCGTTTTAGAATTTACGCTTCAATTAAATTTTTAAACAGACATTTAGTATCTGAAAAAAAAAATTAAAAACAGAAAATTAGAAATTTTACAGCATTTGTAAAACAAATTTAACTGTATTAATATTATAATTATTTTGATGTATTATAGTTTAATAAATACCTTTTTTTTTAATATGAGCTAATTACTAATTGATTTGTATAATACTACATTTGTTCCATTTATGTTTAAATATCTGTAAATAAATTATAAATTATACATTAATTATGTATTTTATGACTTGTATAATAATATTATGTGTCTCAATGTTGTACGCCGAAGCAGCACTTACGTTCTTTTTTGTTGCAGTTTGCTGCACCGACTCGCGTCGTGTTGAAAAGGGGGGGGGAATATATCCCAAAACGATTCAGGAAAAAAATACAACAAATATTAAAACCAAAGGTTTAATGTAACAAATGACAATAGAAATATAATAATATGTGGTAAAAGAACCATACGGCATACACACCAATAATTAATTTAAATACAAAACAATTACCAACACACACTACCAATAGCGTGGTTGACCCACTGACCGACTCACGCTTATATACATATAATCTTAAATATCGACCTGTATTCAGCGATGTTGCGTACTTGTGTCGATAGTTGTACCTCGCCGGAACTGCGACGCCGGACAAATCGCGAAGTTGATGTAATCAAATCCTTTTTCGTCGAAGTCGACGAAATGATAACGGCGGTGCACCACGTGTTGAATATAGGGCGACACGACCGGGGTGGTGACGTGATTCCGAACGTATCGTTACCTACGTAGATTATGTAGAGTCGCAATTGGCACGTTTATTACATACGCCAATGTCGCTAAGCCACTCTGTCTGGGCGATGAATGACAAAAAAAACCACTTGGTTGAAAGGTAAACGGTCAGCCGAATCGGCACTTGATGCGCACAGAGCGGCGAGAACGATCGCGGACAAACGCAACGTTCAACCGCCGAAAGAGGAGAGAGAGGCCGGCGGGCGGCGGCAAAACTTTATGCCGCAACAATAGTGTCGGTCTGGAGGACAGAGAGGGGAGATGTCACCGAGTCACGACTTATCTACCCCTGCCACATAGTGACGAGGATTGAAGCAGCGGCGCGACCGGGTCCAAGTTCGAACAAATGTTGTAAATAAAACATAGTTAAGTTATAAAGAAAATAATGTCCTTTGTAATCATTTAGAATTTTTACCTATAATTACCTATTATAGATTTATCTAGATTACCTACCTATTATGTTATTTTTATGTTTTAATATGTACTTACCTTTGTTGTTCTTGAGGATAATGTCCAAATATTGAAATAAATATTTTTATTATGTTAAGTATGATTTCATCATCGTCATTGTGAAAAGCTTGTGTGCACTAATAAAATAATAAATAATAAACAATAATAACTATTGCCTTTAACAGATTCATGTTATTAACTTACTGATCAATTAATCATTTATCATAGTGAAATAGATCGATCTTGTCATTAATCATTAATTAATTAATTACCTAATAAATTACGTTTTAAGATCTTTATTAAATGGATTATGGAAATAGATTTTAAAATGGTAAATACTAAATGGTACATGCAAATGTACAATAATATTGTATAACATCTGAACAATAATTTAATTAAATGCATGCAGCTACACTGATCTGGTCGCATCCAATCAAAGAATCTTATTTTTTTTCCCATTGTTTTCGGCCGAGTGAGCTATCTGTTTTCATATAGTCTGTGAACTAACTAAAACTACAGATTGATACTTAAAACAAGACACCCATTCATTTGAAAAAACTAACAGTTTTGAAAATATTTCATTTGCCTAAATAATCTTAAAAAAAAAATAATATTAATTACTATTTTTATTGTTATAATTTTTAAGTTTATAACTCTTTTGAATGACAACATATGTTATGACTTATGAATTATGATCACCCGATAAACTGATTTATTCAATTTGAACAGAATTTTAACTATTAAATAAGCAAATGCTTTGTTTGACATGATAAGTAGTTGCCTTGAACTGATCTCATATATTCCGTACAGCTTAAAATGATAGTGTTCGTGCAATCTTCGCAGCATAAAAAACTTAATCTAAATAAAAATAAAAATAATTAATCCATATTAATTATTTATTTAAGATAAATCACATGTACTGTTAAAAGAAGTGACTTGGAAATACGAGGTGGTTCTGTATAACCATATCAAAATATCTACAAGGGTATTCAATTTAATTTAATTCTACTATGTAGGTACTACCATAAAAAATATATTTATAATTTTTGTGGTAGTAAATAATATATAATATTATATTATATTCAGCCATTTAATTTTTCTTAGCATTACCTAAAAAAAAAAAATACACACAAATTTCTCATGATTTCACCAATTTTATCATTGCTTTCAAAAGTCCTTCAGATCTTCATCTTCGATTCACTTCAAATTTGAAGGTTTTTATTTTTTTCATACACTTAAGGATACCTACTTCAAAATATGAGTATTTTTATAAAAATAGGTACGTATAAAAATATTTTTATCTAATTTTATAGATATAATTTTATTTTTCAGAAAAAATCTGAAGGCGTCTGAAAACACCATATTAATTATTAACCTTGCACATTGAATTTAAATTTAATAAATTCTTAAAAAAAAATTATAGTTAAAAAGTAGGTGTTGAATGTGTCACTGTAATGGATGTGTTAAATTTGAATTCAATGATACAAAAATGATTATGAGCAAAGACTGTCTGTCAGCCTTAGTAATATAGGCCCTATATTACTAAGGGTATATTTTATGATATCATTGCTAAAAAATAATTTATTTTACTATAAGTAATACCGTAAGTTGAATTAATTTTGGCCGAAAACATTGCATTTGAAAATGTCATGTGTGTTTAAAATACAACAACATACTTTGAAGTTTCAAGTACCCAGGAATAATATTTTTAATAAACAACATAATCGCTATTCTTCGTTTAAATAGGTATCTATAATTTAGTCAAAATTTGAACTTAAAATATCTATAAAAAAAAACTGTTTAAATATTTTTCAGATTTTTTGGTTACAGTATGAAATACATTTTATACATTTTTAACTACAGAATAAATTATGAATATTCGTGATTTTGATGTATTTTGTCAAAATTTGAACATTAAATACTTATAAAAATAGTCACGAATCAAATCATTATTTCGACTACTTTTCGTGTATACACATCATTGAAAAATGAAAATTGAAAACATTTACCGCTCCGCTCAGAATCTAAAACAAAAAAGGGGAAATGATCTATCTTCATAATTGTTTCAAGTTACCCAAAAATCAAGGTAAATATTTTTTTAAGCCAGTTTTGGCAAAAAACTTAATGCTAGGGGCTTATATTTACTATTTTCTAACAACTGTTCATGAGACTTTTGCAACAACGTATGTAATTGGTATAGCCCAGCTTGTTTTTTAAGCTCAGAACACTAATTGAAAGTCAAAATCATTTCAAGTCACCTCGATTAACGATATAGTTAATACCTATAGTAGGTAACACATTTTTACCTGACGTGTAAAACCATTACTAATGTTGAATTATATATGCTTAACACTTATTCTACCTATTATACTTATTACTTAGCATAGTATATTAGATTTTATTGTATAGTACTTATAGTTGATCATATTTTGAGTATGTTGTTTTTATTAGTCATATACATTTAGTAAGTAATTGGATAACAGGTCAATAACATAAAATAATACTCTGCCCAACTGCAGTGGGGCATCATGCAATTTCCAACACTTAATATTTAATTTTCCTTCTCTTTCACTCCATTTAGATTACCTTTTTTCCTCTTTTGACCTCAACCTTTCTCTCATACATTTTCTTTCCTCTAATAACGTATTATTATCAAACATCCTAAATTTTATCCTGTACAGGCAGTAGTGAGTATGAGCTTTATCCGTTTCCCCTTCTTGTTTTATCTGTCTATTTTTTTATTTTATCACTAATTTACTTGTTTTTTGTATAATTATCAAAACATAGTAATTTTTTTTTAAATTTAAAATTAAAATCTCATACAAAAAAAATTTTAAAAATATAACACAATGTCTTACACTTAATATACAACATGTATAGTAAACCACATAAATATACGTCATGAGCTAAACATAACCTTATGCCTATTTTTTTGGTTTCATACAGTAACTATTGAGCACTTGAGCAGCTTAATTTTTAGTACGATTTTATTATTTTTCCTCGAGATTTAAACAAAAATAACTATTTTCCCTAACAACTTTAGTTATTTTTTCGTTATTCATAAAAATATAAATCAATCAAACAAACATGAAATATTTTACCATTTTTCTATAAGTATACACAAAGAAATTTTCAAAACATTAAAATAATAAATTATTTACACTACAATAATATTCAAAAGTAAGTCGGTAATGACTTACTGACTTATTAGTTAAAAACAAAATAATTATAATAATTATAAATAAAATAGGTATAAGCTAAGTGTTTAGTAAATATTAATTTAACTATACTTAAATAAATGTATTATAAATAATCTCAGAAATAAAGTATACGAATGGTTAAGTTATCAAATATATTTATACAAGAATACTTACAAGATGTATCTATACCACGGTTATCTACTCAGGTTAGGAATCGGAGAGAGATAACGCGGACCAAAGCGGTGGATTAGTAAACTATAGCGCTAGTAGTCCTGGTACCATCCGGCAGCCACATTACTACAATATAGTAGGTATTATACGCATAACGCATTACGCATTACGCAGTATTCTTGTCCATAGTATTGGCTCTCGGTGTTGGCGCCTGGCAAACCCCATATTATTATACTTTTTATTATTTTATTTTATATAGTTCGATTTTAAAACATCTACAATATAATATTATATTCCATAAAATGTTAGCAAATACTGTTAATGACAACAAGTATCAAAAATCGCGACACAATGTCATGAACATAATATAATATATATCAATAGGATTGTAATACTTCTTCCATAGCCACCTGCTTACATGTTTTCTCTTTATACCACACTGCCAATATTTTAAATATAAAAACCCGAATTACCTATAAGAACTTATTGGTTTCAAATCTAAGAACTTTTTGAATTTGAAAACTAAAAAAAACACTTATAGTACAATGCAATGATGTTAAGATTGTTTTCAGTACTTACCTATGTTTTCAATGATATTTTAAGTAAAATAAATAATAATTGTCAAATGATTATTAATTAAATATTTATAATTTATTAGAAATATAATAATAATAAGAACAGAAATTTAAAAAATATGATTAAGTATGATATAATTTTGATATTTTTTTTTTCTCTCTTGTGATTTTTTTACATTTAAGGTTCTCCTGGTAAGAATATTGCCTCATCCTCATTTGAATGTAGTAAACAATAATTTCTGTAGTTACTTTAACCAAATGTAATCTACAGCTGAACTTAAATTGAATATTTTGAGTAATGTCACTTACTACTTTTTCAAAAACATCAATATCAGTGCAATGTTTAGAAAAGGAATGTTCAACTGAGCTTAGAAAGTCAAATAAATACTTATTGGGATGTATTAATTGACCTCTTGATTTGGCTTCTACTAACTCACCAGACTGATGAGTAACGTCACCACTTTTTAAAAATTCTATACATTTTTCACATTTCTTATGTTTTAGTATTTTTCTGGTAACATATCCACACACATAATATACCAAACAGTCTCTGATGCTCGATTCACTTTTAGAATCCATTTCAGGTAGTACATCACATGCTTCCCACTTATTGTCTTCTATAAGACTGTCCAATTTAGCTTTTAATTTTTCAATCTTATTAAACCTCTCCGAGGTTTTATTTTCAAATATGTCACGTAGATCTGCTAAAGATACTTTTGGAACATCTGCTTCTGTAATAGTGCAATTGCCTTGTTTAGGTGGTTTCAATACAGAATACACAGACAGTATCTTATATAGATGTAAAAAGGTAGGGGTAGTCGGATGATCATTCGGCCCCGCAGACTGACGCATAATTCCAAAGAATTTCTAAAGAGTATATAAATAACAATTCAATTATTTATTTTTAATATTAAATAAACATTTACTAATGCTTACCTCTAAAGGATCCTGGCACATTTTACCACTGAGAACGTAGCTGAAGTCACATTTTTCTAGTAAATAAGTTGATAAGTCAATAGTTGACTGCAATGTTACACGAAGACCTTGTGATGTTTGCAGTGTTAAGAATTCACTTGGTGTTATGCGCCCTTCATACATTTCATTTTCCCAACAATTCAAGTAGTTAATGGCATCCTTAAATTTCTAAAAATAATTTAACTAATTAGGAAAATACATTTTTTTTAAAATAATTTAATTAATATAAACCTCAAATCCATCATCACCTAATTTTAATCCTTGCCATGGCAAATTTCTATTTAGATTATCAAATAAGTTGTTCCAATACTCAGTAAAATTAGCTGTTTCAGTAGCTCCTTTCAGCATTAGGCTACCTTTTTTCATATAAAAGCGCAAAGCACAAGCCATACTTGAACTGAAAACCTAAGCTCAGTTATAAGCATTTTAATTAAGCAAATTAAACTATAGAATAATAGAACTAAAATTAGCGGTTTCCATAGCTCATTTCAACATTAAGATAGAGATATTTAGTTTTTAAGAGGACGCTACACACAGGCATGTGTTGTCTCCATCTTACAAACATGCATCGTAGCAGACTAAATTGGCATAAGCATTTTAATGTCCAAGTGAATAAAACAACAAAGTAATGGAATTAATTTATTATATTTACCTGTGTACAAAGGCGAACTCTCATCTTAGACATAGAAGTAAGGTTTAGATGACTGGGCGTTATTTTTGGAATCATTCTTAAGTTTGCAGGATGTACTACATCATCTTTATACACCTCTTCATAGTATTTCCAAGATACGCTGTCGCTATCAGGGTGCAACTAATATCATTAGTTAATAAATATAAAAAAAAATAATATTCACAATGTAGGTATTAGTTTTAAATACCTAAATTAAATTGTATTAATACTTACACGTAAAGATTTGCTATTGTAAAGACGATTCCGTACACATTTAAAAAGGTGCACAAAATCAGAAAAAGCAAAAATCTTCCTTGTTTCATTTAGAGGATGCAAAAAATAATTTTTAAAATTTCCTTGTGTTCCATTTATACCGAGTTCTGTCCACATTTTTTTGTTTGTTGTAGCTCCATCACAAACTATACCATCCACTATAATGCCTGTATTTTCAACCAATGTTATAGCTTTTAGAACCAGTTGAGCCAACAAAGTACCTGAGATTTTTTTTAAATACAAATATTATAATTAAATATGTCTAACAAAATATTAAATTATTGTTATTTTTTTTTACTAACTTACCTTTAACATCACCCTTCGAAGCAAAAACTCCAATTGTCTGGGAAAAGTTTGAACCCAATGATTGCCACATAAAAACCAGGGCGTGGTCAGCAAATTCTTTGTGACATGTAGATTCATTACCATGGTCTTCAAGTCCAATGTATGACAAATTAGATGAACTAACTTGTATACTTTTTCTGAGACTAATTTCATCAAACAAAAGGACTCCGTGTTTTTCCATGGTAGACATGTGTTGCACTTTTTTTGCTAAAAGTGATAAAAAATCTTCATCAAAACCACAAGTACTTTTAAGACAGGAGAGTAGTTGACGAACGGTTTTTGGATGAGGAAGAGGTAAAAGTTGACTATCACGTAGATATTTATAAGCACCCGGTGATCTAATATTAAATAATAGACAAAGCATTAGCCAATTTTCACTATATCTCCGACTCTTGGTATTTTTAATTTTGCTGGCTGCAAAACATTCTTTTATTAATGTTTTTTGTGACTCATTAATACCACTCATATTATTTAATTGTTCTTCAATCTTTTCGTCACAAAATGTTGCCATATTATTTTCAACTTTACTTAGTTCTGAATTAAGTTCATTGATTTTTTCTTTAGCACGTACAACTTTCTTCTTAAGACATTTCTTTTCATTTTGTATTTTATTAAATAGTTTTCGTTTAGAAGGTGATAGGAGTAAATGCTCTTGAGCACCAGCATTTTTTCTTTTCTCACGCATTGTCAATACATTTATAAGTCTTCGACATCTGACACAACATGTTGCTTTTTCCTTCATAACAAGACAACAATTAATATGCTGTAACCTTCCAACAGAATTAGCAACACATGTTGTAGTAGTTACTCTTGAAAACCGATTTACTAGTGGTCCTCCATGACAAACATATATTTTTTCAAATTGTTTTAAATTATTTGAAAAATCTTCTAGATTTTTAGCTGGGATAATATTGAGTTGTTCTGCTTCAATTTTTTTACCCAAAACTCCAAAAGTAATATCACCATTGGTTGAGACAGTAACAGACTTCTCAATGATAGGTAATAGATCAGCGTGGCAGAAAGATACAAAACTATAAATTGAAACTGTACTATTCAACTTTTGAATAGTGGCATCAGTCCAAGAACAGTATAACTTTAATGTTCCCTCGGCAGCTGAACTTTTTATTAAATTATATAAATTTTTATTAATGACAGGGTCGTCAATTCTGTTAATATTAACAATATCATCATCATCTTTACTTTTCTTATTATGTATTACATTTTGTCGCTCAGTTGGTGGTTTCCGTTTTTTAATGTTTTTGGATAGGTATGCAGGTCCAGGGAAAATTGATGGAACAGCATTTTGTTGTAGTTTAGGAATCTTGTATGGAACCTAAAAATAAAACCAATAGTATGTTGTTCAATAATATAATTAAGTATTTAATTATAATAATTAGATACCTGATTTAATTTTTATATTCTATTATTGTTTTTTTATTTATTGCCTATTAATTGTAAACACTTAGGTACATACCTACCTATTCATAGAGCAAATTTCAATATGTATTAAAACTTGAAATATAGGTAGGTTCACCTAATTATTACCCACAGTTAAAAAGTTGTATTATAATTTAAATTGTATCCATTGATAATAAATTATCATATTTCTAATTGAATTAAGTAGGTACTTATATATGTAAGCATCAATGTCCTTCATAAAATAAAAACAAGTGTATTTTCTACATTGACTTTTTTACTTGACAATGTATATGATTTATATAATTGAAAGCATAAAACTATTTTAGATAAGACCTATACACTTAATTTACTGATATAAAACTAAAATATACCTACCTACTACCTATGAATATTTTTAAATATTAGAAATATAATAAATTACTTACCTTGACAAGTAATGTTGATTCAGTGCCAGATTCCCAATATCTAATAATTTCTTCTGGAGCAAAATGTTTTTCACACACATATGACTTGTCATTAATAGTATAATTTAATCTAGGTATAGCATTTGACCATTTTTTTCTTAACTCTGGATTACGAGGTGCAGCAAATCTTGACACTTTTTCTAGATTACTTTTATACCCCGACGTGCATCCAACTACACAGCACCGGCCCATATCTAATAACTATTTAGTATTTTTTTATTTAAAACAGTTAGTTTGTAACAATACCTACTTTTATATAGTTTTACACTATTAAATTTCGGATTACCTTTATTACGTCTTTCACAGAAAAATAGCAAATCGCGAACAAAACCTTTTTTAGTTTGAATACACGCACGCTAACGAACAATGTATTTATGTATAAACACTGAATATTGGCGGTACGTCGGTACCACGACTACTAGCGCTGTTAACTCGCAGTCACGCCACAGGGCCGTGGCTCGCAATGAATGGGCATACGCCGATTCCTAACCTGAGTAGATAACCGTGATCTATACTTACATCACAATGTTAAAATGTTTTTTCAATAAACAGATACAAACAAGAGATATTAGAATCATCTTTAACTATTTTATACAAATCTAAAACAGTTATGACTTTACGAGCAAATTAATCTCTTGTAATCCAGATAAATAAGTAATAACCATGAAAATGAATACATTAAAGAATTATGAACCAAAGTCCTAGAATAGTTATGATACATGATAAAGAGTTTGTATAAGGAATCCTCTTAAAATTTATATAATTTATTAACAAATCCAATACAAAAATAAAAAATAATTTTATCTCATTTCATTTCACTTTTACTTTAAAAACAATTTAAGGTGATTGCTCCTTTGCCCCCCCCCCCCCCCTAAATACGCCACTGGCCACTGGTTGTGTGTGAAGTATTTTTATTTAAATTAAGATTTTTATTAAAAAGTAACAAGTAATTGTAGCTGATTTGTAATTGTTGCATAAGCATAAATGTATGTTTTTAATAATTGAGCTGCAAGAAAAGTATTTTTTAAATAGGTACTATTTATTAAATGTGTATAATATTATGTACCTCAAAAATATGTTTGCAAATTTCCTTATGATTGTCCTGTGTACCTGTTACAAAGTATGATAATGGCCTATAAAGGCAATTACCATCTCCTAAAATGTTTTTTGTATCTGCTGGTTCACTTTAATATTTTCCTCTTGCTTTACATTTCAGAACTTTAGTTAGGTTTAGTTTTAATTGTTTGCATTTCAGAACCTGCCATGGTTCTGCAATCAGATTAAATACCCGATATTTATCAATTACTGAAAGGATTGTACACACCACATCATCATTATGAATGACTATATCAACATTTTTTTGTTCATCTATATCTTCATCAAATTCTCCTTTCATTATTTTAGCCAGGCCTTTAACTTTTATTTTGTCAACTCCTTTTTTAAATTCTTGATATACTTCTTTATTCAGGTCTTCAACATTTATTTTATTTAGTCTTTTACATAATCCACCTTTGAGGTCTTCATCAATTCCTTCTTAAATGGAGAATAATATATGGAGGAATGTTGTGCAGTTCAGAGAGCAAATAAAACTCCTTGTAAAATAGAAGGTCTTTGTTTACATTGTTTTGCAATACTTTAAGTAAACAATTTTTAATTGTTACATTTGGCCGTTCAACTAGGCTATTCACCTGTGGATGTAACTCTTTGTTGAATTCCTGTTAGACAAGAGAGGTTTTTAAAAATTCATATCATTCATAAATTCTAGGTATCCTTGATCGTTAATTTGGATCCTAGAACATCGTGCAGACAAATGATATCATAATAAAGGAATCTTGCTACTAAAACCTCAGTTTTATCAGGCAATGGCTTAACTTTGGACCATCTTAAAAAGTAATCAATACCCACTACAACAAATTTAAAACCATCCACTTCGGGAAGTGTCATTAGATCGATACCAACTTGTCAGAACACCTATAATATTAAAGTATACATTTATATTTATTCTGTTATAATTCTCCGTATTTTATGTTTTTAGCTAATTGAAATAATTTTTGCTTAAATTGTGTATTATTAAAAAGTTTTAATTCGTTATCTAGCTTATGAAAATTTCAATTTATGTATTTTGATTTATTGAAAATATAAATTTAAAAGAATATTTTATTGATGGATATTCCAAATAATAGTTAGTCAGACAAATATATGTAAGTTAGGTTAGTAAGAAGTTCAACAAATTATTTACCATAAAATAAACAAATACGATAAAAAAACTTGAAAATATAATAAAAGAAGTTTTCTACCGATAATTTAAAAAAAAAATTGACAGAAAAGTCACATTTATTTTTTCAGAGTGTTTTAGGTTAAAATTGTTACGATATTGGATATTCACTGTAAAACAACTATTTCTTCTTAAACAATTTTTTGTTGTAATTCAAAAATATTGATTGTGAGTATTTACTTGAAACTTTAAAAACATATTATTTTATTATTATTTATTTTTATTAAAAAGTATACAATTAATACAATCAAATATTAATTAAAACTAATTATTTATAGTTAAAGAAATATAAGTAAAAAATGTGTTATGTGCATGTTTGACATTTGTGTTAATAAAGTGTGTATGATAATTTGTAAATATATATGAGTGGTGGGCACAGGACGCCAAGTGTCTTGACTGGACTAATATTTTATATTAATCCTGGTCTGATTATAACTTTTTACTTGTTATTAATAATATCATCACCCTGTTTCAAACTCTGATTAGATTGTAATTCTGGAACAACTTTCAAAGTTCACATTCACATTCCGATAAGGTTCACATTAAAGCGAGCCCTATACAAAAGACAAGCAGGCCTCCGGTTGCCAACCACTATAATTATACCATCCAACGAAAAATATTTTATTGCTTTGCTACACATTCAAAAAATGTTTTGTAATGCTGAAACCCATAATTATTTTGTTTAATGTATTAGCTTTTAGATTCAGCCTTTTTATAGCAAACTAAGAAATATATATTACCAGACCTACATTTAAAATTTTAAAAGCACAAACTAAAAACACAAACATGATCATTTCATACAAACCTAAATTATTATTAGTATATTTAAAATATAAAATATTGTAAATAATTGATAAAGCAATACTCTGTCTCATAAAAGGGTAACAACAATGAGTTTGACTAACTTGGTAATGCCGAGTGTTGTGCTCTCGAGAGTGTCACTTTATATTATTCTAACAACTCCATAAGATTTTGCATTAAATTTTAGTAATTTTGCTAAGATTTACAAGGTAATGTAGATGGTTTTATTATTTGTAACTCATAGCTAGTCTTACAGACGTTAATTTAAAGAAATATAAAAATTAAATATTACACCCATATAGTTTACAGAGATTTAATACTCAACATAACTCGGCATGTGAATCATGTGATCATATTATATATTACTTATACATACAGGTGATTCCAAAATGCTCCCTCAAGCCGCCACTATATATATAAGATTATATTAAATTAAATGTATATTATATTAAATAAGTTGATCTTCCATTCACAATATTAAAATACGACAATTATCAATTTAGTTTGCTTACTTTTTCTTCAAATGGAACCATGAGGTCATTATAGGAGATTAGCTTAACCACTGCTTCAAAACATAAAGATAGGAAATACTCATCGTATTAAATCCCTTCCCTGAAAATATTAATCATAATTTATACAATTTACTGAACAAAACGAATAATAAAATTTATTAAAATTTATATCGTACAAAAACAAATTTTTAATGTATGCTTCAGAACTTGACACCAATTCTATACAATTATGTAAATCAGCAAATGCATTGATGCCAAGACAATTTTAAGTTTCCAGTTGTGTTTGTAAAAACTCAATACATGCACCTTTTATATAGTCTAGCTGTAAGATATTTGCAGCTGGTAACAAAACCTTGAGAAATCGATAATACATTCAAATCACTTTAAAGACAGTTCATAAGCTTATAAAATATAAGATATAAAAAATCAAATATTTATTTATACCTGTACATTTTCTTTAGTGACCAAGATTTTTCCAGTATAAATATAACTATGAAAAGTTTTAAAATGGTCGAATCTAATTCCCTTATATTAACACATTGTTTATTGCTTTCATCAAAACTACGGAAGTATGGACTGGCTGCTAGTTGCTACTAAAAGTTAAAACAATTTTATGCCCAAATACTATAGTACCATCATCTGTTTTTAATCTAATATCACATAGAACTGCATCTCTAAAAACAAAAATTTGTTACTAAAATGTATTTTCAAGCAGCTAAACACACTGAAAACATACTTGCGTAAAGATTGTAAGACTTTAATTAATCTAACAGAGTAAGAGCTATTTCTAAAATTTGTTGGTTCACTTACATCGGATTTCAGAACTTTCATTTGATCACTTATACATGATGAATTCTTGGCCGTTTTATCCATCTAATTTACAGACATAACACCTTTAGAAATGTATTAAAAATGATTGATAATTTATGCATGTAACGGCTAATGTTATTTAGATAATATATACTTTTTTAGTTAGATAAAACATTAAAACAGCTATGCATAATATTGTAAAAACCTTAGCTATTACATTTTAGAATTCTGGATAATGGCATAACAACTAGCCACTGGTTGTTAATTTACGATTTAATACACAACAAGAGTAATATTTAATACTGATTATTGAAAGGAGCTTTTCTGGCAGAGGCGTGCCCAGCGGGTAGGTCTGGTAGGCCCGGGCCTACCATGATTTTGTACCCTTTCATATACCCAAAATATATATTGTTATGTTGTACACATTATTTTTTTAACCAGGCCTGTCCTGAATTTTGATCCTGGGCACGCCACTGTTTTCTGGAGCATCGGATCCAAACAACCGTAGCCGGGTTTACCACTTAATTATTATGACTTTCATGTGAAGCGAAGTACACCAAAAAATAACTAATATCAATTAACTTAACACTCTCACTTAACTTTAAACTTTACACACAAAAAAACACCAAATGGTCAATGACTTTCTTATCAACTAACTTATTGAAATTTGAAGTGTGCACGACGTGAGCTCTACAGTCTGCACTCTGTAAATAGACAAATAGTACGTATAACATGGAATATGGATTATGGGTCTGCCGGTCGGCTTTTTAGTACGTCCCTTTGAATCATGATACATGAACTATGAGTTATGATTATTGGAAATTGGCTGTTGACCGTTGAGTATAATAAAAATAAACAATTAAGCAATTATTTTTATTCTAGACAACTAAATACTAACTAATAACTACAGACACTACTACACTAATGTAGAACTGTAAGCCATGAAGATATACCTCAGATATAACTTAGTTCATGCTGTAGAATACTAGAGACTAGACTGTTGAGTGTTTAGTGTAATCACACTATCACAGTAAAGCGGAGGCGAGATCATGATGAATTCGGAATTTTAGTTCAAATGATAATGAGATATCCCTAGTCTTCGTGATAATGTAGTATCCTGCATTGTTACCACTTTGAGCAAAATATTTACCATATTTTATTGTGTGCCATATTAATTGTAGTATATTATTTTATTTTACCACTATTTTATAGATATTTACTAATTACTTACAACATTATAAGTAAACATTATAATAAATAAGTATAAATAATAAAAATTATCACAACAGTTTCGCAAATGCAATTCATATTTGACCGTTTAGGTGTATCTACTATCTACCTATATCCGGGTGCGGATTTAGGGCCAGACGAGTTGTAGGAGGGCCTTAGCTCCTTACGTGTTTAAATAATTGAACGTGAACAAAAAATAAAATTGTGGAATGGTATACATATGGCGTACGCCATACGCGAACGCGCGATTCTGTATCAAACTGATCACCGCGGCGAAGTCGGTTTTAAACGACGCGCCGTTCCGCCGTCACCGAGAGATGAGATCAGCCGTCGGACAGTGCTCGGATTGGGGAAAAAAATATTAAAAAGGGGATGCAAAAGTTTTAAAAAAAATGTAAGTACCTGATTATTTAAATGTCATATTGATAAGAATATAATTAGGAGGGGTGCGCACGAATAATTTCTAGAGTGAAGACGGACTCCGTCCCCCTCACATCACCCCTCAATACAAGTACTTGCCTCCAGAGTATATATCTATGCGACTGCCGACTAGCCGCGCAAAGCTAAAACTGCAGGCCACAAGTCACAACTATTGTATTTTAACATTGTGTTCTTCGGAATGACATTATAACTTATAAGCATACATAAATGTGTCTCAACAATCGGACAATACGTTTACGAATATTATGGGTTATACCATTTACTCAGGTGTGGACTGGTAAAAAAGGGCACGGGATGCTACATAATAATTTAAAGGGCAAATAACTAAAATGTTTGGGGCAAATTTAAAATGTGTAGATTATTTATAAAATATTAAAATAATTTATTTTGTTTTAATAAATTATTTAAAATCCGTAAAAAGGTACCAAGTTACAATACAAACATTCAAACAAAATTGTACAATATTTGATTACTTAGAGTTCTACAGTTGTATGGTAGACAATTAAAAATAAAATAAATTAATGGTCTGTGATTACACATCCGAGTAAGTTTAATTACCTTAAAAATGTAGCAAATATATTTTAGGGCAAGGTATGCTGTACAGGACCGGCGCTACAAATTGAGGGGGCCCAGTGCAAAATAGTTTAAATAAAATGATACATATTATAATATCTGCGTGTCTCGTACTCTCTAAACTCTCGTAACGCGTGTATGTAAATGACGGATAAATCATAAATGAAAGAATTTAGAATAATATCAGTAGGGACAAATAAGTACTGAGATACCAAAATAATATTATCGACATGACAACATTCGACATGGTCTATTTATACTCTTCGGTTAATCACTCTACAATCCGACAATCGATACCACGAAAATACCCATAATAATTATAATATAATTTATTGTAAACAACACTAATAATAATAATATTTAATACTACCAACTAAAATATTATTATTAAAAATGTTATCTTTTTTAAATTATTATATTCGGTCAGTAATGATTTTGTTTTTCTGGAGTGAGCCGACATCCGCGGGGCCCTGTGCAGGTGCACCGGTTGCAGCGCCCTTATACGCCTGCCCCTATGCTGTAGCATCTCAGCATCCCAACCAGTCCGCGCCCGCCTTTGTTGTATAGGTACTCTGTTCATCGAGAAAACACGCCGCAAACCGGCGAAAATCGGTTCTTTTGAGCATCCCCACCAACTGACACCCTGCCATCGGGGAACCGGTTTCGATGGCAGGGTGGCGAGAAGGGGACGCTCAGAATAGGCGCGTTCTCACGCTGAACAGAGTATAGTTCGATGTAGTGCCGTAGTGGAGAGTGGAGACAGCCTGCTAGTCAGAGAGTGACCGATTATTATATGTACAAAATACACAAAAACTGAAATACAATGTTGACGTAATGGCCTATAATGTGTACCTAATCTATCCTACCTACCTACAACTTGTGCAGCAATAATATTTGTCAATTTTGATGGGATAACTGATAAACTATTCTATAATATAAAATTATAAAATTAAAAATAAAATGTGTATACCATATGCAATAAAGTTATTACATTGTAATTTTTGTAATGAACTAATTAAAGTTACTTTAGAATGGATACTTCCCTACTTTTCAAAAGTAACTTTCCCCGCATTACCTACTAGTATTGTGGCCTAATTAAGTAAGCGCCTTCTTAATTTGCTATATTATGTTCAGCATGTGCAAAAAAAATATAGTTAGATGTCCTCGTAAGATACATTTTTGACTAAGATGAAATTTTTCAAGCCTAGTTCCTAGGTGGGTACTTATTTTATATTTTGTATACTTACAATTATTAAATTATAAATCAATTTAGGATTTAGCTGATATTGTGTACCTATTACAACTTTTACTTTTACTATTACTTTTTCATCAGATAAGGTTAAATCTGATATCATTTTATGTAAAAAAATAAAACTAAATACGGCCAAGAGGGGCGTTTACAAAAATGTAGGGATTGAATCTACAACTATTAGTTTACAATTGATTACAATTTACAATCATTTTGAAATATTTTGCATAACGTCGCGGGGCAACTTGCCCTTCCTATATTGCCTTCCTATATGCCTACCTACATAACAGGGCTGGAAAACAAAGCACTCAGAATCGGTTAAAAAAGATTAATTTAATTCAAAAAACAATAATTAGGATATTTTGAATTTTTGCATTTTGGCTTTGGGCACCCTTACACAAAAAAAACTTCGGGAGCAAACGACAGGTGCTCACTGCCCGGGTAGCCGCGGGTGCCGAGTGCGCCAAGCCGACACTGTAGCTTTAATATTTCAGTGAATTTACCTATTATTAAACTAAAAATTAAAAGTAAGAATGTTAACTGTTTTTAAGATATTCCAATTTTTGAGTATTATAGAATAAATATTCTTAATATTTTACCTAGGTGATACTAACTTTCATAACGTTAAAAATATATCATTTTATAATATGTATCTTTCATTAATCATATATTTTTTAAAATTGTTTTTTGTATTATGTGTTATGTTCCTATTAGTAAGTTTATCTCTGAGTTTATAATACAGTGGTTAAAACTGTTAAAAGTCACACGATAAGATAACCTTGTACCCGTGTAACCTGTGGGATGTAATATGAATATAATATACTTTTAATATACCTTAGGTACCTAGTTACCTATATAAATTGTATTAGTTCATATTTAAACGGTAATAACTCGATTTCTTAACATGTGTGCTCTTACTAATTTGTATTCAGTATTATAATGATAATTAATAGTGTGTGTTAAATAATATTTGTCGTAATTTTTCGTTGGACCAATATATAGGTATGCTAGTTTAATCCATTAGCATTTAGCATACACGCTAAATGTTCGATAATGTGACTTAAAAAAACAATTATTATTATCCTACAATTTATTATACAAATTATGATGAGTATAGGTATAAATTACATATTATACTGGTTACTGTGAAATAATTTGTATATTAATTTATTGTACACAACTATTATTTTATATATTATAGTATTATAGGTACCTACTTATAACTTATTAGCAGTAACTTATACATTTTAACAAGTTTATTATTATCAAGAATGTGCTATGTGCATAACCACAAGCCAGGTTTTACACTGGTTTATTATTATATATTTCACCCCTCCAATATATCCCCTATTGTGTTATATTTAGACCTATATTTTTTCACGACAAAAAAATGTAAGTACCTATCTATATACTATAGGCCCAACAAATAAAACAAAAATAAATTCGGGGTACATTTGTACAATTGTACTTCAAAATTAAAGTCGTTAATATATAGACTAAAAGCACTTAAATTTATTTTAAGATATAATATAAGAAAATGTACATCTTTTTCAATTCTTTTTGGAAGGGAAATGTCGTAATAATTTACTTAAGGGGAAAAAACCATTTCGTGGATTTAAATACAGTAAAATTATTAATAATGTTCAGAAATAAAACAAAGATAGGTTGGTTCGTAGGTGTTGCGGGTATACTTAAATTAATTTTAATCACCCAACTTTCCTAAACAACATTTGTTTGCTGACAACGCCTTATTTTAAATCCTCCCCATTAGGGGACAAAGTACCCCTTCTTCTTTAAATTTTTTAAATACATTTTAGAGTACCCCTTCTAATTATATACTAATTAATAAGGAATTTAAATATTTGGGTACTCAATTTTTTTCCAATTTGCAAGGACTAGTGATTCGGTGTACCTAGTATATTGTTACATGCCGAATATTATAATACATGGTATACCACACAGCTAGGTAGTATATTATTATAAATGTATGACGCGTTACACGACTCCGCGTGTGATTGTTTTTTATTATTTTTTTATATATTAAACTCACTTGTTTTTTTTATTTTTATGTTTAACTATTCTATCAGTATAATACGACATATTATATTACATTACTATCTGTTGGAACAAGAATTCTGATCAGCTAGTTTAGTTGTATGTATGAAAAACAGAAGAATGGTAGTATATGGTACAGTGGTCTCCATTTATACTATGTAGGTACTTATATAAAATATATTTTAACCATGATTCAATTTGTTTCTTTTCGTTGAAAAATTATGAAAGAATATTATTGTAATATTATTATGTAACATTCTCAGAAATACTACTAACAGTAAGTTTTGAAGTCATTTTAATTGTATAGATAGGTGTATAGTAAGTTAAGGTAAATCAACCTTTATGTTTTTAGATATGTAATTGTAAGTATCAAACTTCGAGTTGTAAGACACTAGTCTGCCAGTCTATATCGAATTGCCAAACTAAAAAAGTATCATGGAGACCCGGGAGACGGAGGAACATTGCGAGTGAGTACCGACTATATACGTTCACTACATATCAATAATTAGGTACGAAATAAAATAAGACATATCACTGAACAATTAATAGTTACATAGATTATAGAAGCTATAATGTGTTATTTCTATCTATTCAAACATAATCGTCAATTATGTCATAAATAAATATAAGTTGGCTATAGTAACATTTAAAACTGCAGTAATTTCGACATCTATCATACTATCTTGAAATTAGTCTAATATAACAAGCCAATTCGGTACATTATGTTTAAAATTTGATAAATATTCTTCACAGCTTATGAATTATAATTTACGTATACATTTTAATGGTTATATTATTATATAATATATCTAATCTTTTAATTAAATTGGAATGATAAAAATTGAAACGATGTCTTTTTACGAGACAAATGTACATTGTGTATAGTATAACATAAATCAAGTTGTAACTTGTAAGTTGAAGATTCGATTTCTTGCTGTCCTATTTGAAAACATTAATAATATTAAAGTAAGTTGTAATAGTGTTTTTACATAACAAAATATAATATATGTAAATTTTAGTTTATATTTACTATTAGTTTAGTGCTTCACGTATTACCTACCTAATTTAGGACTTAGAGACAATGGCTATATAGGCGTGGATATACACGATTATAACCTTATTGTATACGCCATAATTTTGTCCAATTTAGTTTGATAGTTTTAATAAAAATATAAAATATACCCATGTCGCCACGAATATAATATCATAATAATAATTATATTGTAGTATGTATAATCTACAAATTATTTATTACTTAACCGTACATTTTTAAAATGTGTATGATAATAGTAGGCTGTAGGCATATCAAAAATAATTTGAAGTACCTACCTACCTATTATGTTTTTGGAAAATACCTTCATGGCTAAAGTATTATATAGTCATATTATATATTATGGAGGTTTGGACGGTTTTAGTAGTTTATAGTACAAAACATAGAAGGTATTCTGAGTTTAAAAATTATGTGTTAAGTAAAAATTGAACTCCTTCGATAACTTATTTAGCTATATTATAGGTATTATTAGCCCACCTAAGCCTAACTCTATTTGTATTATAATATCTATGTTGAATTTAAATAAACTAATTTCAAATTTATAAGAAACTTAAAAAAAGCATTATTAATTACATTAATTTACTATATTCTAGTATTCTACTACATTTTTTTATAATAATCTCTAAATAATTCAACTTAAACCATGGAAAAATTGGGTTACATTGTATGGGCATTAACTATTAACTACATAATATGAAGATAATACCTTATTGTTTTTACTTTGAGAATGATTGCGTAGGTATATTTATATAACTAATAACTATTATTGCTGTATAGTTTAATAATCTAACAACCTACAATTTATAGTAGCCTATACAACTAGTCTATAGGTAATCCATTTATTACTATATACCTATACCTACTCATGTACAAAGTACTTAAAATATGACAACATTTATGAGATTTCCAAAAGTTATTTGAATTTATTGTCCTGTATAATATTACCAGTATTGACACTAAAAAGTATATTTTGAATTATTATTAATAATTTACCTACCAGGTATTGTTTTAAGTGTCTACACTTATTATTTCGAAAAGTTATAACTTTTTTGAAAATATTCTTTTTGCATAATTTGATGTCATTTTAAAACATCACTTCTTAATAAAACATATTTATTATCCTTATCATTTTATAAGTTTTTTTTGATACCATAGATTTTTGATTTCATATTCATAAGCAGAATATTATTCTGAGTTTTTCAATCCATAAAAATCAAATTTCGAACAAGCAGTTTATGTTTATTAGTTATAAATAAGAAATTTAAAATTAGTTAGAAATTTAAACGAGTAAGTACCAAGTTTTGGAGTTATTTAATTCTGCAGTGTAGGTACTAAAGATAATTAGTTAAGACTTGGCATTTGGGAATACATGATCATATGGCATATGATCATGATTTATTGATTTGAAAATTTTAATAATTTATAAACTATTAACATTCTATAATTTGTAAGAATTGTCCGAGTATAATTAATTAATAAGTACTAGATTAAATATTACATTTGTTTTATATTTTTGTAAAACCATTTTTAACATTTATATTATTATCCTTATCCGGGTTATCCTACACAGCAATATATTTACAAGATATTAATATTTTATAAATATTAAAATATGTATAAATAATTTTCAGAATGTTTAAAAATAACTTTTTTATCACTTTTTGGCAGGCGATCAAACAATGTTTTAAAAACATATTTAAATGTATTAAAATAATAGTTTTAAAAATATTTGAAATATTTATTTTGGACTTATTTTATGTAGCCACATACATACATATTAAATACACCATACATTATTAGTTATTACCATACATTTTAATATCTCAGAAACTATTACTCGTTCAAATTTTGATTTAAATACACCAACATTTAAGAAAAATCATCTGCTTAACAATTTATAGTAAAAACAGTTGGTTTTTATTTGAAAAAAAGAGTTTTTATCGCCACTTCTACTCTTTGAGTGATATACAAAATATAAATATTTAAAATTATGGTCTTAAGTGTAGACAATTTCAAATTTCAGAATTTGAATAAATATATTATTAAACGTTATTAAACGAAAATATGGCGATGAGCATGATTGGCGAATCAGCCTATAGCTAAATAAACATAAATATTACGGTAGAATGTTTTCAAAGGAGAAACGGAAACCTCATTGTCCCCATCAATTTACGGAATGATTTATTCTGTGGTATTATTACTCAGATGCACGCGGTCTTATATAAGACCGTGCTCAGATGTTAGAGTGAATTTAATCTGTGGTTTTAATGACCTAAAAAGTCTCCCTACTTAATAAAAATTGCCAAAATGACGCACATGTGTCACAAATCACAATGTTTATAGAAAAAAGAATATTATTTCATAAACCTATATCTATATCTATATAGGTGTATATGGTATACCTATATTGTGTTTGGTATAATTATTTATTTAAATGTATAAGTATTACAAAAATATTATAGATCAATTGGTGTAAAATATAATCTTTATAGTCATTTATTATTTACCATTCGAAGGGAATTACTTATATAGTTAATATTGTATTATTTAGTTATAATATCTAACGATTGGCTGTAAAATAGTTTATACAATAATATTTTTTATTATTTATGCTCGTTGATCGCATGACGCATGTAGGCACTATTATAATAGTGCTACAGCCCGACAGCCGTTGTCAGATAACTTATAAAAAACGACGGTGACGCGAACGGTTAAACTAGTGGTTCTCCGCATGGCTTAAAATATTTGAAAGCATCACGGTTCTCCGTTTTTTATGTAATTCTGTAGTTTACAATTATTATTATTTATTTACAATATTGTTACTAAAGATTTAAAAATTATATTATATTATTGATTATTTAAACCCATTATTTGTGGTTTTTGAATACTATTATAGTATATTAAATTATAATGGAGAATACAAAAGACAAACTAAGTATACCATTTATTTTTTTGACGTTTTACTCATAGGTACGTCTATTCTACGTGTTGGCGTTTTGCCATGTATAGGTATACTAGCTAGTAGCTATAGGTATACTACCTAAACGCTTGCACAATAAACTAGTTACCCATTATTACTAGGTATTTATTTAGTTATTACGATTAGTTATAACTTTTTTGATTTTTGCTCTAACAATTAAACAATATTAATAAATTTACTACCATTTGGCATTTACAATGATTTACGTATTGCGTACAATTGTATACATTATTACTGGTTGGTGCAATATTCGATTACTCGTGAGTCGTGATTGACATTTGACTTTAAATAACTGTCAACAATTCGATATTATAATAATTATTAGAATCTTTTGTTTTGCTCCTTATATTTTATGATTTGAATTTCATATTGATACTAATATATTAGTACCTAATTGTATTATAATACTATATTGGAACACATTTCTGATATAAGGTTAAATACTTAAACAAATTTGTCATACAATTACATCAGCCATAGCCCATCAGTATAGTTTGCAGTGTTTCGAAGAGCTACTAGAACAAAGTTATCTTTCTTACATATCTACTACTACTGGTGGGGGGGGATCAAGCTGGGCAATTTGGTCCCTCGGGCTTTTATAATTTTTTTTTTAAATTAAGATTATTATGATAAACTAGCTGATCTCGTGCACTTCGTTGCCCATTTAAAAAAATAATAATGCCAACTCTATATAAATAATAAGTTTTATTTTATAAATAACGGTTAAAATATACTAAGTAATATCGTTACAACAATATTCAATTTAGTCCCACCCGGCGTTGCCTGAGCCAAATATTAAGTTAAGATTAACTTCAACTGATTTACATACATCTAAATCACCTAGGTGGGCAATCCACTGCATTATATCACGGACAATATGCGAGCAGTCAAGCCAACGCAGACAATCCTGTCAAGCCAACGTAACAATTATTAATATTATTATATTTTATGTATTAGAAAACACTTGCCCCTCCCCCTAGACAAATTTCTGTGATGCTTACACCTTATCATTATTCCGGTAGACTGCCAAAAAGTCTGCAGTAAAAAAGTCAGATATATATTATAATAATAATATTTTGAATATAATATAAATCTTTAAATGTATAATTTAATGATTTTCTATTCTTTATTGGCATAAAGTAACCAGTCGGATTTGTGTTGTATTTTTTTTCTTACCGGCTACTTCCAATCTCATTTGAGGATCATTGTCCAAATAATCGAATATATAGAGGTTATATATTTATGAGTAAAACTCGACAAACCAGATAATCATAAGATAAAATCAATAGTATTTGATTATCGCCACAGATTACAGATATTTACAATAGGTATTGTGTCCTATATTTGTGATTATCTCACGCTTCTAAAAGTCGAGCAGTATTCAAATTTTCGTAGTCCCAAAAAATTAGTAATAGTTAGGCACTCAGTTGTTATAGTTGGCCGATATTGGTAAATACGAGAGACTATTTGTTAATTTTGTCAGGTAAATATTATTTTATTTAAATTTATATTAATACTAATTGGAACGTTATTTGTGCATCACGTTATTGTATTTTTCCTTTTACCTATTTATATTATAAACCGGACTTTTATTACCACGTGGACTTTTTATGCCACAAACTTTTTAACCTCGCACTTTTTTCTCGGACTTTTTTTTACCGCATGCACTCGTAACTTGTAAGTAGGTACCTACCTTAGTTACTAATAAGTATTTAAGTATAATACAAATATAATATTATATATATCAACTGTATAATAGCTGTCTTTAAATAAAAACTATTGTGCATCATTGTTGTTCGGTATTGGCGATCGATGGTGGTCGATCGCGGTTGTCGGCTTAAGATAAGCGACAAACGGACTATCGGCTCGATCGATAAAGATGACAGGTTTAGTCTTATGGCAGCTGCGACCGATGCACTGTCAATCACCAATCCAAATGAGACCAAAATATCTAAATACAATTTATATGTATATACCTATACCAATCATTATATATGCAATTATTTTATTTTAAATTATATCAATCAATATCTCTACTTAAATCACAACTCACAAGTGTATTCTTTTGTTTGGTTGAACAATAACATTAGTGATTTACTTATATAAATTTAATGTTCCAATTACCGTGCGTTCGTCATTTAAAACAAATTAAATCGCCGTACGGCCCGAACAATTGTGATTACCCATCTATTCAACAATTTTTTTAGTTTCTACACATTCCGATATTATGATTAATTATCCTAAATAAAACATATTTATTCGAATCATTTATTTATAATTAGGAAAAAAATGTCAACATCTCACGAATTTCCAAACATTTCTGAACGAATATTTCTGGTTCGCTGATATGGTAACACTCGTCGCTATCAATGACATAATAATAAAAATAATAAAACTCGATCCGTTAAAAAAAATGATAATAAATAATAATAACAATATAATAGTATAATACGCTCCTACCTATATATTCTAGTTCCTTAAATATTTTATATTTTTATTACTGTAAATTGATTTTATTATGTGTTCCTTATTGATATTGTTTGCCGTTTAAATTATTCAGATGTCTTTAAAAGCTGAAATGTTGAAACACTTGAAATTCACTAATCGTTCGAAACGTCGTGCAATTCATTTAATTAAACTTAAGCATAATAGATTTACCATTGATATAAGTAAGTCACTTACTCACATATAATTCATTATGTTTGTGTCAGTAGAAATATTTAAAATCGTTTCTATGCGTGCCCACACATTCATTGTACTGAACTATAAATTAGAAAACAATTTATATAAATCTATCCGCAATGAATTGAAATAAATTTCAGGTTTTTATGCTAACCGTAATAGTATATTACGTATTATCTAAGGTTATATTATATATTTTATAATCAAATGTATTGATCTTTGATCGAGTACAATAAATATAATAAAATAGTTACTATTCAAACAACCATACTTTTTGCTTAAATATGTCTAAAAATCAATAGAATAATATTGATTTAATTGAAATGTAAAATATTCAGAATGGGTGTGGCTTTTTCAATATTGTTAGAGACTTAGAGTTGATTTTATTCACCTATGTATTAGCTTCTGAATAGAGATGACATTTTTTTTCTAGGTACTTATATTATGTTACGTGGTCACCAAAATCCCTAAATACTTAACGCTACCCTATATAACATACTATTAAAAAATTATAATTTTCAAGTATCCTTAAAATATATACTAGGTATTTAATATATAATATGTAAGTACTTTAACGTTTTAGTTTTTTGCCTGTTGATATATGTACCTACTATTGTATTTTTAAAAGTAATTTTTTCTGTGAATATCAAATAGGCAAAACTGTGGATATCAAAAAAAAGCTGACCAGTTACTATACTGATTTTTAATAAAATTTCAGATTTCTATAAAATATTATGTTTTTAGTATTAATTTTATTAATTTTATTTTCTAGTATGAATGATTTACGACGAGTTACAACCATGATTCAAAATTATTCAGTATCGTGTCCAGAAAAACCAGACAAGCGGTATTTATTTCAAATCAAAGTGTATTGGCTGTCAATAATCACTTTACTAAGTGTATTGGTCACCTTTTTGTTTTGTGTTCTATGGACTATACTTTTCAAATTGGAAGATGCTACATCAACACATTGCGGCTATCGAGTTTGTTTATTTAGATTTATGAGCACAATCATTTTTTAGTTGACATGTATATTTTAAAATGTTTAGGTCAAAAATTACTTGCCAACAATATCAACTGCTGTGGGAAACTATCCAGTACAACGATTTATTTGGACTTTAGTTATAATCGCTCATAGTCCAATTAGACTTATTGTGGTTGCTATATATTACCAATACTACACTAATATAATTAAACCATCATTACATTGGTGTGTTGTATTATTAAGATTTTTAACCACTGTTGAAGTATGCTCACTAGTTGTATTATCAATATTTACTTCATCGGATTATTACAGTGAGTACTGTGTATACCTACTATTGTAAAGTGACAAACTAGATATTTACTTTAAAATCCTAAACATTTTTAATTTCTATTTAATAATTTTTATTATTACGTATGTAATTTTATATATACAAGGTATCTCATGAAGTTCTGACAGATTTACATTAAAATATAGTGATAAACCCTGTGTATTTATCATGCATTCTATGGATAGTTTCCATTAAGTTGTCTAATATAAAACTTCCATATTATTGGCTATACCTATATTTTGTTATTTTACCTACATTCTTAGTATCTTCAATAATAACTTAAATTAGTACCTTACGTTTAAATATCCCTAGTGGCTTTTGATAGTGATTTTGTTTTTATCTTGTTATTATTTGAGTTTAATGTAGAGGTTATTAAGTCAATATAATTGTTGATTTATTCTCTGGTTTTATGTTTTGGTAGCAATTTAATTTAATGTATTGCTAGCATTTTTTTTTTATAATTATAAGTACTTACGGAAAATACAATGTTACCTTTAAAATATATTGGTCTACATTTTTTTGGTAAGAAATAATAATGAATATTATAATTTAATATTGAAGATATAACTATATAAGACATATTTATAATGATAAATTACAACTTATAACATTGTTTTTAAATTAAAGTGTTAACGAATGTATGAAATACATAATACGAATTTGTTGTATTGTTTAAAGGTATTCATGAAAAAAGTTTTGTTACGTTTATCTGTGCTTCTGAACTTAATATGCTTATTTCTTCTATACTATTGAAGAGAGGACGAATTACTAAAACAGTTATGACAAAATTAGAAATTCGATCATTAAAATACAAAATATATTTTTCTGTATTCAATATGACAAGTTTCGCAATTGCTGGCTATTGCTTTTTACGACACAATGCTTACTGTGAATCTGGTGGTTTGTATAAAATATAAATACTTTTTCTATGTCTATATAATATATTGTATATACTTATTGTCTTCTATATAATTTCAGTTTATACATTTTTTGCTCTCTTTGAGTATTTAGTGGTGTTGAGTAACATGGCATTCCATCTTACAGCAGTTTGGGATCTAGCAGGTGTATCATTAGTGGTGGACGATAATTTAAACCTCACCTATCGATGATTGGAGTCTGAGTATATTTAGTATAGTATTATAAGATACAAACATCATGTCTATATATTGCTTGATAATGTGCCTACTAAAATGTGATATTTATACCAAATCAAATTTTAAAAACAAAATTAAGATATTCTATTTAACTTTTATATTAACATGTAGGCAATGGTTTATTAGTTTGCATACAATATTGGTATCTGACACGACACAAAAAATTGTAAGATTGTTATGTTTTAAATAGTTGAGTATCACAGTTTTATTTTATGAATATAATTTTTATTAAATGTTACGAGAAAGTAATATTTTTTAATTAGATACATTACATTTTTATTTAACTTTTGAATTAAATAAATATTTCTATACTAATTAATAATTATTGATATATTTATATTTAAAAAAATATTGTTAGTTTAAATGAATCTCATATTTTTACACAACTTTTTTTTATAAAACAAATTTATTTTAATGTCCTGTTTGCTAGTCTAATTAGTTTTATAAAATATATTGATAGTAATAAGGTAGTAAAATTGTAACTAGTAAGAACTACACATTTTAGTTTTTATAAAAGTTATTTATGGTAATATTTTTATGATTATGAATCCTGTCTGCTCTGTTTATTGTACATTTTTTTTTAATACCTAAGCACATACGACATACTTAGTATATTTTTGTTATGTCAGAATCAAAGTACAATATATTGTTGAATAAATATTGAATGTTTTTATTTTGATACTATGGGTCTTTATTTAACTAGCTGTAAAATTGTTAAACAATACATTATTTTTACATTTCAAAGAGTTCTATGATGATTGTCTATTGATGGTTTTTTTAATTATCATTTTTATTGAATTGTTAACTTATAAGAAATAGTCTGTGTAAAAGATTTTAATTTGGGAAGTAATCTTATATATTTGTTGTAACTGATGATATAATATTATACACTATTACAATTCCAAGTTATATACTTATATCCAAGTATATACTGAAGTGTCTTTGCTGGATGGTCCATTCTACCACATTTAGATGCTTGTAAAGTTTCTATAATATTCTCTTCAGCCTATTGTACTAACTATGTACAGATTGCTGAATATTCTAATAAAAATAAAAAAAATATCCAAGTATATAATATACATATTAATATAGTAATAATAATATTACAAAAAAAAATATCTTTACATTTTATAAAATAATATTGTTTATAATATTTCAGCACCCCATATAACCGAAATTGTATGGATTGTTATCAACTAAATCTCAAGCAAGAAATATTTAAGTTTAAACCAAATTTTTATTTATTTCACATTTTCAAGTTCAGTACATTTTGGATCACATTAAAAGTATATACATTTGAAATACATATTAACAAATAAACTATTATATTATTTATACATATAACCAGGGCTCGTAAGTTCATGCATTTGCATATCAATCTTGCTAAGTCGTATGTAATGCTAGATGATATAGAAATCCATTTCAAGGTACCACGGTTAAATATGTGAAGTCTAATTTAGCATGTTTTTGCATATTTAGAGGTTTTTTGCCTATTTGATATATTTATGCATATTTCTATTTTTGGGCATATTATACATGATTTTGATATTCCTATTCATATTATTATATCAATATGCTTTTTTTTTTTACCAAAATACTATGAAAGAATCAACATTTGACGAAAAAAAAACGCTTTTTGCATATCCAATTATCTATCCAAGATAAAATTTAAATTTCATAAAATTGTTATCAATATTTTTCAAAACATAGTCACAACACCTAAATTTGAATCGTTTATAGATAACTCAGTTCCACTTTTTACTCACTTTTTCACTCAAAATCACTTAGTGTATTTAAAATTTCCAATTCAACAAAATTACTAATTTATTTAGGTAGGTACTTTAATTTTAAGTCATATTAAATAACAATTTAATAATACATTTTAACATTTATACCTACCTACCTGTTTTTAAATTTCCACTATACTTAGAGATTTACTATAACTATAAGCTTTTTAATTTAACTTCAGTCATTCGTAACTCATAAGCCACATTGCACATAATACAATAATACCAAAATAATTTTTTGAGTCGAATAAAATTACTATAGATCATTGAAATTAATATTAATACTACTAAGTATTATTTGAAAAATAAAAAATAGTGTCATCTATAAAATCTACTCTAGAATCTACAAATATGGATTTAATATTATTTACATTTAAAAGAGTAAAAGACTATTTATATTTAAAATCTCAATATTTCTTTTTAATTTACTACAGTTTAAAAAAAGAAAGAAAAAAATAATACATTACACACCTACCTAGTTATTGACTTTAAATCAACGATGTCTTGAGATGACTTATTTTTGAAGTTTTCGTTCTTTTCGACGAGTGTGAATTTCAGAATTGAATTGCCTAACCAGACGAATGTGTATGGTTGCCGCTGTTCTATAGTTAGTGAAAAAGGTGATCTCTTAAATTTACCATGACTCGTATTATTATGAATACATTTTATCTCGGCCAACTATTCGGCATTGTTTCCGTTATGACGTTACTTAGGAAATATATTTCGTGTTTCGATTTCAATTTGTTCGCATGTCAAGTGTGGCTAATTTTGCCACTTAAAAGTATGAGGCATGTTTAAATGTTTTGTTTTGATATAAAGATCAGAGGATGTCAGAGCACTGTTTGTTTTCCCTCGCTGGTTCACACGCAACATAGATAAAATGCATTCACGTAAAATCACTTTTTTCAATCATGTTTTTGAGTACCTAATCTTAGAGTAAAATCACTTAATCACCCATTACAATCATTTTAGAGAATACATTTTGGGTACTTATGACATATCGATTTGTCAAAATACTGTCTCAAAACAATTTTAAAATCATTTATAATTACATTTTTTTTTGAAAGTCGAATACAAAATAAATTAGTAATCAAATATAAAACCGCTATATGTCAAACCTATGGGTCAAATTTTTATAATAGTTAATTTTACTCTTAGATTACTTAAAAATCATAAAAAAAAAACGTTTTCATATGAAAGCGTTTTATCTGTGGTGGATGGGTCTGAAAGAGAAAACAAATATCCTCTTAATTCTTTTTTTTTTTTTTTTTTATTTTTAAATGCGATCGACGATCTATACCACTTGGCACAATAAGTAGATGTGAAATAAGATTAGTTATATACAATAATAAAAAAAAAATACATCGTATCCTTAATATTATTTGTACATAATACGTGAACAATTTTGAGGAAAGCAGCCACCCATTAGTAACACTTTAATTTGCTATTACATTTTTTTTTTTTTTTTTTTTTTTTTAATTAATATTAATATGAGGTATCAGTAGATCACGACACCATTTACGTTTTAACCGTCTCGGTGGGTTACCAGGGATTGTAGGATTAGAAAGATTTCTGACAAGAGGATTGGGATGGTTTAAAGTACGGAGATGGAAACGTTTGTAATATGCTTTAGCTTCTTCTGAAATTGAAGGCATTTTAAGGTCTGTATGTATAGTGTGGTTAGAGACATAGGAAGGGGCATTTAATAATTTGCGAAGTGCGATGTTTTGAAATGTTTGGATTTTGTTAATGTTAGTTTTTTTTGCGTTTCCCCAAAGCTGTAGGCCATATGTCCAAACAGGCTTTAATAGTGATTTGTAAATTATTAATTTGGTATTGATGTGGGTATATTTATTATTGTTGATGAGGTTTTTTAGAAGTCGTAGGCGTAAGTTAAGATTCATTTTTTTAGACTTAATATGTTGGGCCCATGTCAGTCTTTTATCAATGGTCAAGCCAAGATATTTAACATTCGAAGCCCTGGGAAACAGAGTGTTATAAATAGAGACATCAGGGCAAGGAGTGAGTTTGAGGGTGAACGTCACATGAACCGATTTGGTTTGACTTATTTTAAATCTCCAGTCGGTGTACCACTTCTCCATGAGATTAAGGTGAGATTGGAGATTTTGAGAAGCTACGACGGGATCAGAGTGTATAGATAAAATGGCCTTATCATCTGCATAGTCGGCAGTTAGTGTATTAGGTGTCGTTGGTTGGTCTGAGGCAAATATATTGTAGAGGGTTGGGGAGAGGATACCACCTTGCGGGACACCAGCTAAAATATTTCCTATGGAAGAAAATTCATCACCGACACGAACTTGAAAGTGGCGATCGGAGAGATACGACTTAATAATAGCGAGGTATGTAGGATGAAGAAACTTTTTTAATTTATAGAGGAGGCCATCATGCCATACCCTATCAAAGGCCTGAGCGATATCCAGAAATGCGCTTGTACAATATAGTTTTTTCTCTAGTGAGTAAGAAATGGCGTCCACAACTCTGTGAACCTGTTGGACAGTAGAGTGAGAAGAGCGAAAACCGAATTGTGAATCAGGAAGGATGGATTTTTCAGTAATAGATGAAAGGATACGTTTTAATATAAGTTTCTCTAGAATTTTAGCGAAAAAAGGGAGTAAGCTTATAGGTCGAAAAGAGGTTATTGAGTCAGGTGGCTTATTAGGCTTGGGCACTAGGATGATGGTAGAAAATTTCCACAGCATGGGAAAGTATGATAGTCTAATAATGGAATTAAAAATATGTGAAAGATGGATAAAGGCTTTATTAGGTAAACACCTAGCTACTTCGGCAGTAATCAGGTCAAAACCTGGAGATTTCTTAAGGGAATATTTATTTATGGCAAATTTTATATCATTAGGTGTGAAATGTTTAATAGGATTAGATGGCAAGTACGGTGGGGAGTTAAGAAAATCTTCCACAACACTAGTATTGGTTTGAGAGTAAATATCAGGGTGAGGTTGAAAAATACCAGATAGATGTACTTTAAAAAGTTCAGCTTTATCAGAGTCAGAGATGACATAACTTCCGTCCGGATTTTTAATTGGCAAATTAGAGGTTTTGAATTTACAAATATTTTTAGTCGCTCTCCAAAGACTGCCATCTTTTGGTGAGAGTTTGGAAAGGAAATTAGTGAAGGTCTCAGATTTGTGTTTTGCCAGCACTTTTTTTAGATGATTTGTTAATTTATTGTATTTGTGCTTATGAGAAGGAAGACGAGTTCGTTGAAAAATAGCTCTAGCTCTACGTTTTTCTACTATTATATAACGTATGTATTCTGGAAGAAGAGGGTTATGAAATGAAGTTTGAGCTTTTGAGGTAGCAGACCATGCCGCAGATTGAATAAGTTTTGTAAAATTATTTACAGCAATATCGATGTCATTAGTTGATTTTAGTTTTACATTTAATTTTATTTGTTGGTTAACAAGATCATGAAATTTGTTTTTATCGGTAGAGGGTTTAAATAATTTAGGAGATTCAAGACGTGTTAGAGGAGAAGCACTTATAGTTAACAAGATTGAGGAGTGGTCAGAATTTAATTCAAGGAGATTTTCGGTGTAGCAGTTTAAGTTACTAGGTATCTTGGTCACAAAGATATCTAAGATATCGGGGTTTTTGCGTGCTGAAGTCGGCCAATAGGTGGGGCTAGGAGGAGCAAGAATTTTGTAATTTTTAGTTGATATGAAATTTTGGAGGATTATTCCACGTGGATTATTAACACGACATCCCCAGGCCAGGTGTTTCGCGTTATAGTCACCTCCAGCTATAAAATTGTTGTTAATTGAGTTAAAGTAGTCATTAAAAATTTGATTAGTAATTTTGTGTTTAGGGGGAGAGTACACAGCTGCTATGGTGACAGGGACATTATTAATTTTTGTAATTAAAGCACAGGATTGTAGATATTCTTGACAAAAATTTGGAAGAGGTTGATAGACAATTGAAGATTTAATTATGATGGCAACTCCACCATGCGCTGTGTTATCGGGGTGATTTGTTTTTAATACTTTGTAACCAGGAATGTTAATGTGTGAATATTTGGTGAAATGTGTTTCTGTTATAAGAGCAATATCTATGCGTTTATTGTATAATACAGTTTCAAGAACGTTAATATGATTTTTTAGGCCATTTGCATTGAATTGAAGGATAAGGATAGATTTGTTAGTGATATTATTAGTAGACATTTATATTTTATCGAGTAATTTTGTGATTAAATTATTGAGAAGAGTGATAAGAGGTTCAATAAGTAATTTGAACTCACCAAGGAAATTTTTGAGCTCAGATGTGGAGTTAGGATCTGTATTGGTAGATTCACCAGAGGTGGCTTGAGCGTAAGTGGGTACGTGGTTAAAGGGTTGATTTATTAAAGTTTTAGTTAATGGGTGACTGTCTTTAACAGTTGTATTCTGATTTCTAATATTATCTGATAAAAAGTTACTTTTGGTGGTAGGTTTCCTGCCGCGTTGAAGTTCCCTATACACTGAGCATCCCTTGTAGCTGGCAGGATGATCTCCAGAACAGAGTGCACATTTTGGTGGGTCTGAGCGTGAGGTTGGACATGAAGAAGACTGATGATGATCACCACATCGGACGCAGCGTGAGTGGTAGCCACAGTAGGTTTTAGTGTGACCATATTCCTGGCAATTAGTGCATTGACTGATCACTTTAGGTTTGAAGGGCTCTTCAACTTTTATTTTGGTGTGTAGGAGAGAGGTGAGCTTATAGATATCATTTGAAAGGTCAGTCGGTTCTAAGTCCACAAAGAACAGAGGGAGTGGACATTTGGTGGTTTTATGTAGCACATTCGAGACCTGTCTGACCTCAAAACAACGAGTTTCGAGTTCAGCTTTTATAAGTTGTGTAGGTGTAGATTGATGAATGTTACGAATAACTACACGTAAAGGTTTATCTTCTCGTAGCTGATATGTATGGTATTCAGCATTGCTTTCTTTAAGATAGCGAATAAGTATTCTATAAGAATCAGGGTTTGCGGTTTGAATTTTTAGGCGGTCACCAGCAGATTTGCAAAAGAAATTATCGACACCAATTAGTTCAATTAGTACAGTGCAAAAGTTCGGAAAGTCTAAGATACCTTTCATGAATATCGGGGGAGGAGGTTTGCTATGTATAACTGCATTTGGTTCTTCTGTAACAGCTGGTGAATCGGTATCCATGACTGTCTGTTCATTTTGCGTTAGAAGTTCATAACGGTTGCGTGTAGTAAAAAGTTTTTTGTTTTGAGAACCTACGAGCTTAGGCGAAGTTTTGTTGGAAGAAGTGTCCGATGAAGAACTCGATAAATTTCTTTTGGATTTGGGTGTCTGCGTTTGCCAGCCATCGTTTGCTTGGCTGTTCATATTACTACCTTGAGTACTGCTGTTAGAGTTAATGGAATTACTAGAATTTGCAGGAATTGATAAGCGAGCAGGCTGTATAGTGCTGTTTACTTTATTGGTATTAAATTTAATTGTTTTATTTTGAGCACGATTTGTTGTTGGAGTGGTCGGCATATCTTACGTGAGGAAGGTCACGAACCACTGCGCGACGCACGCGATGCCGCGATAACGCGAGCGCGTTATCTGAGGATGGCGCGACAACTATTAGATAATCGCACTTATAGTAATAAGTTAAAAAATATAATTACATTTTGTAAAGCACACGAATGGAACGGCGTACTTACAAGTTAAAATTAAACTAATAATTTGGATTGAGATTAACGTTAGCAATTTTTACATATCACTTAAGACATAAACGGTTGCGATGAGCAAGAACGAAAACGAGATTTAACGGAGTTAAATAAATACGTGTGCGTCGGGCGCAGTGCGAACCGGGACTGAACTCTTAATTCTAAAGACTAAAAGCTGTAAGTACTTTAAATGTCTCATACGACTATGTATACGTTTTCTTATCTCTTCGACGACGGATAAACAATTTTCATTTTGTTAACAGATCCTAGGCTGTGTGTTTCGATTTTATCAATTTTGTATTTTATTATGAAAACTTGATCCTGACAAACATTTTTTTTTCAGATATTAGCTTTTCAGTTTCTAGCTTAATGGATTTGATTTTGTCCACACTATCAATTATGTTACAAGAAATATCGAATTGTGTGCACATATTGAAATATACAAACTTGGTGAGTTATTCAAATTTTTTCTATTAATTATTTACTTTTATATTAACCGCAGCTTGTGTTAAAGATTCGGTAATTTTTCATTTTGGATTAAGAAGATTTTGCAGGCTTAGCATTTTGATAATATTTGAACAGGTGAATCTTGATTTCGTATTACCTACTTGTCACTTTTATGAAATTTTGTTCCGAGTACCACAATAAAAGTGGGCACATTTACATTGTTTACATAGATATTCGAGTATATTTTCAAGAATATATTCTTTGTACGTTAATGTCTCAAAACCTTTTTGGAGGGTTGTTGTGTGGCATTGCGTACTGAATGGAATAATATAATTAGAAACTGCAGAGATAAGACCACTAACGACTTCAAAAAACGGCCTACTTTGGTGGCACAAAATAATTTATTGTCAACGTTTAGTATCTATTACTTACTGAAGTAAATGTATAATATTTGTTCACGTGAAAACTTAGTACGTCATATACTCATACTACTTACGTCATTGTCGACTTAATGTCTTTATTAAAGGCAAACAATATTAATTTGATATTAAAAATAATGTGTATTTATACAGTGTGTCCCAAAAGTCTCGTATCACCCATAGTATCTCCGTGGAAAATCAATATATTTAAATGCGATTTTTTTTTACAGTAATAAGTATAGAAATTCCAATTGAATGACATAAATTTCAATTTTTTTTTCAAAAAATTCCAAAATGTTCAAAAAATATTTTTTATACAGTTAGGTTTTTTTACATTTTTGAGATTGCCATTTTTTTAATCATATTTTTTAAAACTGTTAAAAAAATATTAAAATTGAGCTAAAATTGACCAAGTTAAAGCAAATTAGGTTTTTGGTTTTCTAAGAATAAGTCATAAAGAAATCATTGTTATAATCGATATTGATTAAACCATACGATTCGTGTTGTGCTAACATAACTATTATTCTTAGAAAACAACGAACGGCTACCTCAAAAATGTAAAAAACTTGACTGTATAAAAAATATTTTTTGAAATGTATGCCATTTAATTAGAATTTCTATACTTATTACTGTAATAAAAACCGCATTTAAATATATCAATTTTCCACGGAGATACTATGGGTGATACGAGACTTCTAGGACATACTGAGTGCCCGTGGTATGATGGCATAAGCTGATATGTACATTTTTAACTTTCGGAAAAACGAGTTTAAAGTATCAAGTTTTGCCATCACGTATATTTTTAAATAACGACTTATCAGTTTTGGTTTTTGCTTATAGATAGCGACACACATAAAAGACATATCATACTTTGCCACCATTTGAAACATACTATTTATTAACCTATTTACATGATAAACCAAAAATCGACAAAAAAATGACATATCAGCTTCTGCCATCATACCACAGCTGTATAATAAACATTATTCAAAAGTTTTATACTAAAATAATAAAATATATACATAAATTATTAAAGTGTTCCTATTAGACAAAAATGACAAATGTATAAGAACACCTAACGTCCTAAACTCCTAACCTATAACGTATTGAATTCTTCGATTCACGATTAGTGTAACCTTAGTTGCTTATCTACAACGCCACGCGATTGTGATCTGAAACAGCAGATAGACTCATTTGTCCATATTATATTAATATTTTTCTAAAATTTACGACAAATCATTTGCTGACAAAATTGTGAAAAACGAAAACTAGTTTGTAGATACGGTTTTGGGTTCACAGAGTGAGGGGGGAATACATTTGGGCGCATTTGCCCAAAACAGAACACTTTAGGGCGTAAATCCATTCAACGTTTGGGCGTATTATTCCCCTTCATAATAGCACGTTTGGGCATATATTATATTTCTTTGAATATTATACTAAATCTGAGGCTATTAGCGTTATTCAGAAGACACCATGGCAAGGAGGTTGGATCAATAGTCTTTCAAAAATATTTAAAGATTTATTTATTTTTTAAAACTTTTGCTTAATTTAATTTTTGTATAGTATTAGTATATTATAATATATTAATTATTAGTAATATTGTACATTATGAT